>VXAZ01003899.1:198483-757057 GCA_013399875.1 Gymnorhina tibicen
TTGGGATTCCTGGCAAGGATCTCAAATCCTCCCTCATCAGGGGAGGTCTGGTTTAAGGCACAGCAAACCAACAGGTGGAATTCAAAACAGAATCTCACATACAGCCATTTTTCTTAGAACTCTTCATGAAGAACAGGAGATTTAGCTGTGATTTATTCTTTACATGAAGGACCATGGATAAAAATATTATTTCCCCAGCTTTGTCTTCATGGCACTTTGGCTTGCCTTTTGCTGTTTCCCAAGCAGCTGGAATGGTCTGCTGGGTTCAGAGGGTGCATTTCATAGACGAAACCTGCCCTGAACAAAGCTCTGCTCCCTTATGCCTCAATCTATTCAGATTTCAGAGATGTAGAATAATTTCAGAGGACTTCAGCAGATGAAATCAGACAAGCCAGTCTCAGCCCCATGCACTCAGGCTGAGCATGTGCTTTTCTACACCATCAAAGAAGTCACCCACTCCTCCCCGTAATTTTGCTTCAAAAGGACAAACATTCATTTTCAGATTCAGCAGAACAGGAGTAAATCAGATGCTTGAGTTTAGAACATCAATATAATATTTCACCAGGTTGTAACTTTGCTCGAGGTCTGAGCAAGTGGCAAAGACTTTCCATCAGGAAACTGCCACCCAGAGCCACCAGCCTGCCATGCCTATTCCATTCTGTCCTGCCCATAGGAATAACACAAATTTATGCTGGAAATGATGCAAGACTAAGAACAGGTTTCATGTGTAAGACCAGGATTGTAGTTTCCAAGTGCAAAGCTGAATATCTGCTACCTGGACCGCTCCATTTAATTAAGTAAAACACAAAAGTGGGCACAACAGGTGCAATTTACCATAACCAGGGGATGGTGTGGTCTTCCAGATCTACCCTGCAGCATACTCTGCTCATCCAAAGCATGATGGGCCCAGTATTCTCAAACTGAAACTCTGCTCATCAGCAGAAACTGAAGGCATCAGGCACACTTCTAACAAGAGACTTGAAAATTCAACGTGAGATTTGTAATCAGAGACTTAAACCCAAAGATTTTCAAAAACACGGGAGACAAAATAACCCTATGTGGTCAAAAATCTTCCAGTGTGTAGCATTCCAAAAGCTCATCAACTTTCACAGAATTTATGACTCAGTAGACTCAGTTTTCTCATTTCCCTCAGACTCAGGAGGCATGCTTACAACAGACCGTAAATTCAAAAACCTCTTCGTTTGTGACCATGGTTGTCAATACCCCTTTTCCAGGCCTCACTACTCCATGAGCTTCATTTACTTGAAATTTAGCAATTACACTGTTTTCCTGCCAACTTCTAATTAGAAAATTGCCAACTAGAAAATTAATTTATTTAACTTATGGGACAGGACAAACAGTGATGGTGGTACATGCTTGTTTGGGTTTGTTTGATTGTTTTAATTATTCTGGGTGCAAGAGCCTCCCATTTTTCTCACCCATGTATATAATGAAAGAATACACTTGGTTTCCAAGATAAGTTAAAATAAGACAAACTGTGAGCAAGCAGTTTGGCTAAGAAAAGGAACTTCTGGGTGTAAGCTAAAGGTTGTTGAATTTGTGCTCATCTGTTAAATTCAAGCAATTGTGCAAAAACAGAGACTGAATGCTCTTACTGAAGAAAACCTACCATAAAGTCACAAGTATGACCACTTATGTAACTAGTACTCAAATGCTGTTGGAAAGTTCATTTGATTGTTGTTTATTTTGCTTTGTGACAGACTAAACCACAGACACTGCTACAATTGTGATTTTTACAAATACAAAGAGCCTTAAACGTGTTTAACAGAAAACCCTTCTTTAATCCAGGAAATGGACTGACTTGGGGCCAGCAATGGTAGCACCATCACCACACTGCAGGACACAACGTGCCCAGATTCTCTTTTACACCAAACCCACTCTGTGCTCACAGGTGAGAGCAGCAGGGCAGCAAGCAGAGGGGAAAGGAAATACCAGCAGGTCTGCAGTGTCAGTTCTTCCCAGTGACCTACTCTAGAGTAAATGATACTGTTTTGGACACGAAAACAAACATTGCTGGATTGTCATTAGTTTTTGAAGCAACGTATTTCACAAGATGGTTTTTTACTGCGTGAGGTTTGCTGAACCTTTCAAGTACCACGGAGACGACTACAAGTGCAAAAATTAGGTGCTTTCTACTGTTTGTAAAATTGAAACAGAAAATATTTACACCTTTTATTTTGTAATGTGAGCTGCCACCAGAACAGGCTACTTCCATTTTGCAATTCTGCTACTGCTGCACATGGACGTTGAACAAGAAGTAATTTTCCTCTCACTAATTTCTTGGTGTTACGTTTTATTTCATGAAGCCGGTTGGGTTTTTAATGCACATCACAAAACACTATGGCCTACTTAAAATAAAAAATTTCTTTTAGAAGTATTTAGAAGGTTAATAACTAAGTACTAGCATGCACCTTTCAACTGCTTTAGCTTTGATTCCTACTTTTTAAAGGCTTTTTTTAAACAGCAATTCAGTCCTTCAAACAAGTTAGCATCATTCATTTTAAGATGATTACTTTCTTCCAGAAAGTACGACTTACCAACTCAAATACAGATTTTTTCTCTAACACTGACCACAAGTGATAATCTTGCAGAAGCAACTGTAGGATTCCTCTTCCCCTACATTTGTTCCCTATAACTTCTGGCTGCTGCACATTATACAACACACTGTTTATTCAGTCTGCCTCTAACTCACCAAGGTGGGAAAAGCTGCATTACTCTGAGAGTGGGAAGGCTAATTCTCATATACTTCATGCCATTCTGTTTGAAAGATCAAAACTTTGTACAAAGTTGATCCTTTCAATGAAGCCACACTGGTAAAGCGGACAGTGTCAGCTCATCACACCAGAGAAAACACCTGCCCACATCCTGCTCAGAAGACAGAAAGACAACGCTCAAATGGCAGCTCCCTGAGTTACTTACCCACGCCGCTCTTCTCTGTCTTGTGCCATTTTGCCATCACACATGAATCCGTGAGGCTCCAAAGGACGCCCACCCCAAGGAGTCCAGGATTTATGGGATGCCGAGCTGGAGGTGGGTGACAAACACAGGCCCCGGAAGAGCTGCCGTTCCCCAGCCCTTGGACGAGCAGCAGGCGGAGGCAGCTGCGAGGGCTCTGTGAGATTTGCTGCCTCTCGGAGCTTCCTTCCTCTTTTCTCAACTCAAGATACTGTACCCAGTGTCATGAGGGAGGGGAAACCCAAACCGGGTGTTTCTCTTGCACCATGTCAGCTGTAAACAGAAGCACGAATAAAGGAGCAAAACCATGCCAGGACCATGTGGCACCACCCCTGGACTTCAGGTCTGTGCGAAGCCTGGCTGCAGTGACCATCTCTGACCACAGGCTAGGTCAGCTCTGGACACCAGGCTTGAAAGATTTGACTTCAGAGGACACTACATCTTAAAAACTCTGCTCTTCTAACCTGTCCTTGAACACAGATTTGTGCTTTTCATGTCTCTTCTCCAAAGAGAAACAGTGAAGACAAAGCCACATTTCAAACCACATCCATTCTTTTTAATTTCTGTCATTTTACATTTGGAGGAAGAATTAGGAGACTGTCTCTGTTCTCTAAACAGAGCAGTACTTTCTTAAAGGCTTATTGTCAACACAAAACTGCCCAGATCAATTTTTGGTATATTCACAGCCTGTGCTTCCACACAGGCTGCTGTGCGAGCTAACCTGGGTGAGGACATCTTGGATGTGCAAAGACCAAGCCAAGCTGTTTGGAATGTGGATTAAGGACAATATACTGAATTGAAGGCAGTATGTCACCTTAAACCACAAAGTCTGTTCTTCGCTTGTAGTTTAGAGCTAAAAAACCCCAAACAAAATACTTGCAAGACTTGCTGTTTGTTTGATCTTCTGCTTAGTACAAAAAATTCAGTTGACAATCCTGTGCTCTGGATATTCCATTGCAGTTTAGCAATCACTGTTTATCCAAACTGTTTAACACCGCCGTGCTACATCCACCTCCTGATTTTTGATAACCATCCCCTCTGTTTTTGATAACATGACATTTTTTTTCTCAGTTTTAACTAGAAATCATGTGGAGCACAGACTGCCAGTCTCTCTTTGTGCATGTGGAATTCTAGTATATATTTCTGGAGGAAAAGCACTTTAATCTTTACCACAGATTTGCTTGAATTGGTCTAATCTTAACCATACTAGCTTAGAAAACGATTTAGCTCATTACTCTCCCCTAAAATAACACTGAAAGTCATGTTATGTTTACTCGGGCTAAATTCCCAGAAACTCCCATTAGCTCCATTTACAGACAACAAGCTTCATCTAAAAGTTCTTAATCTTTTTTTTTGTCCCTGGAAAATGCACTTTATATTGTTATTCTGTCAAAAACAGATCTTGAGGCTGAACAATTTCATCTTTTAGTTTAATAAGGGTTTTGAGTAGTAACTTCCTAACCCGTGGTGATTATCTTCCTTACTCCTCCCAATCCCTGTTGCAGCAAATCCCCCTTCCCATTCACTACTGGGCCTACAGGGTGCCTTGCTTTTATTTTCTTGTTCTACCTTGCTCTTCTGTACAGTGCTCCCCTGTAAAACAACAGCCCCGTGGAAAACTGTTCCTTTCTAGCACTCATTTACAGACCTGCTTCTCCTCTTCTACACCTAGTTAATGCTACTGTCTTTTGAAAGTAAATGATGTAAAATACAGACATTTCACCTGCAGACTGGGATCCAATTTGCAATACTTTTCTGATGCCCTGATGCGATTCTGCAGAGCACAGCACAAACACAGGGACTGGGCTCTGGCCAGAGCTCACGTCCTCTCTGGTACCCTCTGGACTCACCCCAAATGCCAACTTGAGGGCCAGAACTCAAACAGGAATTGCTGCCTCCTGCTGCCATCCCCTTCCCCACAGCAGCTCTCAGCATTGCACAGCTGCTGGAACTTCCTCCTGGCAGACTTTCACGATGATGCTTTTGCAACTCCTCAGCTACTGGAACCCACTGCCACTTCATCTCACTCAGCTCCTACCTTGTCTGTGTCTGAAAAATTCCTGCCTGTAACTCCTAATGAATGCATTGGGGAACAAAATCCCTTCTTAGCTGCAAGAGGAAAGTGCACTCAGGGCAAAGCACACACAGAAACCCCAAAATCCTGTTTTTGCAGCAGAGAACAAACCCCAACACAGGTCTGAAGAATTAAGGTGGGTAATAGTTACACCCTTTGTCCGTGGAGGTTTTTATTCCAAGTTGGTTTATTTATGCAATCACTTCCACATTGATATTCCACAAACGGCGGACAGATTCATCACCCTCCCACACCTTACCATTTCTTCCTGAAGTCTTTTTTGAGACAAAAAGGTCTTTTAAGGAAAATGGAAAATTCCTTGCTTCCCTAAAAGATGAAACTCTCTATGCAGGAAGCTCACACAAAAAACTTACCTTTTGGGGGCTGGGGGCAGGCAGAAGGGAGACAACTCTTGCTTCCTTCAATATTGCTATCAGTTCCAGAAAACAAGACCTTGTAAGATGCTGAGTAGCTAATTATCCATTTTTAGCTATGCTAATTTCCATTATAAAGAAGAATTTGAGCAGAAGACAGCAGTTGCATTTAACTGCCTCTAAATTCTATTCTATGCCAAGATCTGCGAGCACAGTTGCAGAAAAGCAACTGATGAGACAAAACAGAACCAAGTAAGCAAATACACCAAATACTGTCATGCAGAGTACCTCGAGTATGTTATGGCAAACCCAAAGCCTGAATCCCAGACACATTCCCCCACCTGCACTCCTGCAAGAGGATGTGTAAACACAAATAGATTGCATAAGATGGTAAAGGTTGCACACTCCAAGTGAACTCCAGGAGCAGAGACTGCAAAGCAGATCCTGGGGGTAATTAGATAACCCTACTCAGTTTCACTCATTTGTTGAAATGACATCCCAGTTTTGTTTGTAGCACAAATTAACAAATTATTTCAATCTAGAAAAATAATTTAGAAATGCCATATGCCCAGTAGCTCAACATATAGTTAACCATAATACAAATCAACACACAATTAACACAACACATAATTAACTGTCTTAGCAGACAATCTACAGGTCAGTACTGCCATTTAAAGCACATTCTCCAGTGTCAACTTACCAAAGGTTTTCCTCTAAGTAGAACAATCAAGTACCTCAGTTATTTTATGCTATTTGTGTCTCAGAGCAGTGACAGTAAACAAATGTAACTTTCATCATTTGCATAAAAAAGGATTTTTTCTAACATTTTGTAGCATGAAAACCAGGATTCCTTCAACATAACATCATTGAAATTCACATGTCAAAGTCAAGGAGAGCCAAGAACTATTTCATGGCTATACATTTGCTGTCAGTAATAAAATACCTTAGTAAAGGTTAATGAGAAGATAGTCTCAGTTTGTGTAACTTCATTAATAACAGACTGAAAACCCAGCTACACAGCAAATTTCTGACATCAATGAAGTGAGAATTTGATTCTGTGACACACAAGATTTCTGATTATTTTGTTCACTGGGAGAAGCAGCCACCAGGCCGTGCCTAAACCCAACTGTGTGGAAATGGTCTGATAAGGAGAGGGAGCTGCCCTGGAAAGGGAGAAGACATGGCCATTTAAGGTGACTTTCCCACCTCTTTAGTCACTTCTGCTGTGACCACAATTCAGTTTTTGTTGAGGTAAGTGACTGACGAGCTAAAGCCACCCACCAGCACAGTCAGAGTTAACAAAATCCCAGGCATCACTTCAGAGTGGCAGAACTGTAAACAAACCAAGATTGCTCCCCCATGTATTTTTTTTCCATGATGGATTTAAAGAAATCTTAAAGAACTTTCACCTTAACTACTGAGTCTTACTCAGAAACTGGCTAATCCATTCACCAGAGGGAGCTTAAACTGTAGTACCATGACTCAAATGAAGTAATCCAACTTCCGTACCAATGCTCCAAAAATTAATGGAACTAGCTTAAAAGCTTTCCTCACAATTCTGCATCAACTTCACAAAGTTACAGAATTGTCTCCTAAAAACATGACACACAGCACCTGTATTACACTTTATCATTTATTGAGGTACTTTTTATTTTAACAAAAAGTTCTACAAAAGGTATCACCTTCATTTACAAGATGGTCATGTTTCTTCTCAAATACAATACAGGCTTCATTTTATAAAGAAAGAAATAAACCTTTATTTTAATTAATAGTACAAATACAAGAATCCATAGAATTTCAAACACTGACCAGTGAAACACACAAAATTATTCACATGCACTTTTGCAATTAGGTCAGCCTGAAAGTTGAAAAGTTTCGCATTAGGAGGAAAAATATTAAGAATTCTGAATCTGGGAACTGGAAGAAATTTAGGAGCACATCACTTAGTTGAGTTCTCCACCAACCCTGTCTAGTCTGTCTCACCATACACTAAAACCTCTGTTAGCCAGAACTTCTCCTCCACAACAGCCCCGTGCTTCAAACAAAGAGCAATGAACGTGTTTAGAGACTTTGCCAAGAGGCAAGAACAGGCCACACCTCAGGTCAAGTGCCAGGGAACACAATAGGTGCCCTCTGGGAAGTCATCAAAAGTGCAGCTCTGCCAGGCTTCCTTCAAAGCCCTTCAAAACACCAGGCAGATCAATATTTAAGTTCGCAACCTGTGCACTGATGTGGGACAGAAGTTCACCCAGCAGCTCCTGCTGAAGCAGGACTCCAAACTGCCCAGGTTCCTCGCAGAAGTGTTTTATTGCTGAGCACACTGTGTTTCAGGACTTGCCTTGGAAGATACATACAATGTTGAATGTTTCTTCTTCTGTGTTTTCTTCTCTGTTGAGATTTTATTTTCTCTCTTATCTTCTTCTGTAGTTTCAAATCTGGATTCAGCTGTTAACCTACAGGCAAAGCAACCATTCTAAATACATATTTAGTTAATATAAACTGAGACTAAAATAAGAATTTTAGGCAAAATCAACAAGCCAACTGGCATAGAAGACCATCCATATACAAAGACAGAGCAAGCAGGGTTTAAGAAGAAAATGAGACTAAACCAAAGCATTTTTGTATCAGTCCTAATCACATTTCGTCATTAAAGCCTCCCCCACACACCTCACCTTGTGAAATGTTTGGTAAGAAAGGCTACTGAATACATTAAGTGGATGAGATCAGCCTTCAAAAACACCTGTGACTGTGCCATGCACAGAAAAGAGATCCAGTCCCCAAAAGCACAACTCTAAGTAAAAAGTCTGAGCAACATCATAGAAATAGGATGAAATCAAGCTTCTTACTTCTACACTACCAAAAAAGACTACCCTTAAAACAATATGCTCATTTCAACCTAGTTCTACACTACTATTGCCTTCAGCTTAGTGCTTGACTATCTTAAGTTGGGGGAAGATTTATTTTCAGGCTTGGAATGACATTTGTCCACTGACAGGTTTTAATTCTGCTATGAATGTAAATGGGGATAAAACTGTCTCATTGCTGTTAAAAAGATAATTCTGAAATCAAAACATCAGATTGTGCTCATATGCCTAAATCTCGTTTTAAACTTAATGAACATTCAAACATGCCATTAGAACAATTGATGAATGGTGATATTTTACCCAGCCAAATCACCCACGGCCCATTGACTGTTACACATGATTATTTTCACAAAGAAAGAAATTACGGAAAATGAAGTTCCAAATGAAACATCACTTTATACAGCAACACAAACTCTACGCTTGTTTATCAGCACACGTGTTAAAGCAATTCTCTGGTGACCCTGTGGATTTTTAGTGGTCTCAGGAGCCCTCAGTGAGCAACCCACACCATGGACAGCTGCTTTCAGGGATGTTTTCCCAAACACAAATAGCTGCTACTCACTTGTTAGAGACTTATTTGCAATACAGAGAGGCGCAGCTGAATACGAGGACTATGAAAGGAGCGGTAACAAAAAGGTTTGGGGCAATTTAGCTACAGCTTCAAACTGCTATCCAACTATTGTGCACTGCAGGCCATGTGCATGTTATTCCCTATCAGCACTGTCTCAGCAGGCTAAAGAAAAACAGGCTCTGCTGTGCACCTCCTCTAGATCAGGGTTTGCTCCACAGTGTGCTTTGCATTAAATCCACACCTGTAACTCTGATGGCTGAGCACCTTCTGCCCATGGTCACCTTTCCCGTGTGGTTACAGCATGAAGGAATTATTCAGGGAAGAAAAAAGTGTGTTCTCAGCAGCCATCATGTGGTTTGCACTCCCCAGGAGCTGCAGTTAGGGATGGAGAGCTTCTGTCCATGAACCTGCTCCCATGGCAGATTCCCTTCATTTGTCCCTCCTGCTTTTCTGCCTTAAAACTCTGTCCAAGGCCACCAGAAACACTACTCTAGTGGCCAAAACTGCCAACAAAGACTCCCTATAAACATGTGGAGAGAACTCAGCCCAAAAGACCGAATAAAAACCACATTCACTTAAATTATGTCCCAAAGCAGCACGACTGGATTTATACAAAATATTGCCCCTCTTACAGTATTAAATAATTCTGTTAGCATATAGTGTAACAACTCTGGCAATCAAATGCACCCTGTGCCTCTTGGTGAGGATATAGAAGCCAGGACTGAGGGAAGGAAGCTGAGCCTGGGAAGAAGGGTTGGGGCAGTTTTCTTTCTTTTTCACTGCCCCACTGTCTTTAACTGGCAAGGAATTAATCTTCCCCAAGTCTGATTTGCCCATGACCAACTGACTTCTGTCATCTTTACCCACAACCTTTTTCCATCCCATGCTCTCATCTGTCCTATGGAAGAGAGGGAGGAGCAGCTGATGTGCAGCTGGCAGCAGGCTGAGGCTCAGCCCCGCAGCCCTCAGAGAGCATCCCTTAGAGCACTGTGCTGGTTCATCAGGTGTCAGCACAGCAAATGGATCAGAAAGAACAGACAATGGTTAAACACTTCCACTTTAAGCAAATGCTTGTGAAACTACGACATGATTCTATCAAGCTTTGACTGTATAGACTCCAAAACTGAGATATAATTGGGGCTCCTTTAAGGAAGTTTAAGGAAGATGAACTTGTCTCATCAGGTGGAGCTTTACTTTAGGCTGAGGGCCATGCCTAAAACCCCAAAGAGTATTATTAGTTATCCAGATCTCCTGCTGAGCCAAATGGCCACAGGCAATTGGACAAAGCTCAAGTGAAGTAGATTTGGTATACCTAATCCAACTAAATAATTTAAGGGAGCAAATAAGCTCTTAGGCACCCAAGCTCTTTCATCAAACTCAAGCAAGCAACCACAAATCTAAAAGCAAAATAAATTGTGCAGCAAGGGCTAGAAATTGCTATTTCAGTTTCAGAAGGGAAGAAAAGCATTTCAATAGAGAAATGCATCTTTTTATTGACCAGTTAGTTGGCCAAACAAAAGATACCACTGCATACAACCTTTGCTTTGCCAGAATCTCAGTAGCCATTGACAATTAATAACCACCACTTGAATATTTAAATCTGTAGTCTCAACGCTCTCATATCGTAACCTAATCAGTACCAGCACCTAATGAGCTACTCCAGTGCTGGCTGCAGAGCTCTGTAAGGACACAGAAGCGCCCTGCACACACAGGTGCTGGCTGAGATCACCCAGCTGTACCCGGATCACCTCAGCAAGAACCTCTCTTCACACGAGGGAGTTTGTCACCTCCACAGGCACACACAGATCACTTCTGACCACTTCCTCATCGCCTCCTAGGCCGAGATGACAGATTCCAAACACCACTCTCTAGAAATGAAGTTTGCAGCCCTGTCACAGCTATGGTGGCTCTTTTCTCCTACAATTCATGGGCCAATGTCAGAGCTCCATTAATTATGGCACAAAAACTATTCCAGGTACAAAAGCAACCCCCAGGGACCACAACAGCCTTTTTAGCTGGAGCATCACTTTTTAGTCAACACAAGGTGAAACACTGACAATTATCCACCATTATTTTTTTCCTCCCACCAACTCTCCATTTTCAGGTCCCCACTCCTGATCAATTTGCCAATATTTTTTGTGCCTAGAGCTCAGCCACATCCATCACAGAACAGTCCAGAGATTCTTTCAGTGTTTAGGAATCCAACTTCTCAAATACTCAGACTTTAACATGATTTCTTATTTCATAACACAGCATAGCAGATCAGGGGTAAGTAAATCCTCAATGTTACCTTAACATCATGACTTGGGGTTTTAGTAGTTCATTAACACAATCAGAAACAAACAGAACTTTCTGCCTGGATTTGCCTTTTACAGGCTCATACCATCACTGAAAAAATCTTAACAGCTTATATGGAGTTTTGTGGCAACTTAATTGTGTTGGTGGTTTTTATTTTCCAAATATTTTTCATGCTTTGTTCCTTGTTTGAACCAACAGCAACGGGTACAAGATTAGAAACCTCCCTCTGAACTGTGGTTTCATGTTCCTCTTCCACTTTTTCTACTCTCTCTGCTTTCCAGCATCAGCTCCATAGATAATTTCCACTCCTCACCCCCTCTGCAGTAGGTTTTCCCCTTCAGTTCACATAAACTATTTCCAACAGCTTTCTGTTAGCAGACATTGTATCTTCTTCTCCAAAAGCGATATGAGGAAGTAAGCTAAACTTTTCATACATTGTCAAAACACAATACCGTCACTAAATTATCCCAATCTTTCCTCTCCACTTTCACCCACATCTGACCTTCCTGATCTTCCCTCCTCACCAGCAGTCCCTGCACATTTTAACACAGCTGCTAAAACTGCTGTGTCTGCCATATTCTCTCCACAGTTTAAGAAGACTGCAGTGTTTGGCTACTTTAAGTCTGTTAATTACGTCCATGCAACCTTGAGTAACTGATCTAAGAGTCACAGCATCAATCCAATTACTCCTGATGCCATTAACTGTGGCTACTTCTTCTAGCAGATATGAGCAAGTTGCAAGCTCAAAACATCTAGACTAGCCCAGACTTTTTTCTACCCCCAAACACTCAAATACGTGTTTAACAAAGACTACGAACAGAATACAAAAAGCATTAGTTGAAAAAGTAGAAAATCATAGTCAGCATTCTTTCTACCAGGATAAAAAAAGCTGGAGATAATGACTGTTCTCAGTTACTTTACCATCTAGCAAAAAGTAACTTCAATTCTCAGTTCAGGGGAAAAATTTCATCTGAATTAAGCAGTTGTGTTTCCACCTATCGTGCATCCAGATCATACATTTCATTTGTCTGACAACACAGATAGCTAGTTAATTCTCCATTACCTTGTACAATGAAAGTTAACACAATTCAGGTTAAGAATTACTTGAATAATTTTTAGGCTTTTAGCTAAATCTGGAAGTTGCTGGGGTCTGGAATTAGGCATAAAACTGGAGCATGATTCCAGTTGCCTTTATTACCTTAAGCTGTAACACAGGTGTGTAGCAGTCTTGAAGGGACCAAGAACACAAAGTTTCTGATGCTGGAGCAAACCAAGTGAGCTGTCATGCTACCTGCACACCTTAAATGTCTTCAAGCAATGGGAAAGTTATTTCAGAGACCGTTTCAAGAGTCTTTTTTATTAGTCAGCATTTTAGTCCTTCTAAAAGGTAGTGAGAGGTTCAGCGTGGGCAGCCGGAGCTGAGGAATGACACTGCATGCAACACTGAGGAAATAGATAAAGAAGTGGAGAGCACAGTTCATGCAGCGAAAGAAAAGAGATGCAGGTCTGTGCTGATTGCCTTGAGCAGAGACAGAAGCTGACACTGACCTGGAGGCAGCTGGAGCCAAGGAATTGTTTCCACTTCTTCTACTCGACGTAAAGGCAACGTGATTCTCATCTTGCATTTTAACTCTTTTTCTTTCTCTTTCAGGTTCAATAATGTTTCGTATTGCCTGGAGAGCTGTATTTAGTGGGGATGCTTGGAAAGCCTGTTTTTTTTGAGAAGCATCACTTTGCTCCAAGTTCTCAGTAGTCACCTTTTTCCCTTCCTTACTTGGCAATTGAGTGAGAGCAGTTTCTTTCACTGGAGTATTTTTGCTGTCAAAGTATTCACAAGTAGCATTCACTGGAATTTTTTCCCTCTTCTTTTTAATTTTAGGACCTTTAAGTAATTCTAAGGAAAAAAAGGAATATATGTTTTGTACAAAAGAGAAAGTAAGAACATTTCACATGACTAAAGAGCTTGGAATAATTCTTAACAGACAATTTATATCCCTTAAAGAACATCTCTTCATATAATCTAATAATCCCAACAGAAATTATCTTGAAAAAGAGACAACATCTTTCTCCTCATCCACTCTGTCTTTTCACCAAGCCTTTAATTTAAATGCCCTGAACTGCAGGCTGCTGAGGTAAGCTTCCACAAATAACATTTTAAAGTTAAATCCTTTAGTGTGGAAAAAAACAACTTACCTGTCTCATTCCCCATTCATGGAATCCCAGAATGGTTTGAGTTGGAAGGGGCCTTAAAGCACATCTTGTTCCCACCCCCTGCCACGGGCAGGGACACCTCCCACTATCCCAAGCTGCCCCAAGCCCCATCCAGCCTGGCCTTGGACAGGGATGGAGCAGCCACAGCTTCCCTGGGCAACCTGTGCCAGGGCCTCACCACCCTCACAGGGAAGTTTCGTCCTAATAACTCATCTAAACCTGCTCTCTCTCAGTTTAAATAGAATCATCTTCCTCCACAGCCTACAGCTCCCTTCCTTTGCACACACTGGGGTATCAGCTGTTTGTCAGGTGGGCCCCTGTAATCAAAACTTAATCCATATTAACTTGAGCTACTAAACAGTTTTCCTCTAAATGCTTTGCACCTTATTACAAAGCTCCTATCAGCTGCCTACACCCAGAGAGCCCAGGCTTCTCATCACCACAAAGACACTGCTGCTTTTATGGGAAACTCCTGAGATTTGTTCCCACCCACTTGAGTATGGTTATCTACCTATGCTCAATAAAGCCTCTGAAAACAGTCATTTTTAGCTGTAAAACTGCTTTCTTTAGCCTTTCAAGCCAGTGTTCACATAGTTAAGAGAGGTTTGGAGCAAGGTAGAGCTTTTCTACTTCAGCTCAGCAGGTTTTGGGCTAGGTCACATCAGAAAGGCAGCTATTTAAGCGTTAAATTCTGGAACTAAACCAGTGTCTTCATGTTTAATGTCAGTCCATTTCTAAAGGCTGAGAAAATCAGAAATTTGTATTTTCCCATGTAGAAAAGAAGCATTTACCTTCAGGTTCATATTTCATTTTTAGCTCATCCAGCATAACCCGCAAGTTCATATTCTCACTCTGACAAGCTTGCAAATGCCTCTCATTTGTGAAGAGCTTCCTTTCAAATTCCAGGACCCTTTGGCTCTCGTACAGAGCTTTCATTCTCTGCAGGGATAGCTCATTTTTCAGTGTTTCAGTTTCCTTGCTGGGG
The DNA here is from genome assembly GCA_013399875.1 of Gymnorhina tibicen. Classification (NCBI taxonomy): domain Eukaryota; kingdom Metazoa; phylum Chordata; class Aves; order Passeriformes; family Artamidae; genus Gymnorhina; species Gymnorhina tibicen. The sequence goes on from VXAZ01003899.1 coordinate 212,837, forward strand.
TGGGAGGAAAGTTATAAAATCAGCCAGACTTGGATTGTTTTGGGTTTTTTTCTTTTAGTAAAGCAATAGGCGTAAAGACAACTAAGCACTGAACTTCACCTCAAATTTGTATTTATACATTAGCAGAAAAAAATCAAGCTTTTTTGTCCTATAAAACATTTCAAGTGTTGTCTCATAAAACACTCTAAAAGTGTTTTTATAAGAGAAATGAACATATACAGGCTGAAGATTAAGAATCTTCATACAGTTTCCTTAGGGATTAACTTTTAATTGATTCAAGGTCTCAACTGCTCTGCATCTGGGAGTATTAAGATTTCTGGAAGAAAGCAATAATCATAAACAATATTTCTGCTGCTACCTTTTAAAACATAAATGAAACTACAAAAAAAAAAAAAAAAAAACCCTCTCAGTCCCATAATGAAGTCAGGTTGGTTCCACAGCATTAGAAAATGCAACAAGAACAAAACACATCTGCACATGCAGTCAGTGCATACAAACAGCAACAAAAAAGGGAGGATAAAAACAAGTACCTAGAAGATAACCTTGCTACAACCAACTTCTAGGCCTCAGGCTCTAAGTACTTACTTTGAGTTGTCAAGTTTAATTTGCAGTAAATCTGCATAGTAACCATTTTCAGAATCGCTTCCTTTTGCGCCATTAGCAGGTCTGGACTCCTCCATATTCTCATACAAACTCTGATAAAGAAAAAGTGTCAGGTTGTCAAGCAGCGACCTTTCAGAAGCACATTAGCTTAGTTCTTAGGAGACATTTTCCATGCATTTTGATGGAGAAGCCTCATCACAGAGGGATTTAAACACAGAAGATAAAACTCAGCTGCACTGAGTACTTTCTCATTTGTTACAAATGTCAAATAGCACTAAAACTGACAGCTCTCTCTCACTCACTGAAAAAAGTACAAAAGTAAGTTATCTCAGCTCCAAAAGGTTTGCAAGTAGCACTGCAGAACAGCTTTCTTGCTTTTTACTTGAAAATACAGGGTATTTAGTTAACCTATAGGGAATTTTTTTCAGCATTTATTTCTACGCTTCAGCAGCTGGATCCCAGAGGAATACAAGCCATGCTAATCAACAGTCAAAATCTCAAAATTAATTATATATTTCAGATGAGGAAGCTGGTTTGTAGTAAAGATGTTATAAATGCAGCAACATGTGACACTGGAGTTTTTGTTTGGTGATTTTTTTCTGAACAAGCAGTACTCAAAATTAATCCTGTCCCAGAGACCTCACAGGCCTCTGGCAGTCACTGACTGCAGATACTTTTGGTGGTTATTGGAATCAACCGATTCAATTTCCCAGCACTACTTATTTATGGCCTAGAGACAGATCAAGCTTAAACATGACAAAACTGGTAAAACAATCAGGCTTCCACAATTATTGCTAAAATGGGTTAAGCCTGGCTTCACACCACTCGGGTTAAATACAGAACACAGGAGGCTATCCTGGAAAGCATAATCCTACTGCACAAGATAAACCACTTCAGTTTACATTCCAAAGCTGTGATAAGAAAGGGCCAAACAAGTCCAGAAACATGGAAGAATTAAGAAAGGCTACAGTTTTTCACTCTGGAAACACACAAACATCAGCAGCATTACACTGGTATATAGAGGAGTCCTCATGTATTTCTCACTTTTCAAAACATTGACAAGATGTTTTCAAGTTGCATAAGAGGACTGAAAAAACTGCTTTACAAGGATGATGAAGCAATTCAGTTTTGCTAGAGAAGAGCGTGCTTCAGCTGCAAAGTTAAGACATATCAAGAAAATAAACATCCAGGAAATTCAATAGAGCTGAGACACTAAAAAAGGCTAAAGCTTAAGTACACACAGTAAAAGTGCCAAATGGCTACACCTTCTAAGAGAAAAATTGGATGTCACAGCTCAGCGAGCTTTGATCAAGTAACTGAATTTAAATGCTAGAAGTAACTATATAAGATATGAAGGTGCTTCACACACGAACCCACAAAAAATTGTTTCTTCAACCCAGGTGTTGGGTGGTTTACAATTTTCTGCTGCTTCTCTGCACTTGAGGAGACTAATGTTCTCCAGCTGTAAAATACAACTCGGGTCAAATAAAGATATGAGTCAGCTTTTGGATCCTTTTTCAAACCAGAGCACGGACTTCAGATAGTTTTCATAATTCTTCTTGTTGTCATGTTTCAGCTTCCAATTACCATTTTCTACTGCATTAAAAACCACATACCTTAAATTTTTCTAGCTGCCTCACTTTCATAAGAAGATTTTCTATTTCACCATTCTTTTGCTCTAACATTGACTGTAAGCGTTCCAGCTGATCAAATTCTGCCTGGGAGCCTTTCAGCTGCAGCAGTGTAGCCATTTGCAGCTGGAAAAAGGGAAAATACTATTTACAACAAGTACTGGGATTAGTGACTAAAAATCCCAGCCTTTTACACAAAACTGTTTGGGTACTCAAGCCTTGTAATTCTAAACCTGAATACAGAAGTGCACTGGATGCTTAACCTCAGTCTTCACCACATAATCTTAGCAATTATCACCACAGACACTCCAAGGCGTGGGGACAGCTGAAATCTCACTGAACAGTGCAGTCCTGAGGTGTCCCACTCATCTCTGTACTGGCTAAGGAACACATAAATACACTGCCAAGGACACACACAACATTCCACATTCAAACCATCAACACCAAGTCAGCCAGAACCCAGTCACAGTCCAGGCTTATTTGTCAGAGCTAAAATGCATCTTGAGAACTCAGTTAGGAAAATCTACAAGTTTAACCCCCCATGTTTTTCAGTTCTGCTTTTCAGGTATAACACCACCATGTTTGCCTTCTACAATATTAACCCAAGAATTTCAGCTTTTTCTGCTTCTCCAGTGGAATACATCCTTTCAAGCAAAAGAACACCCTCTGTCATTACAAAGGAGAAGTTAAAAAATCTAACATTTAGAGCAATATTTGTGTTGGTGTTAACATAATAATATTGAAGTACAAGGGTCTTAATACATTCAGTTACAGGTGGTACGTTAGACATTTAAACAAGAGGAAATACAATAAATGAAAGACTTCACAAAGCGTTAGTGAACACTGAGGCATTTTTATCAGTCTAATCAGTATGGATAAGGCAGCACTGGGATGCTGGGAGAAATCATAGGGAAAGGATCAAGTGAAAAAATTAGACTACAGACTGGAACAGAAAGCAAGAAGAGCATTTACCCTGTAGAATCTCCCATGTCAGGTAAAGGGTATTGATGATTCTGTGCACAAGTTAGAGCTAATGAAAGATTCAATCATCTCCTCAGAGCTTCTACAGCATATAAGGGAGGCAAAATTGTAAACTCCACCTCACTGGCTGACTAAAACTATACTTACAGTTCCCAAGCACAGACACCCAACCTTTTCCCTTTTCACTTAAAACTCCTCCTGCTAACTGTCAGAATTGCAAATTGCAGCTGATCTACATAGAAGAGAACAGGAACTTAAAGAAACTGGAAAGGATGCTCTGGACTGGGAAAACTACGCTAGAGGTGGTAAAGCTTTCCCAGGAGCGCTGTGTACATTCTGTTCAGGAGCCAGATCCTCAGGATTTACCAGTAAATACCACACAGAGAGATTCTTCAACTAAAGCTACAACAGCAGTCACCTCTCCTGTGGGAAGCAGCTGTGAATGGGGAGATCAGCTGAGCACAGGCTGAGCTTACCTGGCAGCATCCCAGTGCAGCACAACACAGAGAGGATGCTAACAGGGATCTAAGACAGCAGCTTAAGCAAACACCTGTCCTAACAAACTACCTACCTCCATTATTGATATTAGAAAAACATTTATGAATACAAACAAGTACAAACAAATTCCAAATAAAAGCATTAACTAGTAGTATAAGGATACCAATTTGCCTCCATTTTTGGTACTTTTAGTATTAGGTGTGTTTCTTATACCATTCAATCAGCACGACTGACTTACCCCATATTACAAGGAGAAAATTTCCAAAGGAACTGATCCTACCCAATGACTTTCCTCACTCAAATCTTTGCTGTATCAGTAGGGATTTTTTGTGCTCCTTTAAGACTGTTGTTTGAATTATTTTCAACCTATTCCACAAAATCTAGCTAACACAAACTTTCAGTGCAACTCATGATCATCACCCTTGATGTTTAAGCACTCTCCTCAAACTGCATGACCAAGTAGTTGATCAAAATGAAAGGATCCACTTTAGCATTGGAAAAATCATGAGACCAACATGAAAACAGTTGGCAGCTCTGCAGCATCTCCTTTACATTATCTTAATCAGCTTCTGCTGACTAGTCCTCAACAATATTAACCAACAGGCTCCCATCCTATAGCAGTGGAGTATAAGTTAAAGAGTTATGATGAAAATTACGACTTGTTCTTACAGCAAAAACAGGGAAAAGCAAGGAAAAAAAAATATGGACAAAGACAAGAAAGCAACACAAAGGTGGAAAATACCCAAAAACCTATAGTGTGATGGAGGTAAAAGCCTCTCCTCTTCTTTATGCTCATTCCTGACAGCCACAGTTAATGCACAAATACTTGATTTATGAAGTACAAGAATTAGACAAAAAAAGAAAAAACAGTTATCAAGACAAACTGACTGCTAGTTTGACTGACAGGAGTTGTGTAATACTTTTATCCATTAAACAACTACTGCCAAAGTAAGCAAACATGGTGCCTTCACTGTAATGTGGATGCTGTTGTACCACAGGAGTCAGACAGAACAACATCATCTCACTTGTTTTTTCTCCCATTTCCCTCCCCCCAGACTACTGTATCATATTTTAAAGATAACAAATCCCCTGGCCTGTGCATTCAAGCAGTGCCTTATCAGACCCAAGGACACCCTGGAGTATTACAGGAACCATCATACCTTCATTCTTTGCAATTGTTCTCTACTGAATGCATGCTGTTTTTGTAGGGACTGATATTTTACTTTCACACTGATCAGCTGTCGTTCCATTTCTGCCCTACGGTCCTCCACCTACAGAACATTGTGAACAATTATTACTGTGAAATTACAACACTTGCTGTCGCTTGGATGACGAGTTTGATAAGGACATGTTGCTTAGCAATTGGTGTTCAGTCTGCAAATAGTGCTTTTCCAGCAACAGTACTTGAAAATACAGGCTACTGTCATTCCCCTGTGATAGAAGTGAGTAGACAGTGCTACTGAAGCCCAATCAGTGAAATGCAACAGATTTTTCCTTTGTTCTTTATTTTGATATCAAAAGTTAACATTTCATATGCTTCAGTGTTGCTGTAGAATAGTTTTGTCCACTTGCAACAGAACAAACAGTTTAAAATAATCTGAACTGTTTCCCAACTTCACCCATCCCCTGCACGCTGTCATGAAGCATAATGCTCCCTTATGCATTTAACAGCAGCTGAACTCTTACTCAAAAGCTAATTCCAAAACCCTCCCAAAAGCTCAAACATCCAGATATTTTCAGGAATTTTTTAAGACAGCTTTTATCAGCATCTGTTAATATTTCACATACTGTCTTCTGCATTAAAGAAGGATTTATCAGCTGAACAAAACTACTTAAGAGTCAAGAGCTACAGACAGAACCATCATGAACCTTCAGTCACAACTTTTGACTTAAAGTGATTCCATTAAAGTTTACTAACTCCTTATCTTCAGAGAGAGCATGAAATGGTGTTCCACATGTCAGATCAACACTGAAGTCATATTTGAGGACTAGAGATACATGCTGGCCAGATCAGGTAAAGATACTTTCATATTTTCAATACAATATAAGAAAGAAAACTGAAAATACTTCTTCTGGCCTGAGTACACTCTCAGGCATCTGTGGCATAGTTGTACCTCAGCAAAGAGAGAATTGCCTTTACTTGTGGGGTCCAAAGATTGTTGCACTGCATGATCCAGCTGAACCCGAAGCTCCTGATTAGCCTCCTGAGCTTTCTAGATTAAAGCAAAGAGGATATTGGTCATTTAAGCATCTGATGTACTGTATACATGAATTTAATCAGACAGCTTTAACTCTTTTCAATTTCCTACACTTTAGCAGAGATTATACTGTACCGAAGTACTTAACTGTACAGACAGTTCTAGTAACTAAGAGACATATTCATTTCATTTCACTAAAACACTTAATATTTCACTTGTTCTTCAGGACAAAAGCACAACTAAAAGCTTTTAAGGGTAACCTTTGATGTTTGTCAACTGGATTCATGGTATTCAGATCACTCTCCTTGCACTAATCAATCACAAATGCTCTACTCCCCAGTACAAGATTCTCCAAGGCATTCAGTAGAAATTTGAAATAGAAATGAGAATTCTCCCAGTGACCTGTGAGAAGGTCCCTAAGAGGCAGAACAGTGCCATGCAAAGGCTCTCCTTTCACCACTCACACAAAACAGTGTCAATAGAAAGCTTTTACCACCAGGCAACACCAAACATGACCAACCATTATCCTTCTCTTTCCCCTCCCTCTCACAGCTCTTCAGAACTCCTACTTCACGAAAAAGCTGGCAACAGAATTTGTGCAATTTGGGGATTATCTACCACAGTCAAATAAAATGAAGAGAATACCTCTAATGCATTACAATAAAAAACAACTTCTTTTTCCCTCTCTTCTTTTTCTCCCAGCAGCCGCTCCAGCTGGTTACGTAAGTTACTGTTCACAAGCTCTAACTGTTCTTTACTGCACTGCAGCTCATTCAGCTTTTCTTCACTGCTGGCCTAAACAAACAAAAAATAAGTATGAAATAAAAAGTATTTAAAACAATTGGAAGACAAGCAGGCCCAAGTAATGTAATATAATCTGTTATTTTGCAGAGGAGATGGTATTAAAGCCTAGCTATTAAGGCTGTTATTTTTTGCTGTGCACACTGTCTGAACAAAAGTCAATCCTAACATGGCACTATAGACAACACACCTAAAAATGAAATGAGCAAAATGGCAGAATTTCGTTTTCAACTAGGCTACACTGCAAATGATTCAGTGCTACTCACATACCTTCTCACTCTGGAGTTCAGTGAGCTCTATCTGAAGGTTGAGCATTTCTGAAGACATGGTCTCATGTACACGCTCAGACATCATGTGCAGTTCTTCTGATTTGGCAGCAATTATTTCTTTCTGATGGTCCACTTTGTGTCTCAGTTGTTTTTCTGAGAGCCGGGTTTCATCTAGTTCTGCTTTCAGGTTCTCCAACTTAAAAACAGTTGACAACTAAGTAGTATCATTTCATGGTAAATTCTTGAAAAGCACAATACTTCTGACTGTTCCAACTACAGAAAACGTCTTGGAAACACATGAGTAGCTTTTAAAAATAAGCATTGAAATTTAATGTAATTCATAAGTAACTACACAGGTGTTTTTTAAAAACCAACCAAACAAGCTACTACACATTTTAACTATTTATTATTTCTTTCGGTAGTTAGGAGTGCAATTATAAGTTTAGCATACAGTATCTAAAATGGTATTAACAACCTTTTAGCTATGTATTAGATACCAAACCTTGTTTTTAAGGTCACTGATTTCTTGTCCATAGGCTCTGTCAAGCTGTTCTTTCTGTTTATCCAGTTGCACATTTTGCTGTTGCTTAAGGGAATCACACTCAAAATTCAAGCTTTCCAACATTCGATTCTTGAGTTCGATTTCTCTCTGAAGAGTGTATTTCTCCTGTTCAAATTTCTGAAAGAAATAACACACTAATAAATCTAGATGTAACTGTACATTGTTCCCTAAGCATTTATGAAAAAGCACAGGCTTGGAACCAAGATGCTTGTAGCTCATTTAATCTTTTGTTGGGAGTGCCAATTAGAGAGTCGTAATACCCATGTTTATAAAAAAAAAAAGAAAGAACAACTGCTCTAAAATGTTATGATTTATAAATGTTATTATTACAATTTGATTGTGCAATATTCTTTTCTTCATGGAAACTGTATTTCTTCACACCCAACATGAAGGGTGTGGGCATCTTTTCTGCAAGTGTCACAAATTTAGCTAGAGTTTATATGCCCTTTCTACCACTACAGAACCCAATTATGTTAAAGATTACTACAGTCCATCAAGCAGAACAGCTGAGTTCAATAGCTTTTTTTAAGACAGCTAAATTGTCTGTCTTATAATAAATCCCACCAACCCTTCCAGACTGAAGAGAAGAATTTCTTGAACAGCTTCCATTGCTTGATTGCATGTTTGTTAATTACCAAGGGCAGCTTCATTTTACTCTTCCATTCAGCCAGCAAATATGGAAAAGACAAAGAGTCTTGAAAGCACAAAAAAAGTAATAGGGAAGCCAAATTAATCTAAATATGCAGATGTTTTTTCCTTTTCAAAATAACATAAGTGTTGAGAGACAAACCAAAATTAAACAAAAACCTAAAATCTGTCAGGTATCAAAGTGACCTCCGTGGCCTAGACACAGCTCATCAAGGGCAAGCTTAGCTCTCAAATACCCAGGGCAGGAGCTTTAACACAAAGATAAAGACTGTGCACATTTGGGAGGGCACTGCTTGGCCAGAGCCAAGAACAACAAAATCCTAGCAAGAGCTTGCCTGCACTTGTACAGAAGAGTACACAGAGCTCTCTGAAAGGCTCTTGTGCCTGCTGGTAGAACTCGCACTTGTGTGCACAGCAACTGCTTTGGCTCTCAGACTGCACAGAGCAGAGCCAGAGAGATTGAAAAGCTCTAATGAATCTGTTGGGTAAGCACAGCCTCCACATGAGATGTTATTCTACTTGAATAACTCGATGTTACAGTTATTCTACTGTATGAAGGCACACAACTCCTCCCCTCCACCCCTGGAATCCAAGTTACCACAGGCTCAGAAGTTGGCTCCAGCCTCTCACGCAGGACCAGTCTGTGGGAGCAGCTTGACAGCTCAGTAACTGCCCTCTCTGCTGCTCAGCAGGAAAGGATGATCCTGCCCTGGCTTCCTTATCACTTGTGCTTCAGCTGCCTCTCACACAAAGCTTACTAAAGGTGAACTGACCAGAATGAAAAATTCTGTCCATTCAGAATAGCAGGGTGCTGCAACCCTCCAGCTGCTACAAAACAAATGTTTTAGCTCTATCCCAGAAGATGGGATGGATGCACAACCAGAAACAGACTAAATGAAGATAAATAATTTATCTGAAACATGGGCTGGCTGAATACAACCATGAAAATTAAAGTCTTTATGAAAAGTGGAAGAGGTTTTCCCAACTGAAATTTTCTCAAATAATTACTAAGAAGAAAACGTTGACTAAATAATACCTCTATAACTCAGCACTATACTACTCCCTTTTCTGAGCTGCAAAGAAATGTGCTAATAAGTTCAGAACCCCCGGGTACTTGGAAAATTTGAAAACTTCACTACAGAAGAAATCAATTTTACAGTCTTGCTTCTAGCATTCTTCTCATAGCTTTTAAGTGATACAAAGCTGATGGGAGAGCATACACGAATGAATTGCTGAACAGAGGCAGAACACACGCTCTGAAGCAAATTTACTTCAGCATTTAGCATTCATTTTACATTAAAGGCAATTAGTCCTACATGATACTGAACACTCGATGCATAATTAGCTACGAAACCCTGTCCCAGTTAGATACAATTATGTTCAATGTCTTAAAGCTGAGTAAAAAGCCCTCTCTACAACTACTTAAGAGGTTTATTAAAATTAATCTAGATGCTAGAAGGCATTTAAAACACCTGTGCCTTTCAGAAAATAGTAAAATAAAACAATGCTCTGGTTTCAAACTTTGACAAGAAAAGGCATCATCACCTCAGTTTTCTCAGTCAATTCACGGCGTATTTGATCCAGCTGATTTTGAACCTCACTTTGGGACTCCAGTAAATGCAAACCATATTGTGCTGCCTTTCTTCGCTCGTTCTCTGCTTCCTTCAGTTGCTGTTTAAGACTTAAAATGGTCTCTGTCTCCATTTTTCTTCCTTTTTTATTTAACACTGCAAACACAAAATTATTGAAAAAATATATTGCAGTAAACTACAGTAGTTATGTGAAAGAAGTTATTGGATTTCCTATCTTAACCAGGATAGAATGATATATTTTTGCATTCATACAAGTACACACACAAAAAAAGACAGCTCACAAACAGACCTGTGAACAGTAAAATAATAGCTATTTCTTCATAAGCTTGGTTACTGCCTTATTCTTGATTATATCTAACATGTAGCAAAAGCACTCCTGTGTACCCAGCCTGGTTTCTTTGTACACCACAACGAGAGTTAATCTAGGACAGAGCTCTCTTGCCAAGTACAAGAGACAACAATTAAATAACCGTAGAAAAACACTGCTATGCACATGGCTGACACTGTTTTCTTTGCATTAAAAACCAAGCCCCACCAAATGCAGCATTTCTTGAGTACATAAATAACACTTAAGATTGGCACAGGCAGCTGCATTAGCAGGACAATGTGCTCCTAACAACATTATGTGGGATAGAGAAACAGATAAACAGTAGCTGAAGGGAAGAGTCAAAAATAGAAGCCTTGTAAAAATATATGGAGTTTAACACAGGGCTTTGCATTTATTTAAGTGTTTAATGGAGTCTTTCAAAATTTAGTTGCTGCAGGCAACCTATTTGTAAATAATCATCTCCTTGTCACGTTTCGAAATATTCATCCTTTTCTAACTGTAGAGTATAACTGAAGGTGAATTTTGCAAAAAAAGTTAGTCAAAGTAAATCCAACAAACCAAGTATTTAAAAAAATAAAAATCAAGTCCAATTAACACCATAAGCTTGTATGACTGCTTGCTCCCAAATCTGCTAAATCAGCCCGTTGCAAAAAAATCCTATTAAGACAGAAAATGCTAAGCAACTCATGCTTCTGAACAACATATGCCAAGAGTTTTCTCAGAAAGTAGGAAATAACAGTGAAACACAAACACACAAAAAAACCTGCTGTTGATTTTTTGAAGTCAGGGTTCATAACTTTTATATAACATCAGAACTAAAGTAATTCTGTATTGAAGACCTAACTCTTGCTTTTTGTTCTCACAGAAGCAATCTATTTGTTGCCATTTCTTACTGGCTCATACATCATTCTTATGAATGTTGTAACAGCCATCCTTCACTTTTTTTTTTTGCTAACTTTTATTCAACATTAATAACTCCTAGTGGAGTTACCCAGCTTCTGGTAATAGAAAAGAATTTAATTAACATGCAAAAGTACATCGTGCCAATACTGTGCCAATTCCTTTCCAAGGCACAAGACAGAAATTACCACATTCTGGTTTTTGCAGTTTCTCCTCACTTGTTGCTATCCAGGTTTAACACATACAAAGAGGCTTTATCCAGCCAGGTTTTGAAACATCAGTTTTCACCCACCCACTGCAATACCTGAAATACTAGCTTTGCACTTATACTAAAATAAGCCAGTGAAACACAGGAATTTTGCATGTCAGTAATTAAGAATCATCAATATGATAGAAGTGCAAGGACAGGAACACCACATACAATTTAATAATGAAGTGTTTGAGGTAAGGTATAGCAATACAAGCACATAGGCAACAACTTCTGGCATACATTTCCATTAGTAAAGGGGATGAATGAATCATTGCTCTTAGATAAACAGAATTTTAAAAATAGCTTTATTTTCTGATCAGACAACAGTATAGAGGCAACATAGCCATTTGCCTAGTTTACTAAATTAAATGAATACCATGTTTAACTCACCTCCAGAAGCCCATTGAAGTATTTCTTGACCTTATTCTTGCACTCCACCTTTAAAAGAAAAAACAGCAAGAGTCTTCTAGTCCGGATGAGTCTAAGCTGCCACCACAGCACAGCCCTTCAGAGCAGTCCCTTTTCAGAATAGGCTTAACCCCGCTGGCTGTCTCATGAACATGCAGATCACAAGCTAAACCCCCACAGAAATGCAAATCTTATTCAAATCTCAGCTAGGCTGCTGTCAGACAGTTTAGAAACAGTCAGATCAGGCAATGCTGCCAAAGGATGGATGCTCTGCAACTGGCCTCTGGGGCAGGTAAACAGGCTACAGCTAGAGTCACCTTCTTCTGGTACGCCTGTAATTTTTAAGGGGGTTTTTTTGGGATTTTTGTCCCACTCTCTCCTACTTCTTCAATCTCTTTTGCATTTCACCTCCAGTTTCACATACAAGAACTTTGAGCTCTTAATAAATGATTTACTAGACAATAGAAAAAGAGATCTTATGGCTTTTTCTTAATTTTATAGTTGAAGTACGGAGGAAAAGAGAAATTGCTTTCCTATTCACACCTTCCTGCTGACTACTAGGGAAAACAGCAAGTACGCCTTCTGGAGCACAGCCAGCCTCAATTTTTCATTGTCAATTCTGGATGAATCAAAGAAGTCCAGGCAGTTTTGTTCATGAAGTTGTACACAGAAATAATTGCCAGCAATTTAATATTATACATGAGGGTAAGTAAGTGGCTCTGAAAATAATGTTTTAAGATCAGTTGAATGGGCAGCAAGGTGAGTAGGCAGGAGGGGGAAATAACAGAAACCAGCCTTCATTTATTATACTGAATCACAAGAGTTACTTGCTTTTGGCTAAGTATCTTCAAACATTTCATGACAGATTCTACGCTGAGAGCTGCAGACATCGATTATTCAACCATTCAAGTACTCCTTAATAAAAGTAATAGGGTAGGAGATAAAAGGCACTCTCCTGGATCTTCTGGTTAAACTTCTATTCCCCAGGGCCACATGTAACAGCTGTCTGGGTTCTGATCCTGTCAGAAGCACCTGTGCAGTTTTCTGATCACGAACACCATTACCAGGGTAGTTTCTCTCCCTTAGCCCAGGTATTCCCCCGACAATTTCAGCCCGTTACTTACACAAGTCCGTATCTTCGCCTCCCACGCTCCACACTCAGGCTGAAAGATTTTCGGAGCTGATCACCTTCCACAAACGGGTCCTTGGGTGGGTCAGTACTACAGAGAACATACAAATACCACACTATAACCTCACCGTTCAGCCACCACAGAGCCCGGGCAGGCTCTGGCAGCGCTGTGTGTAACCAGCGCCGTGTCACCACTGTCCCCTCCTTCCGGGCCCGGCCCGCTGCAGACCGGGCCGGTGACCGGGCCTGACCCGCCCACACCCGCTACGGCCCAAACGGGCCCCGACGGCGGCGGGGACGGGCTGGCCCCGCTCCACCGGGGGCCGTGGGGCAGCAAACGGCCCCATCCGCTGCAGGGAACGGGGACCGGCAGCACCACAGATAGCAAACCCCTCTCGCCCCCGTCACAGCGCTCTCCTGCCCCGCTCACCCGCCGCCCTCCCCCCGTACCGGCCGCCCGCGACTGCCGCCGTTCAAACTCGGCTCCCCGGCACCGCCCGAGTCTCGCGAGATCCGCCCCGCTCCGGCCGCTCCTGCCCCGCCTCCAGCGCGGGGCGGGCCCCGTGAGGGTCCCCGTGAGGGCGGTTCGTGCCCGTCACTCCCGGAGCGCTCACGGGGACTTTGTCTCGGTGCTGCCGCAGGCTCGTGGCCGCCTCGTTCATTGGTATTAAATGCCACAGCGTTGTCCCGACCGCGGGCGCCAGTTCGCACACCGAGGAGAGCGATTTCCGTGTTTTATTCCAATTTGCGCAAAGTAGGGAGCTGGGTGGTAACACGCGAAAGGCTGGCTCAGCGATCAGCAAAACTTTACACTATTTATACATTTCAGCAAAGGCATCAGCATTCACTGGTTACAAATCCCATAACTTTTCTATTCGGGAGCACTCAAACCGCTGTTTGCTGTTACATCTCTCGTTTCTCACGCTGATTCGTCAGCTCCCCCTCCGTGCAGGGTCGCACGGGAGAGATTTGGGGTTGGCAGTGGAACACTGCAAGTGCCTGCTCTGTCTGCCCGAGTGCCTGCTCTATCCCACTGCCCGCTTCCCCCTGCAAGGACATCCCCTCCTCACAGGGCTGCGAGGCTCCTGAGGAACCTCATGTCACCTCCTGCTTGGTCAGCCAAGCCTTTCCCTAATTTCTGTGCAGCTTTACCGTCCAAGCTACGCAGCAAGTGAAGTGCTTGTGGCATAATCTTCTGTTTTTCTCCCTAGCTGGCTGTAGTTTCTGCTCATCCTCACTTCTGTACCAGGGAGGATTCCCAAGGCGGGATTTTAGGGTGCTAAATTGTCCACTACTCACAGATTTCCTAAGCCTGTGAAGATCTGAGTGATATTCACAAAGAAGAGCAAAATCCATCAGCCAGGAGTGTTTGACCATGGCTGTTAGGGAATCCAAGCACAGGTGTCTGCATACTTTTTTATTTTTTTATTTTTTTGCCCCGAAAGAAAACCTTAGTAATTTTTGCCTATTAAGTTAAATTTTTAATCTGTTGTGCAAGATTAATATCTTTTTGTACTTATTATTCTACTTGATGTGACATCCCTAACAAAAGCCACTGCGTGGAAACGTGATAGCAAATTCTGCCTTTAGAGAAACATGCTTCAAGTAATGCAAGGTTAAATTCAAGCAACGGGCTGTAAGTAGATGCAAGGATAACAATCCTATTTGGAGCAACTGGGACAGAAATAGATGTCTTAAGAAAAAAGGGACATAGAAAATAAGCACATAGTCTAAAATTTGACAGAGGGAGCCAATAAAACACTACTACTATCAAAATGATGCTACTTCTACTCTTCTATCAAAATGGGAGTCTAGCTTTTGTCAACAGAAATGGGATTAAAAATTAAATACAGAATGGCCTAGACAGACAAGAATACCAAGTTGATTATACCAGGGACAGGAAACGAGACAATCCTGTTCTAATCCTGATTCTGCTGCATTCACTGTGTGCTTAACCACTCCAAATACCCACAGCTAAACCCCCTTGTTTTAAAATGAGGATAACAGTGACTTAATTAAGAAATCCATGTAACTCCCCTGACAGAGAATGAGTACGTCTTGAAAAAAAAACCCAAACATTGTAACTGCTGAGTATTAACATGGTTACTCCACCCTCATAGCCTGCTAAATTATGAAAGAGTTAAAATAGCTGCTGCTTCCCCCTCTTTGGTTCCAGAGTCATCTATGATAGCTGATGTTTAATATATGAAATAATTTAGCAAACTCCATAATATTTTCCTCAGCTTAGAATTTCCATTTATGCCTTAAAGCAGAGTTAGGAGCTTAGATGCAAAGTAACTAATTCATTATTTAAAAATTCCATTATCTTGTTCTCTTCCCCTTGCTGAATCATTAGGACAGTTTTACAGACCATATCTACAACTTGTGAATAGAAAATACAGGCATGGGTTGCTAACAAGCTGTTAGCAATTTGTAAAGTGGAGTAACCCTCCCGCCAGAACACTGCAGGATCACTCCCTGGTGTTACAGTATCTGATTCTAATATACACCAGGATTCCTTGGTTTTGAAGCTGGATTTCACTGTAAGAGTCTGTAAGAAGAACATAGGTCATTATGTAAGAAGAACAAGGTCATTATGTCCACTGATTGTGGCAAATACGGCTTTATGGAAATAAATACTTCTGTCCCACTTATCTATGAGAAGACTGTCACTTTTCATGTTTCTGTTCAGCTTAGGTTATAGTAGCCCCTAGCTTGCTACTGTAACCATAAATGTACTGTTAGGTACTTTTCTCCTGCTTCTGACCGCAACAACGACCACCATTGCCCCACAGAGATTCTACAAATCCGGTAGCTACTGAAGCTTAAATGTTTCCTGAGTGTGTAGTTTGTATACTTTTGTTTATTGACATTTTGTATCAACAAGCTTAATTAGATGTGTGCACTGCTGACCCTGTATAAAATGGAAATCCATGTTTTGTGAGTCTTATCTACCAGCAGGCAAGAATTCCACATAAGTAAGGGATTAATTGCAGCAAGTAAATGTGTTGGTGGGGTTTTTTTCCCCTTTGAGGAGGAGGCTTGTTGCTTTTATCTGCATAAAAACCAGTGAGTTAAAAAAGCCCTCTTAGTCTTTCCCTGCTAATTGCTCAGGGTAACATATGAGCTGACAAATGTTTTACTAACTGTGCCTGAGGTGCCAAATGCTACACGGAGCAAGTGAGTTTCAGCAGTCTGTTGAGAAGTGCTGATTACTACCCATCACTTTGGTACAACTGACCCAGGGTTCACCATAATAAAACTTGTTGGAGCATTAGATTGTGGTTTGTTTGTTTATTTGTTTTTGCATGTTTTTACCCTTCTTTATTTAAGAACACTCAGAGCTGCACAACTTAAAGCCATGTTATTTTATTTGCTAGTGCAGATTCATAAAAGCCCAGGTTCAACTCTATCCAGATTTTCAGCAGGTAAATATGAAAATGTTCTGCTTTTTTGAGATGGGACACTCTCACCTTCCATTAAACAGAAGCCAGAATATTAATATGTTTTAATTTATTACCATGAATACTAAGAGCAGTAGTACCAATACCTGATTTATTCTGTGAGGAACTTGAGTAGCTCAGTAATTACAGCAACAGATTGAGGGCCAGTAGCTGTTTCTAATCCTCTCTAAACTATTAGACACTGACCTCATCCAAATCACTCCATCTCACTATTTCAGTCATCTTAGCAAAACACTGCTTAGCATTTTTCTTACCAATCTGACCTTGAATAGCCTTCTGTGGCCACATGAGACCACTGCAAAATCTGTCAAGTAGGTGTGAGAGTCTCCTTCAAATACAAATTCTCTGGTTTGTAACTCTCTTATGAAAAATTTCCATTTCCATTATTTCTATTTTTTCTGGTCACATTTTTACTGCTTGCTTGAATGGGGCAGGAGCCTCACAATGAGCTTCCTGGATTTATGTAACCGAGGAGCCCAGTTATGAAAATATACTTTCTTCAGTATACCATATATTCTTAAAAGAAAGGGTTAAAGTTGATGCATCTTTAGTATTTTCCAAATATCCATGGTTAAAGTCACAATTGCAAGATGTCGCTACAAACAACAAAGTAACAATGCAAGTTTTATGACAACCTCAGGGAACTGATTTTTTTTTTGTTGGTTTGTACCTGGTCACTCAAGGGATCAGTCAATCCCAGAACAAGGTCACCAAATCCACATGTAGTAGAACCTGGAGTGTATGATGACTCAAAGTTATTTTAACTTTGCTTTCTTTTAGCAGTATCTCAAAAATCCACTTGAACTTCATGCCCAGTATAAATGCAGATATCAAACATTGCCACACTGTAATTTAACGGTGGCTCAGAACCCGCACTGCTTTTTCCTCACATTTTGAGTTTACTTAGTTGACACAAGTTTATATTCAATTTATTGCACTGATATACAGCTAATTCAGTGTTTAAATGCTGCTCTCCTCTTTGGTAACAGCATCAAGTGAGTACTTAAAAGCCACACTTTGTGACATAAAAGTATGCACGTAGACACCATCATCAACACTTTTAATTGCACGACCATGAACTAACCCAAAGAATTACAATTCTCTGAAACTCGTTATAAATCATTGCAGTTTATGTGCGGGTTTTTTATACGCTCGCTAACAGCAGAGCTTCTCTAACGCAGTCGCTTAAACACCCGGTGCCCCCTTGGCCGCAGGTTTTTCCTCCCGGCTTTCGTTCCCCGGGAATGCCGAGGCGGTGCCGGCGCTGCCGCGCGTCTCCAGCCCCACCTGGCGGCCATCCCGCGCCATTGCGGCTCCCGGAGCCGCTCCCCGGCCCCGTCCCGGGAGCCGAACACGAGTGAAAGCCGGCAAATATGCACGGGAAAATTCATCCCATGAACTCATATAGCTTCCTTTTGAGAAAAGGTATGTTTTAAATTAATTTTCATGACCGCAATTTCCCCCCCGTCTCCCCCCCAAATACTTGGACAGAGGGATTGTGTTTAATTTTAATTGAGTTAGATTTCATACAGACCATCAGCTACATTCTGGATGATAACTTTAGCACTGTCACTGTGAATTTCTAATCAAATTGAGTAAAAAGTTTAATCAGCTTTGCCAGCTGGAGGTCATTAGCTAGTTCACCATCAATAGCTTTCACCTGGAGCTCGTTTCAGGCCTGCTATAAAAGAGCCTGACTGCCCCAAAGAGTATGGTAGTTTAGGTATCCTCTGTAGGTGATTATGAAAAACAAGGTAATTTTTGTTTTTTTTTAATATCTCTTTTGTTAAAATATATCGTGTTTATTTGTATAAATACATTAAGCTACAGACCTTTTCTTCTTTTAGCTTTTCTGAAGCAGCATTTTAAAATGTGAGATGGTATGACTGCATTGGACTGCTTGTAAACCTCTATTCCATCACTTTCTTATCTATTAAGTAATTTTGGAAGTACTAGTTAGTGCTTTTATATCTCTGATACTTGCAACAATAAAGAAGAATTCAAAACAGAAAAGAAAAGTGAAGCATGCTAAGTTAAAAGAGCTGTAATTCACTACAAAAATACTCAATGGCTCAAAAAGTATGTTTTAGAGATCAGCTTTTACTGGAAAAGGGTGTTATGGAATGGTCAAGCTAAGACTGTTGTAAGTTATCTGTATCTCATATAGTTTATAATACTGGTCTTATTCATAGTGGGGATCATGTTCAGAGCTTAATTTAGACTCTCTAGAAACACTCTTACATAGGAATGCATGAAAAATCATCAGTTATTTTAGTGGTTGGGGTCTGTTGCTCTACAGAAACAAAAAGATTAAACTGTAGAATACTCAGCTGGCATTGGGTTTTTGAAGTATTACTTTGTTATTACTGTTGAGTATATTTATCCTGGGTTGTGATAAGAGTAATGAATTGAGTTGTAGTAGTTTATCTTTGTTTCTGTTCCAGGCTTTCCATTTTCCATGTTGATTTTAACATTTTTTTTTTGTTTTCTCAAGACTCTTGATTTTACTTTCCATCCCAAACCGTGTCCCACTCACTTCCCCTTTAGATGGTGAACTCAGACACTTTATTAGCTAAACCTAGTGGATGCTTTCTTATTCTGAAGGGACCTTGGCTGATACTGTTTGGGGCTAAGTAGTCCTGCTCTGACTGTAGAGCTGTATAAAGTGTCGTGAGACCACATGAATGAGGTAGAAAATGATGTTTTTGAAGTTAACTAAATTAACAGTATCTGATATCTCGTTATATAAAGAAATAGGAGATGGAGAGCTTGATGGTTTTGAGGGAGTTTTCAGTCCTTTAGGCACAAGTTTTAGCTTCAGCTGCCTGCTTTCCTGCCAGTCTGAGTGTGCATCATCACCCACAGCAGTGGCCTGTCTCATTCTGGGCCTGCTGGGCTGAAATGGCTTGACCTGTTAAGTCTTACCAGAGAGCAGATAGGTTTTTTGTTTGTTTGTTTGTTTTTTTTCCAAAGCTGCTGGAAAATGTTTGTAAAAAACCCAACCAAACAACCCCCAATCTTTTTGTGGTGGTTTGGATATTTTTTTTCCTTAGTGTAATTGTTTTCCCCTTATACTTACTTTTGAATTCAAAATGAAAAATAAAAGCGATGAAGTGAACACAATTGAGTAAAATGGGGCAATTTGAAAAGATGAAACAGAAGAGTCTAATCACTTAAATATGTTCTTTGTTCTTTCTATTTGCTTAGCCTGGTAAAATATTCTGACACTAAGAATCTGTTTCATTTCCTATGTAATTATACTAATTAATAGCTTTAGTGGCAGATCAACAGCTTAGAGCCTAGTTTTAATTCTAAACATAATTGGCTTTTATTTTTGTTGTCAAATATTCATGCTGTATCTCAAAATATAAAACTATTTAATCTTGAGTGCAAGACCTCACAAAATGCCTCAGTGAAGATGGCCTGGAACCATATTTACTGCTTTGTGTCTATGATTTTGGTACTCAATAATATACTTGATCTGTTTCTGCAGACAAATTGTGCTATTGAATGGCCTCAAATGTGTGCTGCAAAAAGCTTTCCAGCCATGGAACTTATTGTGGCATTTGGTGTGAAGCAGTGTGTCAATGTTTGTAAAGTCTTGCTTTAGCCAAACTAAGCCTACATGATCTACTCAGACTTGGGTGGATTCACCTGAGGCTTTTTAGGTTTAAAAGTACCTCTAGAGCAAACCATTATCACTCTATACCAATCCTGCTAAAATATCAAGTTACACATATTCTTGCTTAAGTCTTAACTTGGGCAACTGTAACTAAAAAAGCCAGTGTGAATTTGAGCAAATTCCCATAGAAAGTCTCAGCAGCAAGGGTTTGTAGATGTTTCCTTAAATTAAAGGAGAAATGTAAATGGTTCTGAGCACTGAAGCACTCTTACATTATTGCTTCTAGGGGTTAACTCAGAATTAGGAGAGCAGTAAAAGAACCCCACTGTTCAGCACTCAGGGCTGATTTTTGGTGAACTGAGTCTGCCCCATTATAGAATGGCTTAAGATAAGTTGCTGGGTTGCTACTTTCTGCTAATTAGTTCAGTGTGAAGGGAAGCAGTGCTTCTTGTTAGATTCTCACTAATGGTGAGTAAGGTGAAAGAGTAGTTGAAACATAAATGGATGCAATAAAAAAACAAGGTGAGAATTTAGAGATTTACCTGGATTCTCCTATAATACTCCTTATAAATGATAGTGTACTCTGGCTAGCTGGGCAATAATACTATCAAAAAGTTAATTTCAACTATTTCCTTATGTTTTTATAGCTTTTTGAAGTATTTCCTCATTGCTTTTGTTATATTTCCATCTTGGGTGGTACCAAATTAAAAAACCCCATATTTATGTATTTTGAAGCTACTTCATAGTCTGGGTAAACCCTACAAATGTGGTAACAGTCCTGTGACAGGCACTGCAGCCTTTCTCACGTGGTCAAAATAGAACACCAATAGCAATGAGAACATAGTTAATTTCTGTTAGGCATTTGAGGTTAAATGCTCTTTATTTTAATTGTTAACAGATTTTTTTCACACTGATTATATCAAAGAATAGTAATATTAAAATTACGATAAACCTCTTTTTTTCCTGTGGTATACAGGATGTCTTTGTAGTCTCAGGATCTGTTTTAAGTTGTGTGTGCTGATTTGAGCAGCTGGGATCTGGCTTTGGTTTAAATTATCGTGTTTAGATGAGTAATAGGACTTTAGAAATACTTCTGAAAATGGTAATTTTAAAACATATCACTGACTTAAGTAATGAGCCATGGGATGACACTGTCCTTTTTCCAAGTGAAAAGGTCAGATTTTCTTTGATACTATGATAAATGTTGGCAGTTACTGGTCTTCTCATAGACATGGCTTCACATTAAAAGGGATTATGAAAAAGGTTTATGATTATGGTTAACAACAGCAGGCAAGGCATTTCAGCTGGTGAAACAGCAGAGAACTCTTCTATGATCTCATGTGTCCAGTGTAGGGAACTTGGTTAAGAAATGAGGGAATAGGAGCTGGAGGGACAGATTCCTACAGGAAGGCTGCCTGCTGAGCTGGGCCTTGCCTGTCCCCATTTATGGGTAATCTAAAATTAGAAGACAAGTTCCACTAACTTCAGCATCTCACCAAAACTTTGTCATTAATGTGCTTTTGCTTATCTGCTGTTCATGAGGCCTGCATTCATAATGTTTAGTTACAGTTGTAGTTGCTTCTGATATCTTGGTATTTGTTGTATTTGGGGAACTATTTAAATGAGCTGTTTTTATGGCAGGTTTGTGCTTTGCCTTTAGACTTTTTTTCATTGTACTTTATTATTTGAGGTTGAGTGGGGTAAGACTGCTCTGCCTGTGTAATTCTGTGCTACTCAGTTGTCAGTAACTTCAGAGGGAAATTGTTATTATAAAGTTTTTTGTGGAGAGACCACTAATGCGAATGAAGTTCAATCATGTTTCTTTTCAAAAAGAAATGCATAAAAAAGAAAAAAAAGCAAGCCTGTTTGTTCATGCGAAAGAATTGCCAGCTGAAGTCTCATTGCAGTTTAAATGCTGCTGAAACAGATGAAATCACAAAGAAAGCATTGAATGTGCCATTTCTTGCTGCACAGTGCATCATTTATCCAAGGTGGTGAGACAGGTGTGCTTTCCCCAAATAACTGAAGTTCAGCATGGTTTGGGCCTCAAGTTGGGGGCTGTGTTCGTCCCTTGTGCTATGGAAATGTTGTTGTCTCACTCTGCTATGGCAATATGCATCAGAACTGGTGCTGTTTCTTTTCTTGTATTAATTTAATTGCGTATTTAACTTCTCAGTCAGCTTTCAGTTGTGCTGCAGCTGAAGGGCTTGGTTGTTCCTCCTTCCTGTTCTTGCCTGGTTGCTGGTTCAACAATATTAATGAGATTTCTGTAGTTTCTCAGTGACTTGCTGTACTTTACCACTAACCATAATTAGCTTTAATCATGATATAGGGTGGCGTTCTGTGTAACTTTAACAATTCCTTGCTGATTGAATGACTGATTGTGAAGAAAATACTTTTTTTTCCTGTATTGTGTCTTTCAAAGCTTTAGTTCTTTGCTGTATTATTTCCCGCAAGTCATTCAATAAAGTCTAAATGACAATACAGGGCAGGTAATGGTTTTTCACAGTAAATTTCAATCCAGATATAGTTATTAGAAATTTTTTACTTTGGATCCTATATTCTAATGATGTTTTAAGTGATTTCAGGCTTCAGCAATAGCAGGTCAGAGGTTTTGAGGGTTGTGATATGTATATATTTTGTGTGAGCTGAGTAATGCATTGTTTTGTGTTCAGGGTTCACATATGTAATCAAACAGTAGTTTATCTGCCATTGGCTTGTTCCAAAATATATTCACAGACTAATCTGCTCTTTCTGATCAGTCGTAGAGTTGCAAGAATATATGAAAAAGAGGAGGGAGAGGAGAGGAAAAAGTATGTCTTGTATAACACAGACAATTGCTACTTTTTACTGTTATCTTAAAAAGACTATTGAATGTTAAAGCTGACTTTCCCAGGAAGTAAGGTTCTTCTGTTGCCTTGAGGTCTGTTCAGCAATGTAAAGTATTGTTTTTTTTAGTTGCATAATTAATTAAAAGGCAAGGTTATCAAAATCAGAGATGTAAAGCTTTAATCTTTGCAGACATTGAGTTGGGTCATCTCTTGTGAATTTAAGCTGTAGCTGACTTTCTAGAGGTTTGCTTGATCCTAAAGTGTTGTTTCATGAAGTATCACAGCCTTGTGACAAAAGTTATACTGAAACTGGTTTTAATCTAGAATTACCAGGAAGGCTATTCCCAAATGCTACTATTATGCAAAAAGTAGTGGGTACTTCTGATGTCATGGTTTTCTGGTGGTGTGTAAGGGTGCTTCCAACACATACATTTAGAAAGGACTTATTTGTATCAGGCAGTGACAGATGCTGTGCTTAGGAACTTAAGTCTTCATTGCTTCCTTGGGTTTCTGTGGCAGTGAATGCTGTGCTGTGCACCAGATTTGAAAGCAAAAACTAATTAAACCCAGATGTAAAAGAAGAGTCATCAATTGCCAGGTTTAGGGGAACAGATGATTCATTTGGCTGCTTCCAGTGCCCAGCCTGGAAGCTGCTCATCAGAAAACTCCCATCACTTCTGGGGGGAAAAGTGTGCAAGTCCTGTAATTAATTACAGCAGACACTCATTACCTAATATCTTCTGCTGAGGCTGGTTTTTTACACACTTAGCAGATTTTAACATTAAGATTTTAACTCTTGAGGCATAGATTCTGTACAGTTGACAAGATGCATTTGCTTAAGCAATTCATTCTCAAGACAGTGATCTTGGAATATTGCAATCCATTATCTAGTTAGATGCTATTCCTTTTTAGCTTTGACTACGAGACTTTCAAAACTTATATTTGAGAGCTAAAACCCTTTTGAAATCCTATGCATTTCCATTTCTGCTCTGCTGCTCCAATTTACTATTTGAACCATATTGATACTCAGTAACTGCAGGAAATTTGAGGCCTGAAGAAACAGACACTCCTTAAAAGTTTTTTATACTTAAATTTCTAACAGATTAATTCAGTCTGGGGGTTTATTTATTAATTTCAGGTGCTTTTGCATTAGACTTTGAACTCTATCTCCCTGCTATTGCCACAGTTCTGGAAGATGGACAGCCTAATCTGAGCTTTCTGAATTTGACCATATTACTATATATGATCTTATATGACTATTAAATGAGATACTTTTCTGTCTTGTCCTTATTCTCAATTCACTGTACTCTTATGGTTTCAAGGTTTTCTAATGCTGCTGATTAGCTGGACAATTAGTGAAAGGTATAATGAAGTTTGAACTTAAATTCAGAAAGCTTTCAGCACAAAATGTGAAACTCTAATAAAAGAAGATCTATGAACATTGTATTGTGTATATGAAGTTAGCAAAGATTTTAGCTCTAGTTCAGTATATTAGAAACCTGAACTAGAAAAATTACTCTGCTTAGAGCTGGCTTGAATTGTGGGAGATTGATGCCTCTGGAAATAGTGGTCAGATTTCAGCTCTGCTGAGCATTGCTCTAATTCCTATTGTGAGGGAATATGATGGATCTACACTTCCACTGGAATATTTTCATGAAGTTGGTATTAGGTGTATTATTTTCACTTCTGTCCTCCTGTACTACGTAAGTACAGTACACTACAAACTAGGAGAATAACAGATTATCTCACTCTTAGGTGGTACTTAAGCCCTTCCTTAAATTTAGCAGCTGCCCTGATCTTAGATCACTTAGATAAAATATATATTTTTTTAAATTTCTAGCAGAAACAGTTTTGGCAGTTGTGTCCCAGTTTGAGGAAGCCAGCCCAAATTCAGGCTTTTCCCTAGGCAAACTTCTAAGGTGATGGGCGGAGCAGGAAGACTGATCCCCTGAGTCAGTTGTTTACCTCAAGTTGTGCTTTATTGGAGAGCACTTGTGCTGACTCCTTATACACCTTTGTAATGATAGTTACTTTATTCCTGCTTTTCCTTCAGGGGAGTAGAATGAAATGTGCTTAAGTTTTAGGCAGAAAACTGGCAAAAGTTTATGTAATTAATGCTCCTTCCAACAGAATATGAATTAAAATGAATCGGAGCGTGTTGGGTTTAATCTCCTTGGCTGGCATCTTCAAACAAATGAAGTGTTTGAGACAGTTACACGTCGAGCACCTGCCTCTCCTCAGGAGTCCTGAAGATCTCAGCCTCTAGTACAGTCATGTCCTGATGGAATTTGGCTGCCAGACAGTTTCTTGTCTGCTGAGGTTTTTTTAAATTTTTTTTTACCCTTTTGCAGGCAGCTAATATCCATCACAGAACTTGTGTTATCTCTTAGAGCTGCCTCCTCCTTTGTCTCTGTATGTAGTTATCTTGCTCCTGGATTTACAGGTGAGTAAAGCAATTAAAAAGTACTAAACAAAAAGCATCTGAGGGATTTTAGCTTCATTAGAAACATGGTTTTGCTCTTGGGGATAGAGGGGCAGAAGGACCTAAAAGATACTTAATACAGTAGACTTGTCAGTGAAAGGCATTCAGATTATTGATAATTAGATTATAGTGGAGAATGAATGAAAGGACAATTTGTGTTTAAGTTACCATTTCTCATTTGGTACACTTTTTTAGGCACAGTAACTTCTGTGTCTGAAATATGTTTCAAAAGTCAGCTGTTTGGAATAATTAAGATACACTTTATTTTGTAGGCGTTTGGGGTATGACTTGGAATGAGCAGAATGCATGTATAGGTCTGGATTAACTTGAATACCAGGATGGGAAGTATTGTGCTAGTGCTGAGTACAGAGCCTGTATTGACAAACCTACTTGTTAATGCTTTTAGTAGCTTGTTGCTGTGTATTTTTCCTCCAGCATGTTGTGTTACCCAAAGTCAGTGTGGTTCCCAATGGGAGTGTAGGTATGTTGAAGGTCTCTTTGGGAATGTTGCTGGATATTTATATTTATGCAGGTTCTGATGTATTAGGGATCAGTTTATTCTGACAGTCTGCCCACTCCAGTTTTCAGAACAGAACTTTGTTGAATGTAAGCACTAAGGGTAGGAAATGAAACTTCTACTTTTCAAGTGCTGTAAAATTAAGGATTCTGAATGGAAGCTGGGGTTTGTATCCTAGTCAGTTTGAAGGGTTCATTGGGTACCAGTAATGTTTTGAATGAGTTTCACAATGGGAAGTGAAGTGCACGGGGTTGCCAGTCAACATGGAAATAGTCACCAACTGAAGCAGCAGCTCAGCTGTCTTCTGCCTGTGATTGTTTATTCTACAGAAAGGGAGATGGCTCTAGTTAACTAACATGAAAGTAAAACACTTGTGGAAATCGATCTGTTGATCAAACATTGATGTACCTCATTAAAAAAACCCACAACTTATTTTTCAATGTTAAATATGCAAACAGGCTGAAAAGCTGTATTAAATATCCAGTGGCTTTGTGCTGCAGGTGTTTTTTAGGGGTTTTGTTTTTATTCTTTTCTTTCAGTTGAGGTATATTTTTGTCAGAGAGCTTGCTTGCTTCTGTAGCTTAGTGTGAAAAACAGCAGTCAAAGCCTGAATTAAGTATTATATAATCACATTTCATGGAATACCTATTTACTTATCACTAAATAGATGGATTGCATTAAAATATTGTGCTGTGGCACCATTTCATTTTCTCAGCAAATGAGGTGAATAAAACTGAAATGGAACTGCACAGAAAAATCTTTTCCTTTCAACTGCATGCTATAAGCAAATGATAGCTGTCCATCAAATGTGACCTTGGTGACGTGTCATGGAGATGGTTTTTGATCCTGAAATTTCATTATGACCTCATATATTGGCATTGGGTTTACAGGGGCTCATTAGGTTGTTTGTTAGGTCAATAGGTTGCTTGAGATTTGTGACTGAATTCACGTATTTATTAGGAACTTGTGAATCTTGGGTGTAAATGCTGAATATTTGTGCTGTATGTTAGTCAAGTTACATTATCAGGCAAGGAGCTGATAAAACTCAGGTCAGTTCACATTTTATCTTGCCCACTGTTGGTTTGCACTGACCTTTGTGCTGCTGCTGCTGTAAAGGAACAAGTTTCAGGATGGGTTGGGAAGATCCATGCAAGTTCAGCTACATGAATGGTGTCATTGCACACACTCAAGGCTATTGGTGACTGTTAGATACAGGATTTGGGTTGGATAACCTCTGCTTTGATATGGCACAGCTGTAAGCATGGGTGAGGAACCTAGGGGTTAAATAAAAAGAGACCTGCTGTGGTAAAATTCTAAACTTTCTTTAACCTACCAGCAACTTGTGCCCCACCACGCTGCAGGAGTACGAGAGAGGGGTGAAGAAGAAATCAGTTTTTCATGGGCTCTGTATAGTGAGCAGTGTTGGGAGATGAATCACTCCCCAAAGGCTTTATTTTAGTTTTTTCTACAGAACAGCAGAAATTAGTTTGTTCTTGGGGTAGGAGCACAGATGCTGTCAGGTTCTTCTGTTATCACAGATTTGGACATTTGGACATTCCTTGTGCAACAATAATCCATGTGCGACCTTCAGTGTTTCCCCAAGAGCTGCTGTACAGTGAAGTATTGGCTCCAAGTACAATGTTTAGCAGTTTGCTTCTTCTAAAGGCTCAATAAAACCATGTTAAGCTTGCTAGCTCAGACTTTTGATAATATTTTGTGCTTTTGTCTGGAGGTTAATCTGGAGAAAGGGAAGTGAGAGGAAAATATTTGGGCCTAGTGCAGTTATGGTGGAGGTATGATTTACACCTTAGCAGCTGTTGAAGTGTTTCCAGACAAATACTACTTTTAACAGAACTTTTTGCCATAAAATCACCTTTCGATTCAAAATTTTACAGGTTGGAAGGACTTCTTGTCTGCCTTCAGCAATAAAACATAGTGTATTTACTGAAAGGCAGAAACTGAACGTTGGATTTCATGTGGAATTTTTATCTGTTTTACTGAAGCTGTCAGTGTCTTCTGAAGACATACTCAAATATTAGTGGTGGTTGGGTTTTGGGTTTTTGCTGTTGTCAGCAAGAGGCCCAGAGCCAGTGAGATGTTTGGCACTGGTAAACCTGTCCCACCTAAACAGTGTTAGCTGAATTTCCATCTCTGGTCAAATAATCCTGAATGATAGGCAGCCATTGCTGCCTGAATACAGCATGTCAGAATGTTTGGCATCTGTTGATAATTCTGACCATAAACCAAGTGGGAAGGGAGGGTATATCCTAGGTCATTCTGGAGAATTTCTGTGAAAAGCCATGTCTGAGATGTGTTTGACTAACACCTATCATGGGGGAATATGAGAAAGTGCTCAAGTTCTGTCACAAGGAGAGACAAATATAACTGGGAAAAACTCATGTTTTGCATTATCCATGATATGATTTCCCCTTGATCCCATGAACTCTTGCAGTTTCCAAATAGAATGTAATTAGAAGGCATGTGGACATCCATGTGGTGTAATTGAGAAATATGTTTAGAAGAATAAATCCCTAACAGCGAGCTTTTTTAGCTGGTGCTTTGAAATTCTCTAATTGGATTATTAGCAGATGGTGCCATTTCTATTGTTTTGCCTCACAGCATTCTTTTCTGAAAAAAAGGAAGAAAAAAGTACTTTATTTCTAATTAGAGGACTGTTTCATCTGGAAAATGTTGCCTTTAGTAATCTGCCTCACAGCTATTGTCAAATAGTGGTAGATAAGGATTTCAGTGATTTGCAGATCTTTCCTGGAAAATATGGATTATAACTTTTTCCAGTGAAAAGTGCTCTGGTATTTACATTGAGAAATGATGCCATTCCAACACATTTGTGCTGAAGACCCTTTTCCTGACTCTTCTTGAAGCTGAAATGTAACTTAACTTTCATTTTTTCTTGTGTTCTTCACTAACAGCTGAAAATACTCTTTCATTTAGGAAATAAGCTGTCTGCCACATTCAGGCAGCAAATAGCTCAAACTGTTTCTGTTGTTAAGTACTGTGGAGGTAAAAACTTCTGCTTGTGACTAATTAATCTTCCTGAGTGCTGTATAGCTCATTTTTTGTTGTTTGGATATACATAATTAATCTTAGCAACTGGAGCATGACTTTGCAACCAGACTTGGAGTATATCCTCGGACTGAGATCTTGATTTTTGTGTGATGGGAGCAAACACGCAGAAGTTTAATCTTGAATCAATTACTTTATTCACACTCCATTTAAAGTTATTTACTGATCAATTTCCATTTACTTTGCCCTATAAGGCTTGATGTTAATTTTTTTTAATGTGCATGAAGTCCATTTTGACTATCAATATGTAGGCTCTAAGATTCTCAAAGACAGATAAGTTTACCTGTCAAATTAGGGATAAAAGTTCTCCTGCGTTTGGAAAAGCTTTTGTTGCAGAATGCCACCTTTATGAAAAACATTAAAGTTTCCTCAGGGAAGCAGGAGGTTCCTGTAATGAAGATTTACAAGAGTAGAAAGGATGTACTGGTGTCACTAAAGTGGTATATGAAGAGCAGACACTCCCAAAATCCTGAACTGACAACATAAATTTTCTAAATGTCAAGGTTAATAGCGGTAAAAGTTGCTTAACTGAGTGTGTGTAAGTGTACATGGATGGAACCTTTAGAGTCCTGACAGCATGTAACATTTTCTATCTGTCCTTTCTAAAACATAGCAGGGCTTAAATGTGTTTGCCTCAGCCAGTACTGACACCCTTACAGTGAGCCATGAGTACCCTGAGAAGGCTGTGGTAACTCCTCTTGCCAGTTGAAAATATCTAAGAAAACAAATGCAGCTTTTACACAGTTCTGCTAGAGCTGTTGCTTACAAATTATAGCTTTTTGTGTTGAGGATTTGACCTGTTTTGATTATATTTGCTCACCAACTTGGCCACCAAAACTGTTAGAAGGTGAATGTGAATACTTGCACCAATTTATATTGCTCCAATCTAATCAATCACTTGTAATGATTGCCACATGGATATAGCATCAAGTAGTTATTAAATATTGCACATTTAATCACATGCACATAAAACCTCAAGCACTGTTTGCAATTTCGGTAATGGATAGGGAAGCAGTGTTTCCAATCACTTATATAGATGTATTTTGCAATGAAAAAGGCAACGTTGCGAATTGGAGTTGTTTATTGAAGCAATATCCTTGATAAAGCTGGAGAGGAAGAGTTCTATTAAAGTTAGCCTTAATAGAAACACATCAAGCAGCCTGCCATTTGTGGTATTGACCAATAATCTCTTCTAGGCTTTGTTACAACTTTCTAACTTGTCTGGGAATAGTCTCAAAAGGAAATATAATGATTCCTTTTCCTTTAATGGCTCTCCAGTGGGCTGTGAACTGTGGAGTTTGTGTTGGTGATTAAAGGGTACTCACTGCCTATACACTGATTTTTTTACTCTAGAAAGGCACTGCTGTCACATACTTGTCTGTACAAAGAACTTGGCTATTTGGCTGCAGTGAGACCCTGGAGCACGAGGTGCACCTGCTCATTAACTTTGCTACATCCTGGATGCAGAAGCAGTGGGTTCTCTACAGAACCCACTCCTGAGTACAGTCATTGGCAGCAAAACAGGGTTCTGAATGATCAGGGTCAAGCAATGAAAGTCACTGAAATTGAATTCACCTAAACAAAGCACCTGGACTTGAGCTGGAAACCAAAGGTTTAGAATTTGGATAAAATAAATAAATTTTATTGTTGTACATTTGAGTTTTTACTGTTTGGAATTAAGAGTTACTTTAGCTTTATGTTGTCATCTGTCCCTTCTGAAGGATACATTATATTTCTGTTTTGGACAGCTGCAGTAGTGACTTCATTGCTGCAGCATGTGTTTATAGGAATTATCAGGCTTGAAACCTGTTATGAGGGTTTTGTGCCTTGGGTCACTGTCTGGTTTTTCAGGGCATGTGCTGGGCTCTCTGGGGTGATGCTGCTTGAAGCTACAAACCCGGCTGTTTGATTTGGATCCTGATGATTTGGAATGTTCTCTGTTTTAATGGGTTAAGCAAGCAAAGTAAGAGGAAGTCTTGAACTTGTGTTGAATTTGTAGGTACTGAAGTGGCTTAATATTTCTTCTAGCCAGATGCAAAGAAGGGCCCTCAGAGAACTGCAGTAGTAGGCATTGCACTGTGAATGCCACTCCAGTTGTGCTTAAATATCAGCGCTCAACAAAGCTGGTGCATGCTGCCATCCAGTTTGAGTGACTTTTTTGCAGTCCCCAAGAATGTATTCTAGGCAAGGGAAGTAGACTAAACGTGTACAGAACATAACCTGATTTTCTTTCAGGAGCTGGTAAGCACTTGTCGAAAGAACTTGATGGCTGAAGCCCAGAAGAGAAAAGCAGCCTCTTTTAGGTAGATCCCTGGGATAAGTGGTGGAAGGAAGGGATATGAATATCCAGTGGGAAGAAAGGGTGAGAATGAAAGAGCAAAGGGCAGGCTCTCAGAACAGGTGATTCACGTGTGCTCCCTTGTGCATGAGGCAGGGGCTGGGACTCAAGCAGCTCTGTGCAGAATGAAATGGAATCTGAGAATTATAAACAAAAGAAAAGGACTTCTTTATTTTTTGGAATGTTTGGTTTTGTCCTGATATTTTGCTTTCTGATGATATGCTGTTTTCTTAAATCAATAAACTTATCAATTGTCTTTAAGGAAATTCACTCAGAATCTTGTATCTTCTGTCAGCTTTCCCACACTTCAAGATGGGGATTTCACTGATGTCTGATAGCCTGAAACACTTGAAATCTAGACCTTGTTGTTGTCAAATTTAGCCTGAAGTTTGGTTTGGAATAATGCTTTTGTAATGATAATACAATTAGAATGTTAGTAAATCCTAAGCCTTGCATTACTTCTGGAAGTTTGGCTGTTGTTGGTAAAAGAGCAAACATCTTTCTACAGCCTGATTCTTCTACTAAATTTGTGTACTTCAATAGAGTTGAATTTGGTTAATTGAGACCTCCCCAGAGTAAGGGTGAAGGTTTGCCAGGGTATCTTTGGCAGACCTTAGCTACTATGTCTCAGCCACTTTTTGTTACTGAAATAAAACTTTCAAGTGTTGATTTATTTTTTTTTTCTTTACTGCTGGATTAAAATTCCTGAGTTCAAAGAAAATCCTTGATTCTTTATAGCTGTTGACATGAAGCTCATCCTAAACCAACATTGTTCCACTGACTCTGCTTTCTGTGGTGGTGTCTTCTTCAGGACCAGCTTAATTTCCTGGATTGGAGCAATTTACCCAAATCAAAAGATCATTCCCCAGGCTGGCCTGGTACTGCTGCACAGGGCAGCCAAACAGAGCACAGCGATGCCATAAGCAATTGTTCTGCAGAGTTGTTCCTGTACCACTTAGATGCACCAGTTCATCTGCATCTGCCTTCTAGAATCATTAAGCACTTTTTCTAAGGATATCCAGATTTTTACCCGGGAGGACTAGCTGTCTGTTCTTGGCAGTTCATGTTATTTCTGGTATCATTTTGAGTCTGATACGGATCTGGTATTGATCTTAAGGGGTTGAAATCTTTTCACACAGGAGCTTTTCAAATATTTGAGTCCTTAATGGGGTGAATTCTTTTTGAGCAAACCAAACTCTAAGAGCTGAAAAGTGAATCACAGACAAACTGCAATTTCTAAGACAAAGACAGATAAAGATATGGATGTGTGCCTGAATGAAAATTCTGCTGAGCTCTTATCTTCTGCCTTCACCTCTATGAAATTCTGCCAGTAACTTGAACAATGAAAGCTCTTCTTCCAGCAGTGAAGTCATGGTACTATCCTCCAGCAAAAATTACCTCTTCCAGGTTCTGAAAGCAATGCTCAGTAGCATGCTAAGTTACTGAAAAGCTGGCATAGCAAAATGAAGGTGTAATACCTGATCAAGCAGTTTGAACCAAGTC
Source organism: Gymnorhina tibicen (assembly GCA_013399875.1). NCBI lineage: Eukaryota > Metazoa > Chordata > Aves > Passeriformes > Artamidae > Gymnorhina > Gymnorhina tibicen. Next base: position 245,476 of record VXAZ01003899.1, read on the forward strand.
AAAATATCCAGCTGTATCTGTAGCTGGCTCATCCACAAGCACGTGTGGTCATGGAGAAGGGCTTAGAGCAGACTACTGGGAGAAAACATGGCTAGCACCTGTGTTACTTACCCCTGTTCCTCTGAGATTTTTGTAGGGGATAGCAAAGAAGTAGCTGTGTTTTAAAGGAGTTCTTGGTATGCATTCATGTTGTTTAAGTAATTTGTGGTGGTGCACCACCAAATATCGCTATGCTTGACTGACATTTTGTGCTTCCGTGCTAAATTTCACAAGTGGTTCCTTTCATCGAGGTGCAAAATTGGAGGAAAATGACATAATGACTGGTAACTCAGATATTGCGCTGCTCTCATATTTAACAAGCTGTATTTGCCAGTTCCCCAAATCAAAAAGTTAGAGCACTGTAACTGTTGCCAGAAATGTTAAACGTCTCTTTTCAAGTTCTGCTTTTCTGTTTTTCAGTGTGTCCTTGCTTTCTGATCGCTTTTTAATGTCATCAGTTCCCATGGGACTGGAACAATTGTGTAGCAGGCAAAAGCCAATCTGGAGACAACAGGGTTGCATCTCAGCTTTGTTTTAAGACAAGGCCCAATAGATAGCATTACTTGTGCTTTTGAAGCTTTATCTTGCTTAATCAAAATCTGGGCAAGATGAAAATGTTTTTTCCATGCCAGATGCCCTGACTGGCAGATGTCTCCTGATCCTTTAGGGGGCTGAGTGGGTTTTGTCTCTGTTTTGTTTTCTTCCCAGAACTCTTTAATCATAGCAAGTGTGACTGAGGTCTCAAACACATAATACAGAAGTGTTCCAATGCTTATGAATTTTTAAGATCTTATCCATCTTACGAAAATGTAATTAGGTCTGCCAACTCCTGAATTTTCCTTCCTTCAGTTTTCTTTAATGTTAGTGGGGGGTCCAAAGCCATTTGCCTTTGTGTGTCTGTGGAATGATCCTTTCATCAGAGTTGGTAGGTACTGGCTATGTTTCATGAGACTGAAGCCTTGACCATGCACAAAATGAATGCCATGGGCAGGGCAGTGACATAAAAAAGGTTTTAAGGAGGAGTATAGAGCCTGGAGAGCTAGACTAGACATAGTAGGGTGGAGAAAAATGAGGATAAAAAACTAAAAAGATCATATAAGAGATTAGCATGAATTGTATTAACATCACAACAAGTACTTTACTTTAGAGCTCTAATAAAAGTTTATCACCAGTTCTTTAATTTCTGCTCTAAACCGGACATATGTAACACATGGTGTCGAAAGCACTTGCATGGACCACAGTGCAATAACTTAAAAAAAAAACCCCAAAAATAAAAAGAGAAAATTAGTGCGTTTTAACCATGTTTGTTCACAGCAAGATTTCTGGTTTGTATTCAGTGTTTCAGGGGTGGATTTGTGCACGCAGCAAGTATTTAAAAATAGGTAACTGGGTGAGAAAAGAATTGTGTGCTCTAGTTGCTCTAGGTCTGGATGGTTCTTCTACCATCAATTTTACAGATAGATTGTTTAGCAAAATTAAACACCAACACAGCCCCTCAAAGACTTTTTCCCCAGCTCCCCTGCTCCAAGTTATGCAGTAGATAACCTGCAGTTCTTTTACAACTATTGAACCCTTTGAAGGGACTGAAATCTATTTTCACCTGTTCAATATCTGTACAGTAAGTTTAAAATCTTCAATCTTGATAATATCTAACCTACCAGCCTTCTCAACATTGGGCACTTTTACCACTGACTCCTCACTTTACATGAGTATTTCTTTACCTTCAAGGTCTCACTCATGCACTTGTTGGTTTTTGTTTTTTTATTAGAGTCCCGTACCAAGACCCTGAAACAGCTTTGACATTGGTCAAGTTTTGCCTAACAGGTTCTAATGGAAATGTGAAGGGGAAAATAGAGCTCCCATCATCACTAACTCATCTGAAAGCAATAATCCATAAATTTATTGCTCATCAAAAGGAAAACAAGCCCTTCAGTTGTATTTAAGCAGCCTTAAATGTCCTTGGTTTCCTGGTCCCCTTCCTCTGTGCTCCCATGGAAAGTGTGCCTCTGTGGCAATGAAAGATGTGCTGCATGTCTTGTCCACCTATGGACTGGCTAAGGCCATGATACGAGTGATGTGCTGTGGCTTCTCCTCCGAAATCTCCTGTCCTCCAAGGGCAGTTCTGGTGATATAAGAACTCATGTCTTTAAAGTGTCAGTGATGTACAAGTCACTTGTGCTGCTCAGTGCACTTGTGACACAAACTCCCCACTGTTCCGTGGCTGTTTGATAGGCACTGGCTCATAGTGCCCAGTGGCTGCCTTTGGAATTACTGGAGATGAAGGTAAGTAACTCTGAGGACAATTTCTGCCTTCCTGAATGTATGGTAATCTGAGTCCCATGATAAATAAGTGCTGTCATGGCTTACTTGACATGGCATTGCTAATGAATTGCTAAATACATCTTCCAAATTAATCTAGATGACACAGAGTTTGTCATCTTTACAGAACTTGTTGACTATGAACAGAATTTTGAACAAATCATGGAGTATCTCAGATCAGGGTCCACAAGAAAATGTTTGACAGTTACTCTTTATTAAAACTGTTTTTGCCAAGTACTGACTAAATGGGATAGTAGAGATTACTTTATGTACTATATTAGGTCTCAATTATGTATGTGAATTGCTGTGCTTATTTTCTTTATTCTAGTCAACATCTGGAAACCTGTATCTGGAAAATCATAGAAGTTAATGTATGTGTTTTACTGGCTCTGTGGAGGGTTTTGACTTGGAACAACATTATCTAATATACCTTCAATGCCATAAGTTTTACTTTGCATTTCACAGGCAAACTTGAGACAGTTAATAGCCAATTACTTTAGTTCCATTCTTCTATTAACTTTTATTTTTACCCAGCTGCCACCTTACTGTCTCACTCCCCCACCAAAAAGGGAAAGTGTTCTCAATTTAACTTCTTGTTGATTGTTTCCAGGAAAGGAAGATTGATCCCAAATTACTTACAAACATGATTTAATCAAGGGCTGAACTTGTCTAAAGACAAAACAAAACTTACGGCGTAGTTTCAACTGCACTGCTAAGAGGGCTTTAATTGAGAGAAATGTTTTCCTTTAATCTTTCTTGCCTCAACATGTGTCCTGGTCTCCCTCCCATCATTTTTTTAAAATTCTGATATAGACTTATATGCAATATCCTAAGTTGTTAATATGTTGAAGTTCTGATGAAAGGAAATAATATATAAAACAATTTGTTTTGGCAAGAGTGTGTGCCAAAAGTAAGCCCTCCCTTGATGTGTCAGTAGAGAAATAAACACAGGAGGGAGGAAAAATGCTGGAGAAACAAACACAAATAGAGTTTGGGTATGGAAACACTATAGGTTTACAAATAGTATCTATTAAACAAACATTAAGACTGGAAAGTTAAACAAAATGAAGTTCTCCAGATACATGAAAGCCCTTAAAATAAAACAGAAGATATGAAATTGAAGTGATGAGGTGATTGTTTCTCTTCCCAGTTTGCATTCTTGAAAGGCTTTAATACATGAGTTGCTCACATTGTAGTGGTAATTCAAGGTTCTCATTTGAGCTTGTCTTGTCCAGCCACGAGACAGCATTTTGCGTTGTGGAATACTTGGCGGACATAGATTTTGGTTTGTTACTTTAGATCACGTTAATTTGCTTGCAGATCAGGCTTTGTGGCCTGTTGTGTGTGTGGCTTCCAGAGACTTACGTGTATCTTGTAGGAGTGTTGGGTCATATGAAATGAAATAACTTCTAGGGAAGAAAAGGTCTTGGGTCACGTGAGGCTCTCCAGGACAATGACGGTGCCTGCAGAAATCCTGCTGTGGAACAGGAGGTGAGCAGATTATCTCCCCATGGACAGCAAGCCAGGCTGAACCGCAGTCTGAATGGGCTCGTCTGCTTTATGCTTCACGACTTTCAAGTATAGGGAGAACTCTCTTCAGAGCTCTGGAGCCCTGCTCTGGCGCAGGCTGTAGCAGAAAGTGGTGCCACTTTATAATCACTCACCTCAGGTTATAAGGCATGGAGTGTTGAGGTGTCAGGGCAGGTGAACTCCTATTCTAAGTCTGTACTTTGAGTTGTAAATGAATTGACATCCCAGTTCTAGTCCTTCAAGTGCTTACTAATGCGCTACCCATTAATATAAACAATGTGAAAACCACAGAAATAACCCCTAGTTTAAGTGCTAAAGATATATGGGTTATCACCATGTTGCAAAGCAAACCAAAGGAAAGATAAGCCATCTCACCGTGATGATCTCTTTTCTCCACAGAAGGATGGAGTACTGTCACTTGAGGCCAGGGAGATGTAGCAACCTTGGTTTGCCAAATGAATGTCCTGGAGCTTGCCCTGTTGTGTTCTGTAAGATGTGTAATTCAAGTGACAACAACATTTCCAATTTTAAACACCAAGTGATTGTCAAAGAATTGAACCTTAGAGAAAGAGCTAATTGCAAATGTGAAGACCAAAAAATCCCAGAAGCCTGGCTCCTCTCTGTACATTCTTTGTGCAATAATGTAACATGACTGATGTGGATTTAGCTTGCTGAAAGTAAAGAAGCCTTATGCAAAGGGTTCATTTAAAGTTCTCAAATGCTTTAAACAGTTCTTTAGCTTGTATTCCAACAAGTGTGGCTGCAGCATGTCAGCCTCTTTGGAAGCTGGAAAGTAGCATGTGACTGCTGCATAACCATCATCCATGAGACCCTTGCAGTTCATTTTTTACTGGCTGTAGGTGTCTAGTAGGGTTTTTTCACCTTGTTGGTTTGAGGGGTTTGCAGAATTGATAGTTTCCCCTGGGGCCAGCAGTGTTGGGGGAGTGGAGCAGAGTTTTGCTTTTACCCTACACGTCTGTTATGAAGATGGCATTTAAGCCACCACTCATTGATGCTCTTGAGAGGACTGTCTAAGATGTTCTCACCTGTATTGCTTCTTGGAGTTACAGGTTTAGGAAAAACAGGTTGTTTGGTTAATTTAGGTGCATGGCTCCTTGGGTTACTTCTCTTAGAAAGCTTCAACTTACCTGGGAAACACTTGTGAAATTGTCTTGCTTTCCATAGTGTCTGTACAACATGCTAGGAATTACAGCACCAGGAACTTCATCTTTGTAAAAAGTCCTGTGTATGTACCAAAACCCCCACTTTACTGAGCTATTTTTCCTTGCATGAGAAGGAAACTGTGATCCTGCCTGGTTTTATACACATTCATATATACCATGCTGTTAGGGTGCTTCTCTCCCTAAAGTAAACTGAATTCAAATGCTCAATTAGGAGACTAATTCCAAGAGTAGAGCCCTCAGGGAATGTGAGGGAGGGAGCCTTGCCTTCTGGGAGGTATTGTATCCACAGAAGAGTTGTGAGATCAACAGGAAGAACTGCTGCAGAAAAGGGCCCCAAGTATGGATCAAGCAACCTGTAAATGTACCTTGAGCAAAGCTTTTTGGTGTGACATCCCATCCCCACCCTCCCACCACTTCTCACTGCCAAAAATAAAAGTAAAAGAGCTTTCTGGTTCAAGATTTTATTAGAAGTGGTTTGGAACTATAAACAAAGATTGCCCTTTTTGATTTCTGCTGTGTTGAGGGAAATACAATAATGTGTTGTAACTATAAAGGGAAGGGTGGCATCAGATGCCAGATTCCATTATCTTCCTAGCTGGAACAGTATGTAGGCACTGCAGGCTTTGGCTCACTGAGTTGAAAGTGAGATGACTCATGTAAAATCTTAGCCTTAGGAGTCTTGTTCATTCTGATAGTCAGTAGCTTAATTAATGCAAATCTCTGAAAACTAATGAAAAGCAAACAGAAATGTATTTGATTTACCACTCCTGTAACTGACTCTCCTTGAGTAGGGGCACAATTAGTCAGCTCCACTGCAAGATGAAACAAGCTGGGTTGTGCTTTCAGGGAAGGTGATCACTTACAGTAATGATGAGACTGTATAACAGATAGCAGTCCAAAGACTTATCCACTGATGATAATGGCAGAAACTGATAATACACCTGTTTTCTTTTGCTTTAATCTATGTGTGACTCATGACTAGTGAGGCTTTTATGGCAGTTGACCTAAAAATGGTCAACAGCTGACCAGGCACATTTACCAGCTGTGGTTGAATGGATATTCCCATACCTGAATTCTTCCATGTGCTGGCTGTTGACTTACTAATTTCCTGGGAATTATCAGTTTCTGATGGACCTAATAGTGGTAGAGGGGGTATAAAGTTTTGATATGGAAGTCTTGGTTTGATTTGCTGCTGTCACCAAATTAATTATAACTTAGAGGTTTTCCTTAATTTGGTTTTATTTTAAAGCTGCTCTGTTGCAAGTTCTTGATGCTGAGCTCTATTCCTCCATCTAGAAAGGCAGTGCTTAACTGTGGAAAGAGAGCTATGAGGTTTCTATCTTTAGGTGTGATAGGCATCTTTAAAATAAGAATAATTGTTTAGAAGACATGTTTTGTTCAAAGGTATTATGCATAATAAAACCTAGACAGATGATATCACAGAGTAGCTGGATAATTGAAGTCACCACACTGTCTCTGGTAGGTGCTTTTTACATGAGAATTGGTTGTTGACTGATCTTAGCATGAGATTTTTTTTTTTCTTAAATCCCCACCTTTTAAACCTCTCTTAAGCATTTAAGATAGATCAAATACATAGTAAGTCTGTACATACCTCAGAGTGTTAAAATGTACTTTGAGAAGTCTGTCCCACCAAACCCTGACAAAAAAAAAGGTAAAAAATCCTTTTAGTGGTGGAAATGGGGTAAGAATTACATGATATGGGGGAAAGGAGCAGCGAAAATTACTTACTCTCACAGGAATAACAAAGCATTATCTCTTCTAATGCCCTTTGCTGCTACTTCTGTCACTTTGCACCAATATAAACATGCACGAGTCACAATGGACTTAAAACAGTTTTGTGGCTGTGGTCTTTGTGGCTGCTGTTCTGCATTTGAGGAGAGTACACGCTGTAGTAGGAAAACATTCCATCTCTTAAGTGAATAGTGTAATCACAGAATATCCTGAGTTGGAAGGGACCCACTGGGAACATCAAAGTCCAAGTCCTGCACAGGACAGCCCCAAGAATCCCATCATGTGTCTGTACACTTCCCTTCCATTAGCCCTTCTTTAGCCATTAACGTGGGGTGGGAAGTTTGCCAGCCCTGATGCAGAGCCAGAGAACTGCACAAATGACATGGATTTTTCAAGTATTATTTGCAGTTGTTTCTTATGAGGTCCTAGTCCCTGTGAAATATACAACAGCTATCACTTCAGTTAGTCTTGCAGATAGCAAAATGTCATCTCTTGTGTGGATCCATCAACTACAACACTGCCAGAATACTAATGTTGAGAATTATTTTGCTGAAGTGTTAGGAAACAGTCCCTGGCTCCAGTGTCCTTCATTTTTATTGCCTATCTTGTTTGGATGCACAATAAGCTCAGGCTTGGCCCGTTATCAAATTATTGTACAAGATATTGACTGAGCAAAATGTTCTCCTTTTCTTCTCTGTGCTATTACCAAGATAAATTTTGTATGTATTGAACCTCTGTGCAAGAACTGATAGAGACTTTTTTTTCCTGCAAACATCAGTTACCCTGGGATAGATGCTGCAGGTAAGAACATGAGCTGATGAAAAACAATGGTGCAAAGCAAAATTCAGTAAAGCAAAAATGGTGTGTTCCCTCAGAAGAGTCTATTTTTTTGGTTATCAATGCTTATCACTTTCCACAAGAAATTGAGTTCTTTTTAGATAAATAGAATGACAGTAGTGGTTATTCTCTTTGTCTTTGATACATAGATTTCAGAGGTTGTGTGTAGTTTTCAGGGAGTTGGAACAGCAGTATGTTGTATTGTCAAATGTATTTTGAGTGTTTTTTTCTGAGCTCACAGTCTTTGGGGGAAGAAGGACACATCCTTTCAGCTGAAAAGTCAAAGGGAATAAAAATGTACATAAACACTTAAGGTGCATGTCTCAGGATGGATTGTGACACAGGATCCTCCTTTAGTCCCCCTAACGCCTCCTGAGTTACTTATCCAAGGTCTTTCCAGTTTCTGAGAACTGCAAGTATGGGAATAAACTGCTAAAATTCTCCTTAGGATAGTCATCTAGAGCTTGTTGATCAGGAATGCTGCAGCAGAGGAGGGTTTTAATGTCACAGTAAAACTCGAAAAACAATCAGGATGGAGCTTTTAACTGCTGGAATTTGAGCATAGGCTGAGGAAGTTTGGACAGGTCAAATGGACAGGAAGAAAATGTAGCTGCTTGTAACTCCATGGGACTCACTGATTTTAGTGTCCTCCCCTTCTCCCCCCCCTTGGTAAGGAGTCCATAAATAATTGTCTTGGGGACATTCTATTTCATAACATTGCTGGATCACTGTGCTTTTTGCAGTTAATTCAGAGCCATGTAGATAATTCACTTTAATTATTTTAACACTGAGAATAAGGCTTCACATCAACTTTTCAGAAGTCAGAAATCCCTTCAGTGGTTCTTGGAACACCCGTGATGAAATAAATGCCCATTAACTCAAAAAACAGCCATGGATCCATTTGGCCCCAGTGCTGTGAATTCTGGGCACTTTATCAGTCTTTCCTGCTGTTTATAGTAGCTGAATATTGCAGCTCATGTTGAGAAACTTGACTCATTTGCTCAGGAAAATCAAAACATTTCCATGACTTATCACATGCACTCAGTAGGCTCCTAAATGTCCTCATGTCTCCAAGTGTGCCATTGATTGAGGTGGAAAGCTTTGCACTGCACTGCAAAGATGCCCCTTTTTTAATTGTTTGCTCATGAACCAATGTGCAGGGTGATAGTGCAGGTCATTTCTGATGTTACCTGGAGATAAAATGGAGCTTTGACTGCTTCCATTGTGTTCACATAACTGAAATGTTGTTGTGGGAGGGACAGCTGAGCTCTTTCATAACTTCCCTGGTCAGGTGTGCTGACAGATGTCCCTGCTCTGATCCCCCTCCCAGCTCCATCTGCCCCCTCTGCTTTTAGGCTTCTACACAACATTGAACAGTGGAACTTTGTTTAGCTTTTGCAATGTCTTCATGCCTAAAAAAATCCCAAAGATTTTATTTCTGTGAAAAATGGTGTTGATCCAGAAGCTTTTAAGGTTTAGCTGGTGTGATCTGGAGCTTAAAAATGCTATCACAGCACGTTCTCCTTTGTAACTAACAGGACAATTTACGAACTGTTATTAAGCTTAGCTTTCATATTGAAAGGAACAAGAAACTGAATCCCAACAGCTTCAGAGTTCAAGCAATTGGGTAAAATATTAAAGCTAATTTCAATATATAATCTATGAAAAATTTTTTTTCTGACATTTTGTCACTCAGATCAAAATATACACAGGTCAGTTTGAAGAAAGCATTTAGGAACTGCCTGCCACATGCACTCTAGTGATGATTGCAGTGCTGGCAACTCCCATTCCATGGAAGTATCTGATCAAATGATACTCCAAGGAGTGTGCTGCTGATGGCTCTGGGCAGTGTCCTTGGATTCCAGCATTGGGCTCTGGCTATGCTCCTCTGCAGAAGAGTCATTTGCAATTCTCTCTTCCTTCATCACCTTCAACAATCTAGCCAGTGTTCCAGAATTTTGGCTGTGCTTCATCTTAGTGTCCATTTGTTTTCTTGCAGTCTGTCACTTTAATGCATAGCAGTTAATAAAATAGCAAAAATGTCAGAAAGAAAAATACAGTATGAGAAGAGGTAGGTAGACTTCCCAGCAGAAGTTGAAAAATGAACTTGAGCAGATTCTAAAACAAACAACTGCCAGCAGCAAACTGAACAACTACCAGGAACTGGGCAGTGGCACTGAGAGCTGAACTTTCTCTTTGGCTGTTTCTGGGAAAGTGTATTCCAGCCACAGTCACGTTAGAGGTAACCAGGTACGTTCTTTCTCACCTGCTCAGAACACTGGGTACAGGTGTAACACCAAAACACTTGGATTTATGGAAGTTGGGAAGATCCTAGATTTCACTGAACTCTTCGTGTGCTGTGGTTCCTCACAGCTGTGACTTTGCAGATTTAGTGTTTGACAAAGATGCTTTCACTTCACCGATTTTTATACCTTTAAACCATAGTTTGACCCATCTTGGAGCATAAAAACAAACTGAACAAATGTTTTAAGAAATTTAGATTGTCATCAGTACTAAGCTAAAGGCTCAGTGGATTTGGATGCTGAGGTGAGAGTTCATCTCTCCTTCACCCTTCAATGTAATAGTGCCAGTAAATACAGAGCCATGTAGACTGTGACTCAAATGGAACAGAGGGTGGTAGGTAGGTTAGGAAATTACTTTGAGATAACCTGGAGGTCAAGAACAGTCTAAAATGTATGTTTTGGGGGCTCAGAAATTGTGATTTATCAGGTACAAATGGAACCAGCAGTGTTGGTGATCCCTGGGTGGAGCTGTGGCTGCTGCAGGTAACAACTCCAAGCTTTAAGCCTGCAAACAGATTAGCAAAGGTATAAAGGTGTCCAGAGGGAGTTGATTTTCTATATTCATAAAGTTAATTAAAATTTCCCATATAGAAAGTTAAATCCTTGGTAGCTTTCAAAAAACCAGTGTCTGACAGCTCTTCTGGGGGTGTGGTGTAATTGCCTTTTGTGAGAGCCAACACACTGGCTGTGCAGGAACCAAATTTATTTTAGAAAAATAGCTGTATATGAATGACATCAGCTCTGTCTTGCTGTGGAATTGAAGTCTCAGTGATTTAATGGATGGAATGTAACAGCAAACAGAGAACAGGGAGAATTATGAGCTTTTATGGTTTTTATAAATATGTGAGCAATATTTTGAAAAGCCAATTTAGTACTCCACTGAATATTGATGTTAGTAGCATTATTTTAAATCATTAACTTTATTGAAGTAGAAAGTGACAAACCATTTAATCTTATATTGTGCAACAGAAAAAGCATTATTATCTAATTTTCACCTCTATCTTTTAAATTGTCCTTAAGTCAGATGGTTCAGTGCATATGTGCTTGCACCATTCAATCTTATAATCAGTTTAAGACAAATAGAAAGCAAAAATGCTTTCATGAGACTTACTTGTGCTGATTGGAAGACCCTGAACTATGGCCAATTTCTCTGGCTCAACTGAGGTCAAACAGTGTGAAACAGTTAAGGCAGCACTTGATCAAATTTAATTTAACATAGACCTGAGCATATGAAAAGCACTGAAGGAAATGAGTGAAAATGTTACAGCTGAGAAGTTCCCATTGCCTGGAAGGTGCAAAGGAAGTTTATATTTGGGAAAGGAAAATCAAAGGAGAAAAACTTAACTTTCCCAACCACTCCTTAAGGCAGGACTCTGCCAAACACTGATCCCTCTCCAAGCTGCACGGGAGGTGCTGCCCTTCTTGAAGGTGGCAGTTTTAAGCATCTTGTGCAGAGGCTGAATGCCTCTCACTGCTTTATTTCATAGTACCTGTCGCTGTTGTGCCGGGGACAGAAAGAAACCAGATGGGCTCGATCCAGGAAGAAATGGAATTATTTATTAGTTTACAGACTGGTTTATGTAGCTTAGTTCTCTTGAATGGCATAAGGTTATTGGTCCTTGACCATCCACCTCTTAGAATGATTGGTGAAACTCTACAATACCCATTTCAAAATATTTCTCCAGTCAGTATCACAACAAACTGCGTAACAACTTTGCACCTGCAAGATAAAGGGACTGGTTTACAAAAACCTCTGACTGTTTTCGGCCAGCACCCGCATGAAAGCAAGGACTTTCCCAGGGATGCTGGCAGAAAGCTGGAAAATCTCTCCACGACCAAGCTTGCAGCATCTACGTGTACCAAGGCTGCCATGCAAACTGGAAGCTCAGAATATTCTCCTGGACTGGAGGTTAAGTGTTTGTTTGAAACCATCCTCAGCTCTGACTGGTGTGTGCCAAGTTACAGGAACAGAGAAGAAAACTTCTTGGTTCCTTTGTACTACCTGGCATGTGAGAAATAGCAACTATTTTGCAATACTTCACTATTATTAATTTAAAGCTTAATTTCAATAGCTGTGTTAATTAAATTTGATGATTCTAGTAGTATTATACATTCTTCATATTAAGTGTTATAAACAATGGAGGGACTGAAGTGGATTTTATAGACAGGGGTTTTTTGAAGTCTTGTCTGATATGTATCGCTTTCCAGCTTTTTTCCCCCCATGATTCTAAAACATTATTCAGTTCTTTTGAAGGCCGGTGTTAGTGGTTTTGTTCTGCCATGTCAGAGTAGCTGTGGTTTGTGTAAGTCTCCTCATGTGTATGATGGGGCAGAGTGTCATTCCAGTTGGGATGTAAATACTCAAAATCAGGAAGATTATTGCCATTTGGCAAGTTAGTTATTAGTGTAATTAATGGATTATAAAATACAGTGCAAAGGAGCTTTAGGAGATTAACCAAAGTCTTTTATCTTGGGATTTGGTGGACCATTTCATTGTCAGGCCCAACACAGTGCTAATTGAAGTGTTTTACTGAAAAATACATCAGTGTCTTTGTATTCATTACCCAAAGGTTTTACTCATTCTCGTTTGGAGAGGAGGTCTTGGCTCTGGGCAGTGACAAAGCTTTGTGGCAATATTCCCTCAAGTATCTGAGCTTTAAAACTTCAAACAAATGGAGAGCCACAGTTCCGTGTCAAACTTCTGTCTCAGACTTCACTGAGATCGCAATAGATGTCAGTGGTCACTAAGGAACTTTGTGAGATGAGCATGGCAAGTTAAAACATTCCTAAAGAACCCAAACCCAACCAGTTCTGATGGCAACACCAGGCTCTGCTTAAAGGATAATAGATGGATTTTTGTCTGCCATAACTTCAGTGTTTAGCAATAGCCCAAGAGGAACCAACTACTTGTCTAAGGTTTTGTTATCCTCCAAAGATGAAAAATAACTTTGAAACTGGGCCAGGAAAACACAGTATTGGTTTGTATAACACATAGGTAAAATCTACATGGGACAGCTGTGGTTTTGGGCTTCATTTCATTCAACTTCCATTCCATTTTTTCAGGGGGCTGTAAGTGTACAGTGCCACTTGGGAGGTCTGCTTCCACCTTCTGTATCTCAAAGTTTAGGTAGGACTTTCTGACCTTTAAATGCAAACACACAAAAATTTCATAAAAATAAATGTCCACTTCAAATACTGGTCCATTTTTATCCTTTTCTCTTTGATTGCATTATTTGGCTGTGGAATACAGACAGAGTAAGAAGGAATTACTGAACACTTATTACCACATTGATAATAAATAAAAATGTGTTATCAAGAGAGGCAGAACAGTATTTTAAACAAAGGGTTGAAATAAAAATGATTGAGTTTATTTCTACTAAATCCATAGTAGTATAACTGTAGTAATAATCTTGAGTAGTAGTAATCTTGAGAGACTTGTGGTCTTTAACTTTCACACTGAAATAATTTAGGGAAAAAAAATCTTAAGTTAAATGAATCTGCCCTTCTGCTGTACTGATAAAAAAACAAAGCAAGAAACCCAAAGCAAGAAAGCCAAACAACCTCCAAAACAGAACCCTGAAGGTGGTAGTAATAGTACATGTCTAATAGCTACAAGTTCGGATGTTGTGTCATGTTCTTACAACTAGTAATAATTTTAATAATAAAATGAGACTATGCCTTTTTCTGATTTTCTATTCCTAAACCCTTCCAGAGGTGTTTACTCTGTGCCTAAATGCTGTTCCCAAGTGATAAACAACTACTGGAAATGGTATTTCTCTACCCAAATTAGAAAATTTTTCTTAATATCAGTCAAGAATCTGTCACTTTACTGGCAGAAAGCAGCTTCAGGGCCAGTGCTAATTATCCACCAGGCAAAGTAGAAACTCTTCTGATCTCTTCTGAAATAAGCACTTGTTTGTTTATCTTTGTTACCCCTTTGTGTATTTAAGTTTGCCTCCCCCTAGGCTACACTCCCACTCAGTGAGTCTTATCTAAGTAATATTTTGGAGCTTGTTCTCCTACCCTGTTTGGAGTGGTTCTCATTTCTCTCATGAGCCTGACTGGACTATATTCAGGTTTGGGTGGGTAACTATTCCAGCAATGTGCTGGTTCCCTCACTGCTCTCTCAGGAGTATTATCCTGGGGTTTGTGATCCACTGTTGCCCCTAACTATTGTTCCCTCATTTTGCCTGAATTCCTGATTAATGGTTTGCAGGAATCTGGACTCATCATTTCTTAATAGCCACAACATTCATCCAGACTATCCAGTTAATTTTGAATTTTAGTATTGTTCTCCAGTGTTCTCTTCATTAATTCCAGATATTGCCAGCAGCATGCTCATGAACTATGTTTGATTACATAATTGGTTGAATGAAGATAAAAAATAATTTCTACCTTGAATAATATTGGAACTATGTGGAGTTCCAAAAGAAAGACACTGTGTTAGTGGAGCAAGAGGTACCCAGGTGAGTTTTAGGGGCTGTTGGCTTAATTGCACAAGGGCAAAGCCCTTAAGTTATGTGAAGAATCCATAGGAATTCTTATCCAAGGTGAGTTTCTCAAGGATATTTTGTGCCTTGGTAGTTTCTAGACCGAATCTTAGTAGATTCTCCCCTATCTTCTTACAATTTCTTTATCTCTAAAAATACTCTCTGAATGAAATGGTATTGCAAGAAAACTAATTTCTTGTAATTTGCAGAGTTTTTGTGTTTTTGAAGCTTTATTCCACATATTCTTACTAAAGGATGTGGAGGAGGTGTTCCCCAGTGTTCTGTAACTTAGCTGCCACCCCCGGGAGGGGAATTGTCACCATCAAGTGTGACACTGGGTTCTGAGTGTGATACTGGTTCTGAGTTTAGCAGGCTGATTCCCTGACAGCTTTTCCCACTGACAGGATTTCTAGAGTTCTGAGAAACATCCACGCTTGCTTTGTTGTGGCTTGTACAGCTGTTTGTGATGAGGAGGAGACTTTTTTTTTACTTCAAGCTAATGAGTTAATTAGGTCTTTAAAATTATTTTCAGCCTGGTTTAGTTCATGTCCTGAGGCCACAGGAAGAAGTGCTTAGAAATCAATTTATTGGTTGCTGATTAGCCCGCACTCTCAAGTGTAAGCAAAGTTCACCTATTTACATGTTAGTTACTTAGCAAGTTATTCTGTATCCAAATATTCCTCCAACTTTTTTGTTGCTGTTTGAGGATTTAGGTGAGTTTACTTCCCTTCCTCCTAAGTTCTGAGAACATTGTGCTTGTACTTGTGATCCTATTAAGATGCCTTTTGAACAAATGGATGTTTCCTTATCTTTGGGCAAGGTTTTCAGTTTAGACCAACATGTTTTCTCCCTGTTGGGTCCCTCAAGGGTTGTTTGCCATGCTCTCAGCCCTCTCAGCGTGTCAGCCACTGACCCTCACTCTTGCTGCCAACCCTGTGTTACTGTCTGGTTTTGGTAGTGACACAGCTGTGGTCACATTTCTGTGAAGTGTCTGTAACTTAGTCTACATAGATAAATCACCATTTAAAAAAAAACCCCTGTTTTGAAGCCTTCAACTCTCCCCGGAGAATTTTTCCTCTAACAGTCTAATTATCTAAAAATAAGCTACAAGCGTAAACATAAAAATAATCCTGTCAGCTCTGAATTCCTGATTCTCAGCAGTCTCTATTCAGTAGAAGAAAATTATTTCTGGGTCAAAAATGAATGAGTTAAGATCAACTGAGAATAAAAGTTTAATGTAGCCTTTTACTATCTAGAGCTGCCTGTGGGCATCCTTTCAGTTTTTTATTTAAAAAACCCAGACAACCAAGCACCCTGTATCTGTTACTTTTTTTTTTTTTGCTTCTATCAATTTATAGAAATTCTAGAAGAAATCTAGTTACAGTGGCAACTTGGTAATAACAAATGAAAGGAATAATATTTCCAGATAACTTTTTTCCATTTATTAGCACATTTCAAATTGTGAAATGCATCAAAGAACGGAGTTACTACAGAGAAGGTGGCTAAGTACTTCTGCTGTAGAGCAAGAACAGAAGCATAAATGTGTATGTAGGATCTCCATATCCCAAAGCAAACCTCAAACTAAAAAGGTAAAGGAAGTTAGGAAAAGGGGAGGTGTTGGAAGACCAAGGAAATGGTTGCAGCAAGCTGGCACAGATCAGGGGAAAAGGAAGCAATTGGCAAGGGATCAAAGTTTCTCAGAAACTGTTAAACTGTCAAAAAACCACAGAAGAAATAGTGAGTGTGAATACTTTCAGGGTTTAATATTTTGGGGTGCTTTCTTCTTTACTGACTTTGATTTTATGTGTATTCCAAGATAATAAATTTTCAAACTGTGCTCTTTTACAGCTACCTTTGGATGTAAGCTTGTTCTATTTCTGGTACAGAGCTGGGAAAAATGGGCTGTAGTGTATGTACATCAGTTCTGAGAGACCATACATAAGCTGGGTATACGTTGGTAGAACTCTGTTCTTGTTCATGTCTTACACTGAAAAAGATTGTCTTTTTTTGGCTGGATGGATTTTGTTTGGGTTTTGTTTCCTTGGGGTTTTTCCCCCCATCCCCATAGAACATAAATTTCCTATATCAGGCTTGGTGTAGCAGCTTATGAGCTCAGAACTGGATAAGTGTTCTCAAAATTAGTCTCACAGAAAACAATAAGGCAACAGAAAGATTTGCAGCAGTAGGTGATGATTATTCATGACTTTAAGAAACACAAGGAAGTCTTACATCTATTAGAATGTGAAGTAAATTGATTGTTCACAACATAATGTTAGAAAAAACCAACCCCCCTGACCTCTGAATCAGCACTGAGTGTTATTTAGCAGCAGTGTGCTAGTTAAACTCCCAAGCAGTTAATTAACAGAAACTTTCTTTTCCTGTTCAGTGAAATCTAGAATGCTACCATAGAAAAGAAATAAATTTGAACTCAATTTTGGTCTTTCTTGTTTCAGTTGATAATTCAGTGTCTCAAAATCGGTTCTTGATTGTTTTAATCAAGGTTACTTTTTTGATTTCTCCAGGAAATTGCTTTTGGTCCTGGTATTAAACTGTCAGTGATGTGCTACTTTAGCACTTCATAAAGGAAGTAAACATTTGTCTTGTAATAAGTAGTGAGAGTTTGTGAGTGCCAGCTGGCTCTTCTGGGCCTTCCTCAGAAAGGAAAGGGAGCTTGAAAGGAACAAATGTCTTTTTTTTTTTTTTTTCCCTCTTTACCCAAGATGTACCAGTAACACATCCATCAGTAACTAGAGGAATGTAATGACCTGAGAACTTTGCTACTTTCCCTGACTGCTGAAGCTGGCAAGCATGTGAGATATCTTAGAGTTATTCCCTGGTTATGGGAGCAGGAGTACATTGACCAGTTGTATCGAAATGCAAATGCTGAAACAGTTTAAAAGAAAAATTACCAACTGCACACACAGTAAACATTTGGTGCAGGAGATGCTCAGCTGTCCATGTAGGATTATTTTGGGTTATTGACCAAAATATGTGGAGTAAGGAGAGTAGAGGTGCTTGGAGGAGCTACAAATACCTCATGCTACCTACAGTGTCTGAATTTGTGACTGTCCGTTATCAATTCATGTTTCCCCACTCCCTATGTATGGTCTTATTCTACAGCAAAAATGGGCGAACCGGTGCTCCCCAATGAGCTGATAAATCACAGAAAGCAGGACCCATCCTGCAAGGCTGGTCATGGCTCTGGAAGCTCCTCAGCTGACAAATTCTCCTGCAGATCTGTCAGATGTGATGCGGGGCAAGGGGAGTCTGTCCCCCAGGCAGCTGCACCAGCTGAGTGTGGAAACAAAATGGTCTGAGCCAAGTGATGAGGGCAGACTTAGCTGTGGAGGGCTCGTGGCACTCAGCAACCAGCTTTGTGTGCCGTGGTCGTAGGGATGTGTTTGGTTAGCAGAAAGTTCAGATTCTGCTGGATAAGAGCCCAATTTCACTCCTTCCTTACAAGGCAGAGGCTGCAGACACAGACACAGAGTGGGGGCTCGTTGTGGGGCAGTGTCAGGCCCCGGGTCAGGCGCAGACACAAACCCACGTTCACCTTGTGCGGAGCAAACCAACGCCTTGGGGCACGCTTGGGACAGCGTCACCACCTGCACTCCCCCGCTGTTAGTGCCAGCATCCCCTCTGTGGCAGTAAAGGAATTTTGGGCCCAGCATTTCTGGAGGTTCTTGCATGATTAGAGCAGCATTATTCAGATGGAATACTTGCAGACACTGATTTATAACGTCACTTGTAGGAGCTGAATGACGATCCACACACTTGAGGCAATAGTTCTTGCTGTCACTCTCCTCTGCAGTGTTCTGGGATAATTTCTCATGCCCAGACTACTGTATAAACATTTTTGATGGGAACATCCATCACTCATTGCTTGTTTAGGTGTCACTAGACACTAAAAAAAAGAGGCAAGCTATTTATCCTAGTAATTAATTAGAATCTCCTTAAATCTTAAAACATTGGAACTTTAATAATGTTAGTGCATATCCTGCAATGTGATATGGTAGTATGGACTTTACCAGCGTTTTCCAGTCTGTAATGATCCAACTGGTTTTAATTTTAAGTTGAAATTTCACTCTATTTCAACTTTGAAGCATAGCTTTAGGAGACCTTTTTAGAGTCCATGTAAGAAGTAATTCCATATGCAGTGTGTCTCCACAAATAACACCAGTGATTCTGTTAAATATTTAGATTGAATAAAGTGTCATAATTTGGCCCTAAATTCAATAAGCACGCTGAGTGTTTTTCAGTGCAGGAAGGGACAGATATTTTTAAGGAACGCAGCACTGTTCTACCTTGTGTGTTCTTCAATAGCATCATCAACAATTTTCTTCAGTAACACAAGAACTATTATTTGTTAACAAGAAAGAATGAGAATAGTGTGAGAATTCCTGTAGGGGGTTTTATTGTTAGGGTTTTTTCCCAAAATGAGAATTCTGGATTATCTCTTAAGTGTATGATGTTTACAATTCCAGATAGTTATTTTGGACTTTGGATGTAGTTTAAGACATATGAAAGATAACCCATGTTTTCCATCCTTAGTTCTTTTTAATAACAAAACTGAAGACAACACAAGCATGGTTCCTATTTAAACATTCTTCTTGCTGACTGGTTTTGAAGTAGCAGGTTTAGAGGGTGAGGCTGGATACCTTAGTGACTTAACAACTGGCTTCAAAAGGAAACTCACAATATTCTGACAAGTTTGTCCTCTCTACAGTAATTGTGTGAACCTTGTTCATCCTGTTAGTGTACGTTTTCTGTCTACTCCAGCGAGGGTGGTTCTGGAATATTTCCCAGTCTTTCTGATGTGTTTGTGCATCAATAACAATTGTTTGAGATTTCATGTAGGTATTTAAGTCTTATCAGAAATCAGGCTTTTATTATGCCAATTGCTTGTTTATGACTACAAGAAATTCACATTTGAAATTGGAGGTAAAAATTGTCAAGTCAGGAAGTCCATGAAGACAGGCTGACAGTCTTGGCCAGATCCTGGAGTATAACAGGGAATTAGCAGGTCCAATTTCTGCTGGCCAGAATCAGTATGTGACAGCCCTGTGTAACAGGAGAGCAGAGAAGCAGGACTCTTTTGACTCTGATTAGGTGGTTCAGTTTAAGAGTCAAGTAGAAATGTCTTAATTTGACAGGAGAATAAGTGGACTAAAATAATCACCAGAGTGCTGTCGTTAGTTTGACATTTCCAACACCTATTCGAGTTCAATGCCATTAAATGGAAGTCTGCTAATATATAGTTCCTTCTCCAGGCAAGTTTTTCTTGTGGGGTAAGTTATTACACCTGAAGGTATTAGACCCTCAGCTGAAAGATGTGTGAATAATGAATGCAGAGCATGTATCTAACCTAGTACAAATTGAGTATTTTGAAAGAAAACACCATACCATAAACAGGTTGTGGGTTTTTTTTGCCAAAAGCAGTTACCTCATCCAATATTGAACCATACAAATGTTCTCTTTCAGAATGTCATTATCATTATTTGGTTTTGGTGGGGTTGCTATTACAGAAGATGTGGCCTTTAGTAATATATTCAATTAATTTTACCGTGGAGCAGGATTTAGTGCTAAAGCTGAGCCTTTCAGCAGCTGTTTTGTTATTGCATTGTAAGAATTTTCTTTCCATGGTAGTTGCAACAGAGAACTGATGCACAAAGCTCCTGCTGTGTGTTTCTTGAACTCATCCTTCTGCATCAGCACTCAGTGATCATCACTCTGCTCTTCCACCAGTTCATCTTGAGGCATCTCTCCTTCCTAGGACTCACTTTACTGCTGAGCTGCTCAGGTGAGAAGTGAGAAGGCAGCTGACTGTTGATCAGAACAGATTATTTTATTTTAAGCAGCATTTGTGCACTAAGGCAGTTTAGAATCAGGATGTTTCTATACCAGTTTTCCCCTGAACATGAGCCCGTGTGAGGCTGTGTGTAGGAGCTCTGTGCTGTTGTAACGCGTGCAGCTCTTCAAGGAGAAGCTGGAGTGCTGTAAGAAGACGTCAGTCAAACAGCCTGTGCTGGTGGGGCTGTGACATTGTTCTGAGGGCAGCCTAAATCTCCAGAGAGGGGATGCACACAGTAGCACAAATCCCACCCTTCACTCGAGGCAGGAGATACTGAGTCACATCTGGAGAGGACTTTGCCTGTCTTGCAGCATACTGAGCTAGAAATTTCCTAGAAATTTCCTGTTCCAGAAGTGGGTTTGTAAAATCTAAATCTACAACGTGCAGCTGAAAGGCTTTGGCTCTGAAGTGTGTTGGTGTCTGTGCAGGTGCAGAGGAGCTGCAGGGGCACACAGGTTGCACACTCAGGGACAGATGGGATGTGTGTGTGCTCACACTGAGCAAGGCTGCAGAACGGGGCACAATGACTGAAACCTCACAGCACTGCCTTGGTGGGTGGTGACTAACCTTGGAATTTCTAAATTCAGAATGGAGAGTCAGACTATAGTGAAGTGAGTCTTAAGAAGGTTTGTAGCATGAGACTAAAAAAAGAGCAAATGTAGGCAGAGAACTGCTGTTGGCAGCATATCAAATGCTGGACTTCCTGCTCATCAAAATACTCCAAAGGGAACAAACCTGAGCTGGAAGGGTCCTCTGTGGTGGTGAGAGTAGCTGTTGGAGGTAGGAATTGAAAAGGACTTTGAAAAATTATCATTTTTGAAAGTTCAGTGAGCATTGTTGACAACCTGTAGCGGATTACTAAAGATCTGTGAAAAGGAGTGGTTGTTCACTATTAGTGAACCTTATCATTCCCTCCATAAGCCTTTAAAGGCTAAATTCCATGTAATTTTAGTCTATATGGCTCCCTGTATATTTGGGTAAAGAAAAATCTTAAATTTGTTATACTGTATTACTGTGATGAGCACTGATCACAGTACAGCAGATGAAAATGATCTCTGGGCTCATGATCACTCAGGGCAGGGAGTGCATAAATTCAGGAACAAGTTGCTATTTCTGCCTTTTTTTTCCCCCTGTCGTATTGGATGAAAATGACTTGGTGGAAAGTGTGAAAAGATCTAGTTAAGGTATTGATTTCTATTCTCATAGGCGATGTATTGTTTTTATTTTTACGTTGAATCTGAGGGCTTTGGTTTTTACAGGGAATATATAAAAGGTAAATATCTAGAAGGTAGTTTAGCAATAAGTAGTGAAAATTATGTTACTTTTTCACCCAGGAAGGCTTCTAAAAGCTAATCCAGGTGGGTGCTGAAATAATTGTGCAGAATTTATTGGTTAGTGCATCAAATGGGCTGAGCTTCCTCTGCAGTTCAGTGGCACCCTTAAGTGATTGTGATCCAATTTTGGAAACCACTTAAGAGGAGTAATGGTTCAAGATTTATTCTTTTTGTGTGTAAAGATAAATAATGTGCACACACAGGTACTCATTAGTTTGATCCTAACATTTTCAAAGTCAATGCAGTTACAAAGCAGGTAATTTTGATGCAGTGAACTTTGAATACCTTGTTCAAGGAAAGCTTTGGGTACCCATTGTTTGAAAAGCAATTTGTAGCAATGCATTTAATTTGACAGATGAAGGTTGAACTGGTAGCAAAATTATGATAATGGAACTTTAACAAAATACAATTTTAATAGTTAAAAAATAAAGCAAAAAACTTCCACTAAAAAAATTCCCTGGAAAGCCAGATTTCCCTGTCATTTTTCTAAACTATTTTTTTGGTTCCTGAAAGTATTTGCAGTCTGAATAAAGGTAGTCTTACAGATGTTATAGTTCTTACTTTTAAAGAAGTTGGAGGAAAAGGTCTCCAATATCTGAAAAAAGAGCGATCAATAATTACAACAAAAATATGTGCATTAAGCAGATCCAGAACAGTTAAAGATTTTGGCAATAATTCTATGGAATGGGTCAAGAGGCCCACTACAAACTCTGGGTGTTTGTGTCTGTATACACAAGTAATACCCAAAGTATACAGCTTAATGTATTTCATCATGGTTGCATTTTTTTCTTAGTCTGCATTTTGTAGCTCTGCTGCTCTCTCAAAACATTCTTTGTCATTTCTTGGAATAGTTCTATTATTGCCAGGGTACTTGAGAATTTTAAATGAGACTTTATGTCTAATAAACGTCAGTGGGAAGAACAAATCTCTTCCTTGATTGTAACACCAGAAACTTAACAGCTGAGGAAGAAAAATCCCTACAATTCTAATGCATATTTGTTTAGATGAGTGATTTCAGAAGTTTATTTTGCACAATTAAAGATTTCTTTCCGCAAAGGTTTTTGAGGCAGCAATAAGATGGTTGAGCAATGTTTCAAACATTGAGTAAAAATTTAGTCTTTGTACAATTGTCCGGGTTTAAGGAGAGGATCCTCTTCTTTCCTTCTTTCTTTGGGAGGTGATGATCAGGATGGTAAAAAGAAAACTGAGTCTGTGGTACCTCCTGAGCTTAGCCATGATCTCTCTTGCACTTGCTGTTTAGATGATTCCTCTTTAATATCTGTACATACAGAAGAAAATTCTCAGTTGTCATGTATGTTTCTGAGTTTTCCATGTTTTCTTTCTATCTTGACAAATGGTCTGTGCAGTCAGAACATGATGAACTACTTGGTATTTAGTTTTGCAGCAGCATAGGAGAAGGCACAGAAGTTACTTTCAGAGGTGAAAGTTCCAGCTCTAATTGCATTGAATCCAGCCTTGCTCATCTCTTGGAGCTCAGTAGCATCTCCAGATTGCTGTCCTGAACCTACTGAAAGAATTGCAGGTTGGTTCAGAGCTGCAACCCTTATTGATGCTGAAAATTCCTTGTGGCTCCTTGTTACATTGGGGGGTCATCATTTTCAGTAACTTCTCTGTCTAGATTGCAGTGAAAGTGAGCTGGATGTTACAGCACCCAAAGCCTGTTCTGGAGGTCAGATAAAAATAACTCCTGAGTGCACCATGATGAAAAGCTTAGGGAAACTGATGTTCACCTGTGAAAGAATGGCTTTGTGGCAGCAATGTGTGGCGTCAGCATGGGTAACTTCATGAAACTTGATTTCAAATACAGTAGTTCTAGTTCATGTATGGAGGGTTGAATGTGCATGGGAAGCCCTTTTCTCTGGGTGTTCCCCTCTACCTGTTCCTCCCTGTGTAACTTTGGTACAGCAATACTTTGCTTTTTGTGAGAGATTTAGTATTTTCTAAGGGGAAAAAAATGAAGTAGAGCATGGCATTACAATCAGTACATATCTCCCTAAAATGGTACTAAATGTGCCTTTCATTTGAGTTTTCAGAGGCCTTTTCTTTTTCCCACTCAGCCCAGTCTCCAATAATGCTTTTTCATCACATCAGTCAAATCACAGAAAGACAGGATGAAACAATGCATTGGCAACAGCCCAGAATTCAGGACCAGCTTGTTCTAGTCAGGCACTGATAAATGTCAGCTAAGAGGGACTGAACTGTGTGCGAGCCCCTGGCTGCCTGCGCTGAATCCCTTGCTTTAAATACCCAGCTTATGGAGCAGGTGGTGGCAGTGACAGCAGGGGGTGACCCAGCTGCAGGAGGCAGACTGACCACGTGTTTGGTGAGTGAGGATGCAGAGATGCTCTGGCATTGCTGGGAACGTCCTGGAATGTCAGCAAAATAGGGACCTTGGAATAGCAGTGAGGATAAAGGTGAACACCTGGAAGGGAAACCTTGCTGTCTAACCTGGCTGAGTGCTGTCTCAAAATACACAGAGCTACAAAGGCACATTTCCTGTTGTCTTCATGTGGACATGGTAAATTTGACGTGACTAAAAGGTGACGGCATTCAATTCTGATGCCAGGCTCTGCCGAAATGTTTGTGGTAGTAATGGCTCAAGCTGGCTTGCCTGAAAGCTGCCTTGAGAGAGCACTGCCAGACTGGATGGGCCTTTGAATGTGTCTAGCCTCAAGTGTAACTTTGAATTCAGTACGTATTTTGCACATACTTCAGGAGTTGATGTGTAGCTGAACTCTGGAAAGTGACACGAGAGAGAAGTGAATCTAACATTGAGTTTGAATAATGGAAGGCAATACCATAACATGGAAACATGGAGTTCTTGGCCTTTTACATTTGGGCAGTAGTAATTTATGTCCTGAGGAAGAGACTTAAGTGTTAGAAAGCAGTGATGTCATTCATAACTGTAGTCAAAATACTGGACTATATTCCCACTGGATATGTTGTTCTGATTAAAAAAAAAATCTCAAAACAAATCAAACCCAACACCCTTTTCTGTTCCATGAGTTGGCCTTTGCCCCTGCAAATTTATTTTGCCCACTTTCCTAATTGGAAAGATTTCCAATCCAAAACGCTGGGTAAAAAAAAAAATCTTATTTCTGTGAAATGCAGAAGTGAACAGTTTAGACTTCCAATTGAAACTGCAAAGCCTTTGGCATTTTCTAAATCTGTCTCCTGGCTGTTTTAGGCTCTAAAAATGCTACTTCAGTAATTGCCAGAAAAATTCCCACTAACCAGATAAATTTGCACTTGATGCGCTTGGACCCATTCCAGGTCACCTGTTTACAAAAGACAAATTCCTAATTCCTGGAATTATCTTACATTTTGGCACAAGGAAGCTGTTGTATGACAATGAAATGGTGGAGAAATGTTCATCATAAATTCAAACTGATCAAGAGTGAGCAGAAATCCAGGCTTCCTACAGCAACTACTTTCCACTTTCCTAGTTCATTGGAATAACCAGTAACAGAATAACAGTATTAATTCCTTCTCGTGGTCATGTATTTTGGATTTAGTTCTCTTAGATCTTCAACTGCTCAATGCTTGTTTAGTTACTTGTCTTGATTACAGTCTCCTATTCTGTGTACTCCAAGAGAGTTAAATACCAAGCCCAAGTGGCCCAGCTGGTGTTTTGTGCTCGCCACCTGGTGCAGAATGAAGGCAAAGCTGTCACAGCACAAACAGCCCCGATGTGGGAGCCGTGTCCCATCCCAGCCTGGCTCAGCGCTGAGCTGTGCTCCCCGAAGCACAGAACTGTTGGCGATGGTGTGGGAGGCAGGTGCAATGGATCCTCCAGTGTGACCAGAATTCCACTGGCCAAGCTAAAGTCAGAGAGAAGAGGCCTTAAAAATCAGACTAACGGTGCAAGTGAGACTAATGACTGGAAGTTGTCAATAATTGTTTGACACTGGCTATGGAGGAAAAAGGCTGTTACTGGATATTTAGCAGTTGTATTGAAACTTCAAATATACTTTCTGCACGGCATCTTGGAAAGGAATTCCATCTGTGATGTGAATTTTACTTTTCTCTGTGCCTAAGGGTAGATGATTGAATATGACAGACAGTAAAGAAGGTACAAGTTCCAGTAAAAGACATTTTAAAGGAAGGGAATAATAAAGTTAAATCTTTTAGGCTATTCATAATGAGATAGTAACTTACAATAGCAGCAGAATAATTTCAATGGTATAGAGTCGATTTTGAAGGTGTAAAACCTCAAGCTTGCAAATCATTCTGGCTACAAAGTCAGGTTTTAGAGTCACTATAAGGTAATTTGGTATTTTGATATTCAGAGACTTTTTTTTTCAAGAAGTGAAAGGTTAATAGCATGAGGCCTTTTCTTTTGTAAATTGTATTCTCTGTGAAGAGGGTTGTTGAGGGTGAATCATAAAATGCTTCAGTACTTCTTGAAGAGAAGATGATAGAAAAGCAATTAGATTATGGAATCCTGAGAGTTCACCTATAAAGTTACACAATTTCAGGATTTCTCTCCTATTTCTTTTGCAGTGACAGTGAATGATGTCATAAAATTAAACTGTGTTTGAAATCAGGCCTACTAGTTGCCACCAGAAAGAGAAGCTTTGTTTTCCGACTTTGTTCTTTTGTTTCCATATGTTGCATGTTCATTAAAGGAAACACAGTTGCCCTTTTAATCCCAACGTTTCTAGATAATTTCTCTTGAGAAAAGACAATCAGGATCACAAGGAAGTTTTATTTCAAGGCCCCATACATTATTTGCCAATATTTTTAATGAGGAACATAGTTAACCTTTAAGGCTTTCATTAGTACTTTTAAAATGTTTAAACTCTCTTAACACTTCAAAAGTCTGAGCAGATCAGTCTTTTTGTGCCTGAAAGTGGAAACAAGATTTGAAGTAACACTTTTTTGAGGCTTTTGTGCCCATCAACTTCATTAACTCAACAGCATCTGGTTTCCAGTTGGGAACCATACTGGATACAGACTGCTCTCAGTCCAATGGGTTTAACTAATTTTCTATAGCAAGAGCAAGACTGAGCTTGAAATCTTCAATCCCAAAGCCTTGGCGACAACCATTATGGAGTCTTGCAGTTTTCTTTCCAAGTGTTGACTTGGAATAAACCGTGTGAGACAGCCAGTGTAACCCAGAGACCAGACAAATCCTCCTTTGCTCTGTGCAGTGTGGCTGGTCACAGTATTGTCCTGATGGTTATGGCTTCACTGGGAAATTTCTTGTACTTTGTTTTTTTTTCCCCTGGGCGTTTGGAATGTAAAATTAGAAAGCCCAAATGTGCAGAAATCTACAAAATGTATTAACTAGATACACAAGTCTTTTGAAGTGGAAAATTCCATAAAACACTCAGATCATTCATTCTTTGGTTTTCCATGCCTTTCATACAACATGCAGAGCAGATATTGAAGAGTACTGTTCAAAATACTGTTCTACAGCCTTCCAGATCAATGTACATACATATGCAAGCACTTACAGGGAGAAGTTGGAATTTTCTACAGTACTTTGCTTTCAATTACCATATCCATTAAAGACATCCATAAGGGGAAAAAAAATTTTCTACTGTCAAAGACCACAAAATGTTCACATTAATAAAACATTGCATATTTACAAAATACTTTTAGTTCTTTATATTTAATGTAGACTTTAGCTTAGACAGAAAAAATAATTCTTGAAACATGCTTTGAAAAGCTCAGACTGCTCTATAACCTGGTGTGTATTATAAATCTTTACAAACTACTAAATGGAGGCCAGAAGGCTGACTTGCCAAGGTCATAGCCCCTAAGTAACACAAAAACAAAATCCAGGTTTTCTGGTTCCTGCTTTAAGCACTAGATATTTCCTCTCTGTACTCAGAAGAATTTTTAATGTGAGTGTGTTGGCAAAACGGGGATTTAGCTGCCTCAGCTTTGCACTGAACAGATTTTTTTAACTTCTGACGTTACTGAACTTTTCAAGTCAGTGGTAGGAAACCAGTCTGAGTAGGTGAAGACCTGAACCCCTGATGCCAGCATGTGCTAAAATGATATTTTAACTTCTCTTGCTGCACCTTTTGAAGCAGACATTCTAGGAAGGCACTTATGCTTCAAAACCAGACAGTTCTGCTCGACACATTGATCATGTGAAGCATCCAGGGTGAGGTAATGGAACACTTCCCACTGTGGTAGTGGCACTGCTCTAAGTGCAAGTGCTAATAACACTCAATCACAATACACATGTGATTTATAACAGCTTTGAATGCTTAATTGTCTCCAAAGATGCCAAGACTTGCAGATTAGTTTTGTCCTACAAGACAGTGCAAGGTAATAAACACTTTTTCCATGTGAAAAGGCTGTATTTAGGGTACTTCTTGCCCCATCTTTCTGATTTGGGTTCCAAACAGAGGAACTAGTCAAATATTTAAAATGTTACATTATAAAGCTGATAGTCTCTACCCAAAGGATTGCTTGGTCTCAAAGTTATGGAGTTAACTCTTGTGCAAGAGAACTGTTCACTTCTGGGCCTGAAGCTCTGAAAGCTTCTGCATTTGAGACATTTCAGTGTTGGAGTCAGAAGCCTGTATTTAAATTTCTAGCCATGATTTCTGCCCTTCCAGCTGTTTGGGGGTTTTAACAACTGCTTGTGTAGATAGCCATGAATAATGAGTTATTATGCTTTGAATTAGAAATACAAACTAAACAACAACAAAACAAACTCTAAGTGTCCTCTGATGCAGAATCTCTCAAAATTGCTTAGTGACAGTATCTACCTGAGACAGAACAAGCTGAAGCCAAGGCAATACTGATTCATGTGGTAGTGAAGGTCATGGATTATACACTTTGACTCTCCACTCTCTCCTGTAGCCATTGTCAAACCTGCTATGCCCTGCATCAATAGTAACACCCTCAAGCCTGAAAGGCTGCCATGCTGTGACCTCTTCGGCCTTTTATATCTTTCATAAGTGTGGAAATGATTTAGGTTTTCCAAGTAATTTGGTACCTCATTGAAGGACTATTACATGCTCTGTAAACAGACTGAAATGTCTTGACTGTTGCCTGCTATATGCAAGCCATGTTCTTAATGATTACAGACTTTAAGAACAAAATGCTCATCTATTAGGAGGCTTTTCTGTGGTAAAAGCATATAATAGTAGGCTTTGCTTCCTGTCTTTACCTCTTTTTGTTATTCATTTAATTAAATGCTGAGTATGAAGTAGAAAAAGCTGTAGCAAGTTGTGTGTGCATGTGAACTGTGAGAGATGGGTAACTCAATAGTTAATGCTCCGTGGCTGATGGAATATATGGCAGAGTAGTTAGCAGAGGGGATATAACGTGCAAGGCTTGTTTCTGATATAGGATACAAATCTAATGCAGAAAAACCTAATTTAATTTACTAAGCTTTTAGTGGAACTACTTTTTGTTTACTTCATGAGCTGTAATTTAAAATTCTGTAACACGTTTAAAGCATTTTCAGCAGCTGTGAAGGTGCATGATCCCATCTCGATGTTGGCTTTCAGGTACTTCCCACTCTGACTACTTGAGCAATAGCAGATTAGGAACTATAATAAGGAGAAGTGACTTCAATACCATCCATTATTAGAATTAAACTGACAGAATAAACTAATTCCAAGTATCAAGGACAATTGCAATTCAGTCTCTGAATCTAAGCAAGAGAGAAAATAGATGGTTTAAGTTTCATTCATGATCTCCTACATAATTACTGTGCATGGGAATTCTGCTCTAAGTGTAAGAAATCCCATTTAAAAATTCTTTGCCTGAAGTTACCCCACTTTTTGTGTACTATGTGGTGAATCCTAGTGTGCCAGGGGACAAAGTGGTAGAACCCTTCTGGCATGGAGTCATCTTCCCTCTTACCACATCTCCCGGTGGGAGCGGATTTAGGAGTAAAGACGTACAGGTTGCTGATATTCATGGTTTTAACCTGTTTGAGGGGCATATAAGGCTTCTTTCCTTGGCTAGACTTTCTAATGTCCTTGCTGTTTCAGAGCAAGTAGTAACCTTCAGTAGTGTCTTGGATCTCTGATGAATATTTTCATTTTCTAGTTGGAGTATCTTAAGAGCAGTACAGGCTTATTTCAATAAGCACAATATTTAAAAACAAAGGCCCAGGTGCAAACCCTGTTTGCTCAGCTTAACTCTTTCTTAACAAAGAAAACAAAACAATGTTTTCTTGGTTAACAAGAAGAACGATCATGAAAATATCTTTATAAAACCTATTTTTCAGTATTTAATTAAAAATTAATTTTCCTTTTGAAATTGGAGTAAAAAATGCTGGTATATTTATGAAATTTGTGTCATCCAACCTCTGTGGGCTCAGATAATTGTGAAAAACAGTGATTTGGCATCAACCGAATCTGTTTTTTTGTGCTGCTATCACCTTCCCTTTGGGTATACCGGCTGTCGTTCTGCACACGCAATTTAAAATGTCACCGGTTCAAAGAGCCCTTACCCTTTTCCAGCGCCCTGGGTGCGGTGGCGGTGCCCCTGGGCACGCAGGGCTGTGCCAGGGCTGGGGGACAGCGCGGGCGGTCCGCGCAGTGCCGCGGCCGCGAGAGGGCACCGCGACCCCGAGGCAGCTCCGCTCCAGCGGCGCGGGCAGCTCCGGTACTGACATCTGTCACACCGAACCGCTTCTATTCCTAGCTTCTATTAAAAATCCAGTCCGGATTCCTCGGCATTGACAGGGTTCCCGAGGGTTTGCTTTATGTCCTTTTTAGGCAATGCGCTCGGAGACTTTATTTAACTCGGTGTATGTCACTGCTTCCCCGATGGTTGCATCAGTGGCTTTAAAATCAGGCGGGGTTTGAACTGAGCTCGTTTAAAATGCACACATCAGATTGATCATGTGACGAAGCATTAAGTGATGTGTCTGATGTGCTTGAGAGCTCCTCTTTGAGCTGTTCAGAGAGCCTTGTGACTTCTGATAAGATTCAAGGCTTGATTCCTTTGAAGTGATCAAAATTAGTCATTTTCTCTCCACCCTCCTGGTTACTGCTGCTGCTGGTGGAGGCTCTGCTCTGCTGTACAGGTAGTCCTGCAGCATGGGCTTCTGTGATGGTCTTCTGTTCTTCAACCAGAGTGCCACATGCTTGGACTCCTTTAATGGTCTTACTTTTTGCCCTTAAACTTTTAGATTTCAGGACTTCATCCAGCTGACCAGTTCCCATCAGGCCTCTAGACAACTGACTGTTGTGCATGCAGAACTATGAGCATTTGGGAGCCATCAGCTGTCCTGCACATGTGCAGGCCACATGCACAGCACCAGTGCAGTGAGTCCTCTGCCTCTCAGACACGTCACACTTGCTGCACAGTGAGTGCCCATGCACAACTGCCCAGGAAGTCCCCAACAAGGAACATGGTGACGTTATGCTTGACACACCATGTAATTTATCTTGAAATTAACTGTAAACACTTGTGCTTGCGTGTTTCGGGAAGAATGTGTTGGAAGTTCAGAATTGTCTAGAGAAGGGATTTATTTTTTTTTTTTGCCACTTACCTCTCCCCAAGCAGCTGCTGTGATGGTCTGGTTCTGCCCACCCTGCTCCCAGAATTCAGCTTTCCTAGGCTGTAAGTGCTGTTGAGGGGGCTATTGCAAGGTGGAGGTATTGGTGATATTGATGGTAGATTCTTGAGAGAAGGCAGCTACAGGGGTACTTAGGTGGCAGCACTGCTTGAATGTAGATATACTCTGAACATCTGCTTAGTAAGTATCATCCCATGCTAAGGGGAAAAAAGCAAAACTGCTTTTTCTTCCTTACTTGAAAACAAATATTTATGTATTAGTTTCCAAAATGATGCAATCATGTTTTAAGTAGTGAACTACTAATTTACTAAGAGAAACTGTATTTCTGTGTACTGGATTTCTTGTTGCAGGAGCAGCAGGCAAGATTTAAATCCCTGCTGAGCAGACAGCACACCTTTGATAGTAATCTTGTTTGTAAGGGGTTTTACATATATGGAAAGGTTGGTAGTGTCTAATACTTGAGGAAATAGTATAGATAAAAGCTGTCCAGCTTTAGATGGCTCCTAAAAATAACTTGCCTAAATTTGTACTTATACTAGGAAGAAACTCTTTATATATTCAAATTATCCAATAATTTGTAGTTTTGTACAGTCTTGTGTAACACATGCTGTGCTGACCTCTGCCAGTGCCCTAGAAAGAGAATGAAGAGTGACTTGTTTGCCAGCTTGTAGCAATTGCTGTGAGCCAGAAGCCGTAGGATGTGTGTGAAGGAAAACCAGCAGAGTTAACACTCTGCTTTACTGTTCCATGGCTTTAGGTTGTGGGCATCTCCCTTTAACAGCTGTTTTAACTGGAATGCAGGAAAATGTGCCTCTTTGTTTTTATAAAAATTAAATCTATTTCAGGGATAGGCTTGGCTTTTGGCTTATCAATTTTTCTGCCATTTAATCGGGTTCCCTTGTCTTTCAGGGAAATTTTGTTGTGAGGGATTACTGCTGAGGCATGGAATATGTCAACTGCCTTGGGTGACAGTGTTGAAGAGGTTTTAGGGATTCTGTTTTTCATTGTTTCTTGGAACTTGAAATTCATCACAAATAAACAGTTACAAAAAAATTCCATCAGACTATGATGTCTGCATTACCTAGAACCTTATTTACTGAGCATCCAACTGCTTCTGTACCCCCATCCTGAGGCAACGGGTGTGTGCCTCTCCTTGGGGCCGTCTTCAGAGCTGGGAAGATGATTGCTAGTGAACTAGAACAGGAAAAGAACCTTTCCTTGGAATGATGTTGCCTGGCTGCCAAGGGAAGTTAGGTTCCAACAAAAGTATTTTCACTGTCAGAATGAGCTAAGGGCGTACACCATCAGTCTGTGTGGA
The DNA here is from genome assembly GCA_013399875.1 of Gymnorhina tibicen. Classification (NCBI taxonomy): domain Eukaryota; kingdom Metazoa; phylum Chordata; class Aves; order Passeriformes; family Artamidae; genus Gymnorhina; species Gymnorhina tibicen. The sequence goes on from VXAZ01003899.1 coordinate 277,959, forward strand.
GGAGACTTCAGAGCTTTCCGAGTACTTTGTCTTCCTAAGCGGTGTAATTTCTGTCTTGCCTGGTCTGAACCAGCTGTTCCTTGTTCAAGAGCTGATCTCTTGTAGGCTCACACTTGACGGAGGGTGCTTGCCTCAGAATAGATAGCGCTGAGTGTCGGTGACATGCCCGGAGCTGGCTGTGCTTTTGGCCTCTCAGGAGGGAAAAGGAGAGGGACACGGTTTGGGCCCCTCTGGTTATCAGTGCTGCTTTGGGCACTGGGAGGCTGGAGAAGGCTCTGCAGCTTTGGCCCTTATTTCTTCTGTTCATGCTGGTGGTCATTCTCCTCTGCCTTTTGATCCAGGCAGAGTTTAATTTGGCAATCCAGGCAGAATGATGTGCACCTTCCCAAGCTTTTGGTTTCTGTGGATTTGGGAGAGATGGGGGGATAGTGTTTTTTCATCTTTTCTGAAGCAGTGTAAAGCAGCTACTTGAAGGGCTGACAGCTGAATACCTCTGGGGGTTTTCAAACCTTGTGTCACTTGCCACTGAGCCTTCTTGGGTTGGATACTGGTATATAAGGACCACTTCACTGAGCTTTGAGTTCTCATGTAAGGGGTTCAATCAAGGCTTGATTGAGGTGGTTCCTATAAACAAATACAATTTGTCATGTGAATAATTCACTTATTATATGAGAGAAACAACTTCCTTGCTTTTTCAGACGAAGACCAGGAGAGTTGAAGGTTAACTTGTGGTCTTGCTTGTGCTCTTTGACAAATTTGCCTTCACAGGGAAACTCTTGAGTGTCAAGTCTTTGCTTGTTAGAGAAGGCAGTAGACAAGTAGCTGCTTTGCTGGCTGTGGAAGAGGCCACTTCACTGGTTTGGGCAAAATCAGCTATCCAGGAGGGCAGGAATGCTTCAGGTACTTCCAAACTTCAGTAATCAAAACATGAAGAAAACATTGCCAGAAATGAACAGGTATTTAGGATGTCCTACTGCACACTGGAAGGCCATGTCCATAGCTTGTGGTGCACATATTACAGTGGTGTTTCTCCTACAAGCCCTTCACTTAAAATACTAAATGTTTGTAGAAAAAAGCTGAGAACACATTTTGGGCACAGCCTGAGAACCTGAGTCCTGATATAACTTAGCCGTGTCAAGTCTTTGGAGCACTGTGAGGGTTTTTTGGTAATGCTGGCCATGATCCTTGTTGAAATCTTCCCTACCCACAGGATCAGAGCCTAGGCTCCGTAGTCATGGACCACAGGTTTGTGATGTAGATAAAGAACAGATTATCTGTGTTCCCAAGTAAGTTAGTCATAAACCTGTCTTTTGAACTATTTTTAAGACTGCAAAATAAGAAACAAGGTTTATTGAAACAGGCAGATGTTCGTGATGTGCATACACCAGCTTTATTTTGGGTCAGGAGGTCACTGTGTGTATGGTGTACTACAGAGAGACCCCTTCTGCTAAGGGGCCAAGACTTACCTTAAAAAAATGCCTTGTGGCAGGACTTGCCATTTTCCCAGTGCTCTAGGACTTTTTTGGCCCTCTTTAGGTAAAATATCCGAGCCTTAAACAGCACCAAATCGGAACAGAATTACCATGCGCAGGGACCCTGCTTTGTCTTATTTAGCAAAATTCTCTGAGTTTCAACTTGGTGCTGAACTTCAGCGCTCGAAGCCCAGCAGTGGCCCCAGCGGAGTCCCGGGGCGGGAGAAGGACGGTGCAGGTGTGCGGGGAGCAGCGGCCCCGATGTCCCGGGCGCTGTGCGGGGAGCAGCGGCCCCGATGTCCCGGGCGCTGTGCGGGGAGCAGCGGCCCCGGTGTCGCCGGGCGCTGTGCGGGGAGCAGCGGCCCCGGTGTCCCGGGCGCTGTGCGGGGAGCAGCGGCCCCGGTGTCCCGGGCGCTGTGCGGGGAGCAGCGGCCCCGGTGTCGCCGGGCGCTGTGCGGGGAGCAGCGGCCCCGGTGTCCCGGGCGCTGTGCGGGGAGCAGCGGCCCCGGTGTCCCGGGCGCTGTGCGGGGAGCAGCGGCCCCGGTGTCCCGGGTGCTGTGCGGGGAGCAGCGGCCCCGATGTCCCCGGCCGAGCAGCCGCCGCCAGGGGGTACTCGGGGAGAGCGAACGCGGGGAACAAAAGGCGGCGGAGCCCCCCCGGCCGGAGGGGCAGCGCGGGGGCCGCCGCGCACCCGTTCCCGTGCTCCAGCCCGCACATTCCTTCCCGAAACCCGAACCGGGGCCGGGGGCGGGCTCGTCCCCGCTCCGGGAGCCGCGTCCCCCCGCCGCGGCGCCAGGCTGGGAAGGGGGAGGAAGGGGCTGCGAGGCGCTGCCGAGCTCCCTCCGCGCTGCCCCCGGGCCGGCCCCGCTCCGCGCTGTCCCCGTGCTTGTTCCCTTTCCCCGTTCCTCTCCCAAGCCCCGGCCGTCCCCTCCGCGGGTTACCTGCCCGGCCCAGGTGGGGCGGTGCAGAGCGGAGGAGGCTGTTTCGGAGGTTGCCGCCGCTTCTGATGGATGTTTTGTGTGTGTTTGCCTCTGCTCCCGGGTTCTCTTTCATCTGAGGACGCATCTGGCTCGAGCTCTGTTAAACTATCTGCCTTCTGGTACCGTTCGTAGATAACAGAAAGAAACCCGAGCCCGAAAGGCAATTCCCCACCTTCTTCCACCTAACGTGACCTTCTCGGGCGCCTTTGAAGCTTTGCTGGTGCTCCGGCGATGATGGCAGTGGTGGGTTCCCTTGGGCTGTACTAAGAGCCTCTTGTTTTCTTTTCCCTTTCTTCTTAGAGGCATTTCATCTTTAAGGGCCGGCTGCTCGCGCTCACTTTTATACCCACTGAAGCGATCAAGAACCATGTTGTCTGGTGGAAGAAGTGCGTTTCTGTGCCTTGGAATGGTCCTGAGCTTTTGGAGCTCCGCGAGTTGGATGCCTGTTGGAGGATGCCCGCATAAGTGTACGTGTATTGCTTCCAACGTGGATTGTCATGGACTGGGACTCAAAACTGTACCGAGGGATATTCCCAGGAATGCGGAGAGACTGTAAGTAAAAACCGTTAAGGGCTTCTCGAGCACTTGTAGGAACACCTGGGACGAGTTTCCCAACACCTGCCTATCAGTGCAGAGTACTTGGTAACAGGAGTTTCAGCAATCCAACACGGATTAATGTTTTCAGGAGGGAAGGGGAGGAGCTTTTCAGGAGTTCCAGGGATCCTGCCGCTGTGGCTTTGTACGAACGATCGGTTTCAGAGTTTCACGTTAAGTTTCAGCTGCCGCCTGATGGGGTTTTGCAGTGACTTGCTTGAAATGGAGTTCGGAGCTGTACCTGGAGTGCTCCCGGCTGTAATCACTGTCAGTGCAAACACCAATTTAATATGCAATTAGAAACCTGGATGTTTTCACCTGGCGGCTGGTAGCAGTTTCTCCTTACTTTCTCAGCGTGGTGATTTCATCACCATGGAAAACCGACTGCTTCCATAAACTAATTCAAATGGAGAAGTCGCATTAAACAGCCTCTAATTTCTGTTTTAAACTGCTGCGGGGAAGCTGGTTATTCAATTTTTAATCTGCTTCAGGGTTTATGATAGCAATGTAACGCTGTGGGGAGCACGGAGAATAATGAATGCGTTCGTAGTAAATGCTCTGTACTGTAAGTTCTCGGGAGTTTTTAAACTGACTGTTTTTACTTGCTTAGCGAGCTCCTGGGGAGAAAGCCGAAAGCAAACTTGAGTTTTCTGATAGAGTTCTGGCACTCGCCCGGTGCAGGGGACGGCGTCTCTGACGTGTCTTAATGCATAGCAGATGGCACATCTCAGAGAATGCCCGGTGCCAGATAGGGACATGTCCGGAGAGGAATGTTAAACAGAGCTTCAGCCGGGCTCCGCACGGCGCTCCAGGGCTGACCCCAGGAGAGTGCAGTCAGTTGTGCCTTATGTGGATTAGCCCATAACTTAAAATGTTTTTGAACTTGTAAGCAAATGCCATAGATTGTATGGCCTGACTTCCTGTTTTATTTCCTTCTGGGTCATAGACTTGGGGAAACTTCAAATTCTCAGGCAGTTTTTCCTCTGAGGAAGAAAGCTGGATGAGGTTACTAAGCAAACAAAGTTTCTGTGCAAGGAGCCCTCCTAAAGGCTAAGTTCCGTCCCAGAATGAAATTTTATAGAATCCTTGGCTGTTTCTAAATGCATTTTATAGTGCTGAGAGCTCTTAAATGATAGCAATGTGCAGCTTTCTCACTACCCTATTGTACGACCTTTCATGTTTTGTGGCCGTATCAGCCCTCCTTTTAACCTCAGCTGTGTGAGCAATAGCTTTCAGATGTCAGTGCTATAGAAACCTTAACTTCTGTGCCTGAAACTGTGTACTCTAAAATTGATGGATAGCAACCTGACATTTCAGAGCCAAAAAGCCCCCAATCCTGAAATGACAAACCCCAAAACAAACCAGCACCGGGGAAGCACGCCAAGCCGGTCAGAGTATGTGCAATAACTCAGGAGGTTTGTGTGCTTCACTGGTGAGGTGTTTGAATGGTTTAAAGAGGTAAAGGCAAGAATTAAACCTTTAAATTACAGGTTAAAATTAAGCACAAGGTTAGTTGGCCACCTGAGAATCATTTCATAAATGGTAATTTGTTATAGCTGAAGTTTTAGGGGGGCTGAGTTCGTGTTGTTACTGGGTTTCATTTGTGAGAACGAACATCACAGAGATGTGAACTTTCTTTGCCTTCTGTAGAAAGCTGAGCCAGAAGAAAAAGGCTCTTGGTCTTGGCAGGTTAAGTGTTAAAAAGAATGAAGGGGAGCGTAATCACTGTCTTGGTCTTGTTCTTTTTGGTGTTATTTACAGATTTAAATTTTAGATTAATGGCTGCAAAAAGAACAATAGTAACGATTTCACAATATTCAGTTTGAACGTTTAACCTCAGAGATACCACCACTGATAAATATGAAATGTAGCTGTGTTGGATGGTTTGTTTGGGGTTTTTTACATATATAAATAGTGTATTGTTGGATCATTCAGTGGCTGAAACCTTGTGGAAATAGGATACAGAAGGTCATGTAGTAACACTTTAATCCATATTTTAAATACTCTTTTCAGTTTTCCTTATGTCAGTCCATTGTGAGCCTTTCACTGTTTTTATAGTGTTCACCAACATCTTCATTGCAACTGTTTTAAAGCTCGTATCAGTTCCTTCAAATCTAGATTTCTACGAATTGCACTAGCTTGGGTTTTCTAACGTAAGCAGTAGAGAGGGAAACTCTATTCCTCTGAGTCTAAATTCTGCTCATAGGTGAAGCACCAGTCAGCCACAGGATATATCAGAGTATCTCATTTTTCCCTGTGGTCCACAGCAACCTGTAACTATTTATGACATAACAGTGGGTTGATGTGTAATCTTCTTACTCTTATGTTTAGCTTGTAAATAAGACCAAACTGATTGTATCTGAAATGAAAAAAAATATTTTTAATCTCAGAGAAATGTTTATATGTTGGGAAAATTATTTTAACAAGTTTCTTGATGGCCACACACGAAGTGCCTTTTTAAACTGTTGTGCTCTGGAAAGGTATTTATTTCTCTCTGCATTCTCCTGAGCTAAAAATTCCACATACCTGTTCAAGTCGGAAACTTTTTGCTTTAATTAGTAGGAGATCTAATGGCACCACTTAAAATATTTTGCCACCAAGCTTTTAGAATTATGTTTGGACAAATGTTACAGATTGTTTGGGCTAGTGGAGCCAAGTTAAATATTATTCAAATTTGTGTTAATACGAAACCCAGGAAAACTGAAAATATAACATTAAGGAAACAATGGGAAATATCTTTAGGGGAAAAAGAATGTCTTACGGAGAAGTTCTATTAAATGAACTAGCTTTGATTACTGATTCTTCATGAGAAATGAGATGCATGCTTTCTTTTTTTCTTTTCCTGAAGACTTTGAAGGTGTAGGTTTGTACCTGATTTCTACCTTGAAGGAAACCCACAGATTAACCAGTGATCACAGAAAGAGAGTGATAAAACAATCCCATACTTTTATTTTTTTTTTACACAGATTCATCTTTAATAGTAGCTTAGAAAATATAGCAAGTAGTGTTAGAATGTAATAACAAGGTAAAAACTGCAACACAAACCTATGTTAGTCTTCTAATTGTGTGGTTGAGATGGAAGCTTTGGCTCAGCTCTCATGAAGGGCTAAAAAGAGGTGAAAACTGTCCTTCCGCACAATGGAATTATTCAGTCTGGAGAAAATAAGCGGTGAAGCAAATCCTTGTCACTTCCAGGAGTAACTTCCAATTATCTTTATTCTGGAGAAGGAACCCTCAGGATAGCCATCCTCTCACACAGGAGGAGAGACATGAAATTAGGTCGCAGACTTTTCCTCAAATTGCCAAATGTGATGCTCCACGGAGGCCCTTGAGCAGGATGGTGGAGCTGACATTGTGGTGGTTGTATTTATTGATCCAGTTCACACCTGTGAATCAACTTAGCACCTTACCAAAAATAGAAGTTGATGGAATTTTTGCGTTCTGGAGAAAAACTAGTAATTTATTAGATAATTTCTGGGGTGGGCACAGCAATTCTCTTATTTTAGCTGTGCAACTGATGAGACATTTTGACCTAATAAAGGAAGAAAATTTAAGGATATGTAAATACATCCATGAGAATCCCAAAGATTTTACCTTTCTGAAATGTTCCTTAGGATTGCTTCCTCAAACTCCATTAATCCTTCAGTTCTTGGATGTGGTTATTGACAAAATTTCCTTCGGTGGAAATGTTTTCTGTATATGTAAAATATTATACATGTGGCTTTTTATTCCTTTAATTATAACTTAATAATGCTGATAGTCATGTTTAGTTGGAGGTGATGCATAAATGCAGTGAGCAGATCAAAGCCACCCCCTGACAGTTGTGTTCCTCAGCTCTGAAAGGAACAAGTGATACAGAGAAACTGCTCAGAAGTCTTCTGGGTCAGTGTCTGCTTTCTGTTTGAACGTGAAGCATGAGCCTTTGTGTTTTTCCTCCCATTCATGCCTGGTTATCTCCCTGTCTGTTAGCAGCACATTATACATGTATAAAAGCTTCTTTGGAGAATTTAACCATGTTTGAGTTCTTGATGAGATTGTTTGGTGGTTTAGGCTCTTGTTTAATTGATAGCTCTCTTCTGTTAGTCATTGCATTGTTTTGCCTTTCATTTGAAGGATTCTTTACCTTGCTAAATTGATAAAGCTTGCAAGACTAATCTGTCCTGTGCTTTGTCTGAGCAGCTAAATTGAGTGTGTCCACATTTAGGTGCAATTTAGAAGCTTAGTCATCTGCTTACTCCTGAGTTTTCATGTGGTCTGGGGTTTCTGTTACACAAATATATTATTATGGTGGTTTTGGCCTAGGTGCATGTAGCTGCTGAAGTTGCACCGGCTTGTAATAAGTCTTCAACTTCCTCAATTGTGTCTCCAAATTAAATCTAAGCTCCTGTCTTGAACGCTTCCATATTCCTGCAGAAGGCGATGTTAAACACATGTAAATACAATTATACAACTCTTCCATTGACATTCTGCCTTTCTAGAGTTCTTCCCACTGGGGATTACCACTCATTTGTTTGCAGTAATAGTCTCCAAAACTTTGCATGGAGCATTTCTCAGATTTTTTTTCCCTAGGTCATGTGTCAGTAAGTGGATGTACGTGGCTTTGGCTTGGAAAAGCTTGCTCTTGGAGGGACTGATCCTGGGAAAACTTGACTGAATTCCCTAATTGAATGGTGATGCTTCCCTTTACTAATGTAACTCTGACTAGTAGTGCTTGAGTGGATGCTGGCATGGACTTGGGTAGGATCAGTCTGGTACTATTAAATTTGTTACATAGTTTTGAAGTGATGGGAGCAGGAAGGAGGATGAAATTAGCTGTTGTAAATTGGTAGCTACAGAAGCAAGTAGTGGCCATTGTCATGTTGCCTGTATTTATTTGCACAAATTTGGATTAGATTTTAACATGAAAGAGACCAGACTACTTCCTGCAGAACTTTTTAATGAGCTTCTCTGAGACTATTTACTTTTTATTCATATTCTTACTTCTGCAGCTGAGTATTGATTCATGCAAAAGAATTAGGCCAAAGGAACATTGCCCCTCTAAAGAGCAGCTGTTGTCTCTTAGGAAGGCCTAAAATACAGATGATGAGTATTGTTTTTATATCCCTGGAATTTGTGCATTGTATGGGTTTGGGGAAGCATGTAGCAAATACAGGTATCGCTTACCTGTAGGGATGTGAGGCCAGAAATAAGTAAATCCTAATACTCTTTTATTGGTGTGGTAATTGTATAAAACCCCTTGTTTTGTACACTGCTATTTGACCTTTCTAGTGAGGACTACCTGTAATCTTTTGGAAATTCACTGCAGTGTAAAAGTAATTCCAGTCATGTTTCAAACAAAAGTCACTTGTCCTGCATGGACATTGACTTCTGATATTTATTTTCTGTGTTTGCAGGAGTATTTAGGCTATTCCTCAACTTCCACAGGGCAGAGAAAAGTGCTTTTCTCACAGAAATCTCACAAGATGCTTGGGGATAGTGATAACAGGGGGAAATAACGTTGCTCTAATAAGGGTATTCAGGGAGTAAGTTTCAGTTATTGCACGTAAAGAAGTGAGCTTCTTTACTGGGGAGCCTATTCAGAAGGCTTAAATCAGGATGTGTTCCCTCCCAGGAACTAACAGCCCAAATGGTTGGAGGCTTAATTTCCCCAAAACTCTTGATAAAATTTGTGTGGTGCCCCTGGTGCTTGATTTCCCACAGTGTGGCTGGGAGCACGTGCAGGAATCCACTCACACATCTTGTGGTCCCACAGCTCTCTGAAGGGGCTTCTCTTTTCCTGTTGGGCTTATTTTCCCCTCCTGCGAGACAAAACAGTGATGTTTGCCCTCCTCAGGGTGAGGCAGCAGGTGTGTAACTTCAGGTGAGGAAGGAAAATAAGTTTGGGGAGCAAAGCTAAAGCGAACCTTAAAGGGCAAAGCTTTTTCAAGAAAAATAATGTTGGCAACATTGTAGAGAGTGACTGAGCACAAGGGATGTGTGGGAAAGGTTTCTTCAGGCGATTGTCTGTCTGTGCATTCCTGTTACAGGGATGCTGAGGGGAGCAGTGGTGTTCAGAAAGTGTGATATAGAGGTCAGTTGTATTCCCCATCCTCTTGTGAGATCTGAGGGACAGGCTGGTGGAAATGAGCTCCTGTCCTTGGCTCTGTTTTGCTGCTGAGGTCACAGGAAGCTTCTGTAAGCTCTCATTGAGTCGAGTGCTTTAGCATAACGTGGTATGGATTTTGATCTAGGACTGCTGTTGTGACTCCCATCCCTCTTATATTCACTAACAGGTTTTGTTTGCCAGCGTAAAGCTATGTCAATTCTACTTTTTTGTTTGTTTAAGTAATTTTTGGGATAAGAAAAATATGGGTTGCAATATGGCCTAAGCTGCTCTGTTTTCAGCATTTTTTTGAGTCTTTTCTCCAGAGATCTGTAATAATTTATTTCCAAATCTGTTTTCAGTGTTTTCCAGTCAGACATATCATCATTTAAGATCTTGAATGGATCTCATCAATGGCAAGAACTGCTTCTTCCCCCTTAGCAAATGGCCTTGTAAGCAATTGACAGTTTGTCTAATGGTATTAAATACACCAAAGATAAGGGGAACAGGTCTGTGCTCTGTACTCAGTAAATTTTAGATTGAGTTGAAGGCCATCTCCACAGAAAATAGATTTTAAGAGGCTGATTCTTACCTCTGCCAGTTATTTTCAGTTTTTTTTTTTCCTTACAACTGAATCTGGTCTGACAGTTGTCTCTGTCAGAATAAATTTTTGTATTTCACTTTTACACCATCTGTTTGGCTGCAATATATGTTTTTAATCTCATGATTGATAGATTTCTGGAGCTTTTGATTAGATTTTTACCTTTCTATTTGTGATTTACGTCTTCTTCTAAGACCCTAATTTTGTCTCTCAGGTAGAAAAGACAATGTAGCCATCGGCTCAAATCTCCTTTGCTGTCACTGGTGAAGGGAGCATTTTCAGTAAACATGAGTGCGGTTAAAATGAGGCAGAAAATTGAGTGTTTTAAAGCTGGTCTTGTCTTGACTTTCCATTAATCAATCTTCATAATCTATCTGAAATTTGCTTCTGAGTTGACTACAGAATTGGTGTTGCCCACCAGTTCATTTTTACCTAGGTCTTCCCCAAAAATTGCAATACTGTTGCAGAAACGATTCTTGACTTTCTGTAGAAGGGAATCCTGAGGACAGCCCTGTGTGCCTCCTGCCTGGAGGCTGCTGTGCCTTTCCTCCCGCTCCAGCTGTGTGGAGAGGGACCAGCCTGGTGGGGTTAGCCCCAGGTCACTGGCGAAGGCTCTCAAACTCCAGTGAAATGGGTTTGGCGCCCAGGCAGCGCTGAGGATTTTGGGGCACGTTATCCCTGTTGGTCCCTCCCTGGCTGCTGTGGGCACCCACAGGCAGTCTGGTTTGGGGCAGCAACGCCGTGTTTAGGACTTGAATTGGAGAGACTTTGCTCCTGTGGTGTGGGGACGCAGTGGGGACGTTGTGCTGTGTCTCTGCATCCAGGCAGCCGCCCACAGGAACAAGACCCAGGAGCTGCCTGCGGTTTTTCAGGATGTTTCCAGGACCTTTCAGGATGTTTTCTCTCTGCACCTTGACAGTTGTTTGATTCTGCAGAGATACAGGACTGGTGATTCTGTTTCAGCCAGGGCTCCATGGAAGGGGAGGGATAAACTGTTCTAGAGGTTAATGATTTGGAGATCAGTAACCCATTTTTAATAGCCTGTCAACATGCTGGTAGAAAGTGTGGGGAGGATGGTGATGAACTCCATTTCTGATACATTTATTCTTTTTTTCCTTCCATTTTGGTGCTGTTTCTTGAGAGGAACTGTCCTTGTTAAAAAAAAAAACCCAGTTTGTTTTACAAAACTTTAAATTTCCTGTTATTTTAATTACATCAGTTAAAAATACGGAGTGCAACTTAGGTGGTGTTGGAGTTGAGGACAGTGCCTGCTGTACTCATCAGTTCTGTTTCATCTGCTTGTCTTCATCCCTTTGCTCTTTTTTCTTTGCAGAAAATCCTTTGGGAAATATTTGTTTGCACAGTGCTCAACATGAAGAAATCTTGAGCTATTGCAAGGGTGCTTCTAGGCATGAAATGGTAATAAATTTCATATTAGTGAAGCTGAGGTTCTGATCTCCAAAATCACAGCACTATTAAATGCAGCTTTTAATGTCTGTCTCCAAACTTTTTCCAAGAGCTGGATTCTGTCAAGGCTGGCTATTTGACTGTGGGGAGAGAGAGGCAGAGTGGAGGGGAGGAGTGTGGGAATCAACTTTCTCATGAAAGGAATCAAAAGATAAGCATTTAACTATTAAGAAAATAACATTTTGATAGCAGAGGCAAGGTGCATGCTTGTGCATGCTAATAGTTAGGGGACTGTTCCTGAATCCTTGGGCTTTTTTTTCCATTGCTCTTTCTCCTTTACTCCTGTGGCAGGTAAGGAATGTGATAATTAACTGGCACAAAATACAAGTGCGAGTAGACGGGGAGGTATTACTGGTGTACGTTGTTGTGGGACCTAATAAATAACCCTGGAAGTTTCAAAAGATCCCATGCATTGTGAGCCTTCCTCACTTTCTCAGGTCAGAGTAAAATCAATTATTTTAAGGCAGTTTAGCAAAACTCTCCTGCTGAACTGTCATCTCTGACATATTCTCTGGGTGTGCACTGGCTAATATTGAGCACTTCTTCAAATATTTTAGCAGCTTTTTAAGTTGAAGTAGTACTTGGTTATCTATCTGCCTAAAAGGGTTTTCAGTGTTGGTGTAAAATGCACTGTCACGTTACAAATACTGACCTAATACAAAAGTTTGACTTGGAATAGTTTTTTCCACAAACAACTTGCCCCAAAGTAGAAAATATTCCAATTCCAAATTTCAGTTTTCCTTTGAAGATAACAAACAGCTCATCCAGAATGGAAGACACTTCTCTGGAGTTTCATAATCGTATTCCTTGGGACGTGCTGTCTTATCCAAGGTGAATGAACAAAGAAATCCTGCATTATGTGTTCCCTATGTAAGAATATAATTTAACATTACATTAATGATTTTTCTCCTCTTCCAATAAGGAAATAGCAGTTTGCCCATTCTCTCTGGTTTAGGATACAGTGTGTAGCATATAAAGTTCACATAACAGATGTGATCACAGGACATCCAGGCCATTAATGTAATCCTGCATATGCATGTACTGGTTGTCCACAGCTATGGAGACAGCAATGTTTAATTAAAACAGTTGTGTTGTTTAAATATGACTCTGAGAAATTTCAGCAAGGAAAAGATGCATCCAGAAAGCAGCTTACGTGTCTTGTGCCTTCCTGTTTGTCCTAAAGCATGTTTTGCCTGGACTTTAGTGGGAACTTAACTTATGGACTTTGTCCAGTTTTCTTTTGTCTGTGTGATGGGTTTGTTTAGACTGGGGAGGCATTATATTAGGAACGTTGTTGAAATGCTGGTTTTGGCAAAACCTGGATGAAACATCCCTGCTTGGGGAGGGCAGCAGTGGTTACAGCATCACTGAGCAACGTGGGAGCCTCTGGGTCACAAGCCTGTGTGAAATAGTTGTAGAGTGGTGAGAAGAGGCACTGGCAGTCTCATCCTCTTGAAGTGGTGGAGCTGGTTAGAGATGGGGTTTTGAGAATACAGCTGGGGAGCAAAAAAGAGAACTCATTGTAGGGGAATGGTGCAGGGAAGCAATTGTGCATTTCTTCAATGCCTAAATAATTGCAGCAGGGAGGTGAGCTGGAGACCAGAAAAAAGGGGTGAAAAAAAATGATGGAAGGGAAATTCTTGAGCAAAGAGAACTTGTTTTCCAGAAGTGGGAATAGATACCGAGAAATAAAGCCCTAAGGGAAAGGCTGGTTCTTCAGAGAGATGAAAACACACATCTGGATGTAAGTTTCTCAGATAAGAATGTGAAAGTGTAGGAAACAGCCCAATGATCCTTTGGAGTTTTGAGTTTTAATAGATAACATATGAAAAGGCAGCAGAAGATAAGGAGCAATCAGAAGTGTTTTATGGATTTTTTTTTTGTGGGGGTTTGTTTGGCATTGGCTTTGGTTTTATGTTCATTTTTCCCCCTTGGAAAGTTCTTTAGCTTAATTGCTTATGAAGTTTTTTAGAAGATGAAAATGGATTATTCCCAGTTGATGTTAATTCATTTTATAGAATAGATAATTTCCAGGGTTGTTCTTCCATGGCCCCCATGCATGCAGCAGGGTTAGTGCAAAGGGGTTTTACAAGCATGAGGAGTTTCAGTAACTTGAAACATCAGATCCCTGTGCAAAGGCTTTAGGGAAACTTGAGTTTTGTGTTCATTTAGCAAACATTGTGAAATCAATTCAGCTTTACTGCAGCAAGTAAAAAACCAAAAGTGGGATGAGGATGGGGGACAAGGAAGGCGGGAATCTACTTGAGAGTGAAGAAAATTCCTTGTAAACTGGTTGCAACATCTGGTTGCTAGCTTCAAGTCAACACACCCCTTCCTTCAAAATTCATTTTACATATTGAAACTGTCCTACGCATTTTATTGCAACTTCTTGGCTTCCTCTGCTCCTCGGTGGCCTCTGTAGACATGTTACACTCAGTGTGGTGGTGCTAGGAATGGATAGAGTTGGTGAAACTAGATGCTTTTTACATTAAAAAAACAAAACCCTGAACAGCAACAAAAAGAAAAACCCCAAACATAAACAGATATCTCTCTTACCTTTCCAGGAAAAGATCTGGGAAGGGTTTCTAGTCTGTGCATGTCTGAAAGCGAGCAGGATGATGAAATCAAGTCTTGATTTTCATGCCAGGCTTCACTAAAATAATTTATTTGTTCGTAGAATGTCTTTCCAAGTTATCAAGAATTTCCAGCAGCCAGAAGCAGGTGTGAAATACTGCAAGTCTGAAATATCAAGTTGTCTGCATTAGTGAAGAGCACCCAAACACTGCAGTTTCTTCACTGGGATCCATTCAGTCACATACCACACTGTTAAGTGAAACAGAATTAAAGCAATGTGTGTTTTGCTGGAGTTTGCAGCAATCCATTTTTTCCCAGATGAGTCCCAAAGTGACAAACATTGAGGCACAGGCACATCTCTGTTCATATCCTGATGGTCCATTTGGTAGCTGAGTGAAAATATGGCCCAAAGAATGCTTGACGTGGTCTGATTCCTGCCTTTGTGACTGTCTGAGCTTTGGAATAGCACTGGGCTGATCTGACCACCTGAGATCCACGTGACCAGCTGCCCATGCTGGACGTGACAGAAGAGCCACAGTTGTTACGTAGGAACGGCTAATAAGATAAAGAATTGAAAAGAAATAAGTAAAAAAAGTGGCTTTTTGTATGTGCAGTTGTTAACCTTGGGTTTTATTTTTCTAATATGAATTAAAATGATGCTTGAGCTAATCTGAAACAGAGCTATACTTCTTCCTCTTTATAATGTGCACATCCTGCCTTCTTCATATTAAACTATGTTTCTGTAGCAACTGTATTTTAAAGTATTCTCTATTTCTTTTTATGCTTCATATTTAAAGTTTTCTACTATTCCCTTAACTCCCCCCAAAACAAAAGACAACAAATACTTGTTTTACCCTTTCCTTTGCAGAAAATGTGGAATCACAGAGTCATTGAGGTCGGAAGGGACTCCTGGTTCAGTCTCTGCTCAAAGCAGAACATGGAATTCAGACAGGAAAGTGTCTGGTTAGGTCTTGAAAACCAGAAATTTCCTTTGATAATATTTGCAGTGACTTTCCCAGTACCAGACTGAGGCTGCTGCTGAGCAGCCTGTCCTTTGCCATATTGTGCTTTTAAACCTCTTCAAGGCAAAGGTGGTATTTGCCTGTGCTGGAGGTGTCAGGGTGAGGCTGAGCTGTATCAGCCTGATCTCTGCCCCGACAGATGTGTCCTGTCTCCCTGCAGGCTGGGACGGGTCAGGAGTTCTCAAGTGATGTTTGACTTGATCCTCTGCCACTGCTGGCTGCTCCTCTCCTCCTCAAACACAAGAACATGGGAGACTGTGTTGGTGGAGGCTTTGAGCGCTTGGTCTGTCACTGAACCACCACATCTTGTTTATTATTTTATAGCTAATGCACTGCTAGGAGCTTTTCTTGATGACCCTTGCCAGCTTGAGCTCCAGCTGAGCTCTGACTTAGCTCATACCATCCCTTGAGGTTTGGGCAATGTTTCTGCACCCCTGGGTGCTGTTTGTCCCCTCCCTCCCGTGCTGGAGCTCCACCAGCGGGTGCCTCTTTAGCCCAGGTGTGCCCTGGCACATGGGGAAGCGCCAGGACAGCCTCCACCCCTTTCATTCGTCCTGCAGGGTATTGTTATTTTTCACCAGGGCACAGGTGACGCTGCCAAATGAGATCTGGAACACATCAAGAGCAAGTACAGAGCTCTGGGGACAGAGGTGAAGGACACAGGAGTGTAAAATGTACTGTTAAACATTATGCTGTCAGCAATAACAATTCCTTTATGTGTATAATAAACCCTGTACACTATAATAATTAGACTGGAATTCCTGCAGGCTGAGACAAACATGTATTTCCTTGGAAGAAGCAGAATACTTGAATTACTCAATTCATTATGCTGCTTTCTGTGGGCCTTGGGTATGAGGGCTGCCTTCCACTGCAGCCTGCTGTGGGGAATTCAGCCGCTGCACAAGTTGCAAAAAGTTAAGGTTTTTTTTCCTGGACGTTTCTTAATATTTGTAGTTTGCCAATTAATTTTTTTTTCCTATTTTTATAAGGATGAGGGCAGAAGTGTGTTGCCTGCAAGCAGTTCCAGATCATTTGGACACTTAATGCGTGTTATTAACCAAGCACTGCTGTAATGGGCTTAAGAATGGACAGCTTATTCACAAAATTAGGGCACTTAACCTCAAAGGTCCGTTTTTCTCATTGTTCAGACAGAAAGAAAACAGTCTGACTCACACCTGAAAGCCTTCTGTAATCAGAACAAAGGATCTAACCTTTTTTGAATTAAAAGCTGTCGTGTAGGTGCGTTACAAAAATATGATGGACTGCAGCATGGGATTTGCACACTCCAACTATTGTGTGGCTGTTTAATTACTATTTAAATTTTCCTGAGGACTGAAACTATCCAGTGTCACACATGTGGTATCCAACAACTACAGCAAAAAATGATGAAATGTTGAATTGTGAGTTGATTGTTACTCTTGCATGAGATGTCCCCACTGCTGGATCCCAGTATTGCTGTGTGGGTGCTCTGCAGTTCTTGTTGCTGAAGCTATGCAGAATATTTAGAAAGAACTGGTGGTTGTGGCAGGGCTTGTTTTTTTCTCTTAACGTTTCTCCACCTGTGACTTGTTGTTACTGCAGATCAGGCAAGGGGGTCTGTAGCCTCCAAACTGCTGGTTATAGTTTGCACTAGGATCTCCCCTTAACCTTTAATTTCAGCAAACCCAGATGTCTCAGCCTCTGTTCAAATGTCACCAAACAGCTTCCTGATAGTCTCTTTCCTGTCCTGGAGAGCCTGCACTGAGCCAGTATTGCAGATGGACTGTCAAAAATCCAGAGGACAAGACAGCAGTGAATTCTTTCAAATTCTTAAACCCCTCTGGCAATGCTGGCACAGTGTGGTTGAGGTGGCCTTTGCTGCTTCAAGGGACACTGCTGGTGTTCTGGGGCACAGTGGGACTCCAGGAGAGTTTGCTGCAAAGCATCTTCCTGCTCATGCAGTGCCCCACCTGTGATTGTTGCATGGGTTTATTTCCTCTTAGGTGGAGGGCTTTGAATATTTTTCTTCTGTTGAACTAAATGATGTGAAATGTTCAGAGAGTGCCAGTCTTTCTAGAGCTCGGTAGAAATAAAAATAAATTCTCATGCTCCTTTGCGAAGTCAGCTGTTTAGAAGAAGAAAATAACTTGAGTCTTACAGAGATGAAATGTACTATTTAAAAAAAATGAAATTACTTCAGCTGAATATGATTTTGAAGTTTTTGTCTTTCTTTAAAAGTGATGTTCATACTTGCCCATGTGATTTGGAAACTAGTGGAATTTGTGTATTTCATAAAATCCAGTCCCAGGAATTCATTTCCTGCATTGCAAAACTTGAGATGAAAATATGTTCAATCTGAAGATATGCAGATTGTGCTGCCAGAGGGCTTCAGGATAGTGTTATAATTGAGTAGTTTATCACAGTAACTTTGAAGTTCTTGGATTGGAGGCAAAAGAGAGAATTGCCAAGTGCTTTCTGTTAGGAATTATGGTCATTTAAGGTTAAGAGGCTGGTGGCAGTTCATACCCATTAAAGAAAATTAGCTGCACAGCAGAAATCCTGGAAAATGGTTAAAATAATAAAACAGATACTGGGTGTGTGAAGACTGGAGAGGGCAGCCAGAATCTACTGTGTGGGTACATTCACACATGGGAGTGGATTTTTGTCCCTTTCCTGGTCCTGGTTTTAGCTTGTTCCACACTAAGAACTAAAGCACTGGTCAAGAGGGGAGGTTTTCCTGTGCAGCTTTTTGCCTCCAGGTAGCTTTCCTGAAGATCAAGAAGGTTTTACCTCATGCCTTTAAGTTTCTGGAGTGCAGGAGGTAGCCAGGTGAACGGTGAAAAATGTATTGCTGTGGAAAATGCAGGTTTCTTCCAGCTCGGGTGCTGCGTTTGTGATCGTGGTTACCTGGGGCGGCGACCGGGGATGGGGAAATCGCAGCACAGAAAAACTTGCAAGGGATGACTCAGCTGTCGCTCGGGCTGGCTTGGGCTGACAAAGTCCTTCAGCAGTGCAGTGGCACAGAAAAAGCCTTGTTTCTCAGGAATGAGTGCTGCTTTAGTTATCTGCAGGAACTGGGCTAATGAAAAACATCAGTAACTCCTCAGCTCCAGGAATCTGGCTTCAGTCATTATCATTCGAATTTTTGCTCCCACATTTTCAATGTTGATTTACCATTTAAAATAAATCCTTTGGAATGTAGTAAAAATTAATCATAGCAAAGGATGTGTGCTATGACTTCAAAACAGGTGCTCTTAAATTTCTTGGAAAATTATTTTTCTTCTGTTCTTCATGAACGTTTGGAACATTTTGGTTCCATGAATTGTGTCCCAGGTGAGGTTTGTTTTGATGGGAATTCTAGATGGTGTGTTGGATCCCGACCTGTTTTTAGGGGAAACAAGAGAGAGTTTTATTAATTCCTAAGCTTTGTTCTGTGTGACATACAAATTTTATGCATTCCTTCCTGGAAAATACCAAAAATGAGATGAAGAGAAATGCATCTTCTTTGTAGATTGTGGTGTTGAATCAAGATTCCTTTCAGAGTTTGGGCTTCTGGGCTGATTTGTTTGTCCCTACTGTGACACAAACGTGTGTAGCTTTGAACTGGTGTGTGGTAACCACTTTGGAAACGTAACAGGAACAGAAACTAAACTTTGTGTTCAAGGTTCTATGACTAGAAATGTATACTTGCCTTACTTAGGAAGCAGCTGGACAGGAAAGAATCCTAGTGCTGTTTAACTTGGGTAAGAGCTGTTTTTTGAAGTGTATGGCAGTTAATTTTTCCTTAAATACAGTTTCCCTACTGCTCTTATTGAGAGGAGTTTCTCTACTGCTCCTATTGAAGTCTCTTATTAATGTAAATGAAGGAGTATCTGAGGACTGCAGTAAAGTCTGGTGCTCCTTCTGCTTAGATAGGTGCTTTTGCTTTCCATGAATTTTCATTTTGTGTAATGTTGTCTTAGGTTAAAGACAAATAATATTAATTAGAGAAATATTTTTCAGAATACTGCCTATCTAGGACTTGTTTGTCATTGAAATTAAAAATCAGCTACTGCCATGAAATTACTGGGCATCAGAGATCTTTGTTCTTAGGAATGTCACTGTGTTTGCTACATGGGCACCTGAGAGTTCTCTGAAACAGGAAAATTTGTTGCTCTTGAGTACTTATTGATAATAAATGTTTTTAACCAAATGCAACAATTGTGTTCCTTCTAGAAAGAGAACTAAATTTGGGCAATTTCTTTTCTGACCAAAAGGTGACAGAGTTAGGCCTGAAGTCCAGTAGTTTTTCAGATCAGAAAAAAATTGTTGGGTTTTTTTGTTTTAAAGCGCAAAATAGAACCTTGTCTTAAAGCAAATACAAAATTTGCAGTAAGAACATCAGACTGAGTGTGTTTTGTGTGCCCACAAACTTGTGCAGTGCCCATGTATCAGAGGCTTCAAAACCAAGCCATTACAGAGTTGTAGAGAGAACTGGTTTGTGCTTTAGTAAGACTTTTCAGTTTGGCTTCTCTGTGCCTGGAAAAGCATAACTGGGCAACCAGAGCTCTAAAATGAGCAGCTGATTACAAGACCCCAAATCTATAGTCTTGTAAATGAGGAATTAAGTTAGGGATTGACCTGGGTATGTTCAGGATTCACAACTATAATGAAGGCCTAGACTTGATTATCCAGGTTATCTTGGATATTATAATATGGAGAGGGTTCAGATGGTAGCAAAATAACCTCTGACTATAATAGGAACTTGCTACAGTCTAGTAGTGTTGCTTTGAATTTTGTGTAAGGTATTTTATTTATACGTAACTACTGAATTATTGAGCTGAAGATTGTGCAAGACTTCAGCATCTGATTGCTGTTGTTATTGGCTCTTCTGTAAGAACTGCACTGCTCATTGTGGGGGTGATGTGGTGTCAGGCTCAATCCTGATCCTGTGCACCAGAGAGGAGAGGCTCAGAGCTGTCCAGGACGAGGGGCTGTGTTTGCCAAGGCTTGAGAGCCCGGAAGGCTGAAGCACAAAGTGTGAAGAGACAAGTGGATTTACTTCTCAAATCATAAACTTTATCCAGTCCAAGGAAGAGGGTGGGGGCTGAGAACAGCATCCGGATGTTTTGGAGGAGTTGAGTGGCTGAACAGAATAATTATCAATTGAAATTTAAGTAATGTAACAGAGGAAATCTGTACACTCCTGGCATGCTCCTGGGAATGTTGGTGCTTTAAAACATTTAAAAGTCTGTCTTAAATTCACTTGATTGTCTTTAGAGAAGAATGAAAGATGAAGCAATTCAGAGGAATTATTGCAATGAAGCAGGATTTGCTCCAGTTGCTCCAAGCATCCCTGTTTGTAATAAGTGTGTACATTGTGTGACTCAGTCTTCAGCATCTACAAAATATGTGTTGAATTAAATTGTTATTAGAACATAGCAGGACATGTTTATGAGTAAAGCTCCCTTAATAGCTCATCTGAATTCACTTTCATGATGTCTTGTACCATTCTAGTCCAATTCATGTTTCTATTCTCACTGAAATCATCCCTTCCACATCTGTTTTCTTAAAGCTACCACTGTAGTTGCATTGTCCTTAGCGTGCTTTATCCTACAAGTTATCCTCAAAAAACTAATAAATTGATGAGACCTAATACCAAGAGCTTTACCAAAGCTGGTATAGATGTAATTTCTGATTTCTTTCTAATGGAGTGATAACCGACTTTGCTGCTGAAACTTCATTAAGAAATACAGGTCTCTTCTGGAGTGTCCTTAGATGTTTTTAATTGATGAGACAATCTTATTTGAATGTGAAATGACCAAGAGTAGTAGCTAGTTGCTGGTCCAGTGGGTGAGATAGGTGTGCTGAGTAGGATTCAAGGTCTGCTTGGCCCCACATACTACCCAAAATGCAGGAATTCTCCACAATAAGAATATTATGTAGAATTATTTCATCTGGATATAGATATGTGTTGAAGTGAAATATAAATAAATTTGCCTTTATGGTATTGTTTTCTCATCTCTTAGACCCAGATGATTTCCAAGAAATCTGTTTGGTTCCAAGAGTCCTTTTGAACACTGATGTGTTTGAAAGCCAACCAAGATTACATGCTAAGGTTTAGCTCTTTGTAGTTGAAACCCACTAGTGAGCCCATAATCAGCTGCCAAACTTTATAAAGGAAACATAAAATATTATGTTGCCCACAAATACCAGCTGTAAACCACTAATGTCTGCATTAGTTCAGTAACTTCACAGTCACAAAGTTTAATTGACTAATGGGGTAACCTGTGGCAATCTGCTGCTTTGCAGCACTGTTAGACCTACTGCGAACAGGAGGAGGAAATTTTACGTAGTTCATCACAGTCTGTTTTTCTTCAAATGGCAGATAAGCCTTGAGGCAGAGCATGCTCGAAAAGGCAAATGTTCAGAAGGTAAACACTGTTTTTTAAAACAGACAGAGGCTGCAGTTATGGTTTAAGGAAAGTGAACTTCTTGAGGAATGTTTTTCTTAACGTTAGGGCATTGTGCAAGTAATTCAAATAACAGAAATGGAAACCTTGCACTTAGACACTAAACTTTGAAAGTGATTAATTGAATGATTGATACTGTGTATACAGGATAGGCTGTGCCAATCTGCAGGAGTAGAGGAAAAAGCAATCTCCGAGATATGTGTTGATCAAGGAATGTTAAAGTCTTTCAGAACAGAGAGTTGCAGATTTCCCCAGGGGAAGAATGTTGAGCGTTCTTGGGGCTGGAAGCAGAGAGGAATTGTGCTGATGTGTGGGACTGGTGTCTCAGACAGGGTGTGGGGGGTGTGGTGCAGAGGTTGCTGTGTGCATGGCAGGGATGGTGGTTCTGCATGCACTTGTTCAAGCCAAGCAAAGCTGTGCTGTGATCAAGTCTTACCAAAATACACAAAAACTGGGGCCACGGACACAGTGTTGCTCCATGTCCCTTGGCTGGCTCCTCTCTGCCTTGGGGGATTCCAACCAGCTTAATGCTGTGTTTTGCTAGAGCTTCTCTGAGATAAAGGGAAAACTTGTGATGGAATGCCATGAAAAGCAGATGGGGAGCAACGTGCAAGTCAAACACGAGCTATTTACGCGTTGCCTACTCCAGACGTAATTCTTTCCGATGTTTCTTGCAATCAGCTCGCTGGCACACCAGTGAGTAGTTAATGATGCACCAGGGTAGAAGAACTGAGAACAGAAGAGGAAATTAAGCTGGAAAATCTGAAAAATGTAGGCAGTGATTCAAAGGTATTCTTGGGGAAAAGCGTGAGTCGATCGACAGGATGAAGACAAATGGAAGAGAAGGGCTGGTACGGGCAATGAAAGTGCCCTGTAGAGGCTTTGTGGTTTCTTCTCTTTGGTGAACCTCTTAAAATACAGCTGACATAAGTCAAGTAGGAATACTGGCTATCTTGTTCATACAGCTGAAACATAGGGACTTTTCCCCCCTCATTTCCTTATCTTTATCCTTACTTTCCATCTGTGGTTTCCTGACCCGAGAATCTTTCTTGTGTTATATAAATGTCTTGTGCTAAGATGCATGAACTAACTTACAGTTTGTAAAATCTGTTTTTAATCCATTTTATGACTTAAGGATTTTATTAGTATTTCGATGTCTGTCAATAACCATTAGAAGTAGATTCCAATACTCTTAAACACTTATTTCTGTGCTCTAGTGCATCACACTGCTTCAATCCAGTTGAGGTCTTGCTTATATCTTAGACTCATTAAAAGATTGATGTCAAATGTTTGAAAAAGTTACGCCAAAAATATTATATATTCTGTGTCTACATGCCGTATTTTTGATGGCATGAAGACTAGAAAGGAAGACCAGCTGTTTATCTTGTCCCTAAGTCAGGGAGAACAGTGTGGACAGGACTAAAAACCATGGAATGCCTAAGGCCAAACAACAGGATGTGCTCAACTGGCAGAACTTTAGGGGTTCTTGGCAAAGCCAGGTCCTATAGGACCAGTAAATATTCCAGTCATCTGGGTAGGACCACACTTAGGAGTCACTGAACTAAGCTGTGCTCTTTTCAGGCTCTGTGTGGCCAAAGTTTCTGCAGCAGGTTGGACTCACCTGGGTTTAGAATAATAATTTTGGGGCCCTGTACTCTTGTTTCAGCTGTTTTGTACCAATTTGGTCTTGGATATACACAGCCTCTTACAGAACTGTAGTCTTTGAGGGAGAAAGACACATCTAGTGAGCACTGATACTAGAACTAAGAATGGGAGAAACTTCATCTGTGAGAACATAGAGGAGGAGGAGGCAAAATGTATCAGGATCGATGACTTGCTTTTTGAGATTTTAATGGAAATGTTTGTTTGTACAGTTTGAGCAGCTGGCAGATGCTCCAGTGATGCAGATACTTTCTGCTAATGGAATTTTGGGTGTCAGTTATAGTGTCTGAATGCTGCTTTCTTTTTCCTCTGCAGGGATCTAGAAAAAAATAACATCACAAGAATCACAAAGACAGATTTCACGGGGCTGAAGAATCTTCGTGTCTTGTGAGTATAACACAAAACTTGTCTGTTTTTTACAAGACTATTTTAGGGTGCTACTACTTAGAATGTCCATAATTGCAGAGATCAAATTCTAGTAATTTTGGCACATTGTTCAGTTGTTGTTATTCTTTTAAACCAGGCAGTGGAACAGTTTGTCATGTGAAACAGTATATTTTAGTTCTACACTAAAGTGACTGTCGTTTCAGAGCTATTTATTTGTTTCTCACTGGCTTTGAATAAATCCTGTGGTAAAGATTTTGGTCTGCTTTACAGTCACTTATGCACAAATCAATTATATTGAAACACTAGCAAATAGGACTTTCAGGTTTTGACCACTTTAAGGTACAGTCCCATTAATAGCATTTTGCATAGTATTAAGTAGAAGTTGATTAAGAATGGCTGTAGAAGTTGTACACAAGGAAACTGGTGAGTTTTTTGGTCTAGTATACAGTCATAAATACGTAGATTTCAGGTGGTCCTGTCTCGTGATCTCAGAGTATCTGTCAAGAGCTTAACCAATCCTCTAGATAGGCTTTGAACATCAGTCTACAGACTTTGTCATTCCTGGTTTCCTATTTTCTCTACAAGAACCTCGAACAGCACCATTAAGTTCGTGATGTAAAGTTTTCCTCTGAGTATCTTCTAAAACAAGCCCTTAAAGCTGCAACTGCTGAACTGTTACAGTGCTTTAGTGATAATCCAAGTAATTATTTAAGTCCTGCTAAGGAAAAGGTGAATCTTTTCTCCTGCTACCTTAACACTTGTGAACAAGTTGTCATTTACTAAGGAAACACCTCAAATGTATGGGAAGACTTTCTGTTCCTGTGGTGTTTCTCTCATCTCTAGCAGAGGAGTTGTTTAGATTTCCTTGGCTCCCATCCCAACTGTCAATACCATTTTGAGAGTCTATTAAAATACATGTTCTCTACTATATTAATGTCAGTAGTTGTTTCAGTTTGGTTGGGTTTTTATAGTGTCAGACATTGCCTAATGCTGCTGCAGTCTTTTATGCCTTTAGGAATAACCAAAATGTACAACTACCATCTTTACGTGGAGCTTTTGTCCTGTGTTCGTTCCAGGTAACTTATTTGCTCAGACCTTGAGTAGTGTGGTGTCTGCCACAGAAGTCACTGGAATAAAACATCCTTCAGATCTTTCTTAACTTTTCTTTGGTTTCTCTTACGGTCTCTTCATAATTCTGTTACTAAACCCCTATTTTTCCTTTTTTCCTCCCTGCCTGTTTGCTGGGGGTTATAGTGAGAAGACAAATCTGCAGCCTGTCCCAGTGTTCCTAGAAAGGTAGCCTACTCCTGCACACATCAGAATGAGGACTAGAAACAAGTGACCTGGAAACTTGTAGCCCTGTACAGCAGAAAAAAATCTTCCAGTCTCAAGCAAACACCATGCAAGCAAAATGCTCCTTGGTGCCCCTTTTCCTTTTGTCCCTTATAGCTCCATCCTTTTTCCTTTTCCTCACACAGTATTTCCTCCCTGTCCTTTAAGCCACATGACTCTCTAGCTCACATGCTTGAGTTTTGTAGTTTTATGCTTTCATCTTCTCGGTCTTCTCTGTGGAATACTCTCTTGCTGTCTGTGCCCTCAGCTCCTATCCTGTTGAGCAGCTCTGAGCATCCTCAGAGGACTGAAGGCAGAGGAGTGGCTGTTGAACAGGCAGGAATAGTGCTTTTCCCTGGTCTTCCTGAGCCCAGACTCACTGTGTGCTAAGTTCTTCCTCTCCGTGTTTTAGCTAAAGCCACATAGAATGTCCAGAAGTGTTTTGTCCCTGCATCGTCTGAGTGCTCCTACAGAAACAGGGATGGGTGTGTGCTGGAAGGCAGTGCTGAGGGAGGGAAAAGGTCACCTCAAATGGGACTGTTGGAATATTTGTTCCTTTGCTTCCACTTTGCCTATCAAGAGCATTTCTGTGTGAATGGCAGTCATCCCCTGCACGCTGTAAATCAGAGAGAAGTCAGTCTCCTTCGCTTGTAACTTATCCTGGTGTTGGGAGGGAGAAAAGCAGGATAAGACCATCCCGTGTGGTTTTGCACCCTGTTGTACAGTGGGACTGTATAGAGTTGTGTCACACAGCTGCTGTTCCTGGGGGGATGGAACCCCTTTGGAGTATTTAGAGGATTGGCTCCAGAGCAAGCCTGAAATCTGTGCAGAACAGAGTGTGGACAAAAAAATACGTTGCCATGGAGTGGGTTCCTGTTACGGGCTAGAAGTCAGTTATCTCCACTATGTGACGTAAATATCATAGAAAGATTAGGAATGTACCAGGGATGTAACAACAGCCTCCAGACCGACACCCTTCTGAGCAAAAAGGTTGTGGTTACAGAAGTTTAGGAACAAAAATATTTACCAAATGTGGAGGTCAGGAGGCAAATTCGGAGTCAATTTCCTGTTAGTGACCATGAGAAAGAGTGCTCCTCTGCCCCAATTTTTTTAATGATCTCCAATTAAAACTGGTATTGATACTTAGGTGAAAAGCATTTTGATAATGTTTGAAGAGAAGTGGGGATGCTTTTATATTGTGTTAAAATTAACTGGTATTTCTGGAATTGCAGGCACTTGGAAGAAAATCAGATCAGTGTGATAGAACGTGGAGCGTTTCAGGATCTGAAACAACTTGAACGGCTGTAAGTATCTCTATTTATACCTGTGGAAAAACTACAGATTTTCTACCTCTCTGTTAATGGTCATCCTTAATATATAATGATAATAAAATTAACTTTCTTTGAGAAAGAGAGAGATGAGTACCTGCCTAAATTAAAGTATGCTCTTAAACACAGCTGAATTTATATTACACGATAGCTAATACTTGAAATAAAATGTAGAGTGGCTGCCAAGAAAATAGAACTGGCAGTGAAACCAGGGTGACAATAACATTATCAGAAGGACATTATCTGGGCAAGTCTTAAAATTGAAGTGTGGGTGAAGAGATTTTTTTATAACATTTCTGTATTATTGTATATTTTTGTATTTTATATATGTCCATACAGGTGTAAATTTCAATTTTCTTCTTTGAGAACCACAGTATTTCTAAAACTGGCTTGAAACTTAGTTTTCTGATTAGCTTCATGTCCTCTGAAGTAGCATAATGCCAGTGATAGCAGTGGATTCCAGGGTATCATGGAAGACTTAGTGGAGGACAGATTGTAGATTTCCTCTGCTTTTGAAAGCAATTAAGCTAATTTTTTTTTTTTTTTGAGAAGGTGAATATAAGATGTCTCCTAATCTGGAACTGGTTTAGAGAAACCTCCTGGCCTGGCAGGAGGTTTATAAACTTAAATATCAAAAGGATAAAATTACTTCCACATCCAATTGCTGCTCTTAGCTGGGTGTGCTTCCTTGGCATTATCATTAATTCTGTCTGCTTATGGTGGGAGCAGAACAAAATCTCTGTAAAACTGAAATAACTTGGGGAATTATTCTTTGTTAGAGGTAGGTGACTAGAACAATGCCACAAGCTGGTTTGGAATGCAGGCTTTTTCTGCTTGATTGGTAACTGTTATCTGCAAGGCATTTACTTGTAGGACTTATTTTCCCACTGCTATTTTCTAAAGCAGCTTTCAAGGGTTAAGTTCCCACTTGCAGTTGTTCAGGAAAAGTCTGAAGTATTGAGCTAATGCTGTACTAAAGCTGTTTCAGATGATCTCAGGGTTAGATTTGCATTTGAGTTGTCTAATGAGTACACTGAACATTTAAAATTAATTTCCTCAGTACTTCTGTCATGAGTCAGAAAGCTCCATCTATGGCAATAAGGGAGATGAGCTTTAAATTCTAACAGATTTTCACCTATATTCAATTAGAAAGTACTTTCAGGTACAGGGTTTTGCCACAGCCGATTTATTTCGGCAAAAACCCCCCAGATTACTTTTCTAAAATTAAACATTACCTGACATTGTAGAATACAGCTTTTTCACATTATAGCTCATCTTGAAGAGTCAGTATCCTAACTACCAAGTCCTAGTTTAAACTCATGTTATATACATGTGTATAAATATATAAATAAATCTTTCTCATATCTATATTTAGATAAAGATTCCCGTGCTTAAATTTTGAAAGAGTTTTGAAAAAATTCCAGGAGAAGGGGCTGGCTGTTGGTAGCCAGAAACAAAACACAAGTGTCGCCTGTGTGTTCTGTTTCTGCAGAGCCTGCTCTGCCAGCAAATGAAAACAATATATATTGTGGAAGCAGAAGGCAGGAAATATGATACCTTTAATAGTGTCTCTTTAAGTCTGTGATGTTTGAAAGTCTCAACTTTTTTTTTTCCCTGTATGAACTCTCAGCTTGGCCTGTTAACCATACTGCATCTCTGCTTCTCTTTTAGGATTGCCTGTCATTAAAATATTTCCTAAATTAATGTAGTATGAAAGGGAGGCCTGGAAACTTGCAACTTTTTGGTATTTTAGCTTAAATCATTTTTAGGACAAAACTATAAATCTGGCTTTTTTGCTACGAGTCAGTAGGCTTTGGAGAATGGACTGTGGAAAGTTTGGCGTAACTTATAAAGGCTAAATTGCAACATTTTAGGTAATATTAAAGCTATTTTATTAAGTATTGTCAAACATTGCAAAATGTTAATGAAGAAAGTATGCTGGTTGCATTTTAAAAAAACCTGGCTTTTTTCCATTTAATTTCTTTCAAATAACAAATAAAAGTCACTTATTGCTTAGATTTTTGGAATAATGTTCTTTTTTGATCTACTGAAGTGGATGCAAAAGTAATCATTAACTTATTTTTAAACAAAGCAGCTGTACTGGGTCAAACTTTAAAGAACAGGAGTAATTTCTATTCCTGGCAAAATACCACATATAAAGGTTTTTCATTCAAAGGAACAGTAGAAGTATGTTGTTCCACTCCTCATGGTAATCCTTCAAAGGGCATAAGCTCAGGTGACTATTGTAGCTTATTTTATTTTCACTGCCCTGAATATTGAAGCACTTCCATCGTTATTATCTGACCAAATTAGCAGAATTTTGTTTGACATGTCCTGTATAAGTAAACTTTAAATAAAATGTCTTTAGAGCTGATACCCACTGCTGCCAAATATGCCATGGGGATGGCCCTCCACTTATTTGGATTTTACTCTAATTTTTTTTTTTTTGTGGGACATTATTGCTCACAATGCCAAAGAAGGAGGACATTGTCAGAATTGGATATTGGCTCAATAAAATTTGGCCATATCTTGAAGAAAGAACATCATGCATCTTAAAGCATCATGTATCTTAAAGCGACAGCACAAAGGTGAGAAATGAAGTGTTGTGGAAGTAGAAGGTAGAAGCCACTTCTTATTTTGCCATGTTTGTACTCAGCACTTGAACAATGCAGGAATCGAACCCATTGTCTCTGAGCAAAATTCAGTTTGTTCAGTGTAAGCTCTGCTGAATCCTGAGCTCCAGAATCCTGAGAAGGACCAGTGGTACTCGCCCCAGTGTGGAAAAGCCAAAATGTTTCCAGTGCTTTTCTTGCAGCAAGGTTGCGTAGCTGTATCCCAGAACGTGAACATCAGTGCTGAGGTGGCCGACCCCTCTTTTGGATTTTAGCATTTCAGCTTTGCGCTTGGCTATTAACACCGTGCATGGTTTTAGGATAAAATGATCATGAAATTTCACACGCCGAGAGGATCAAGAGGCGAATTGGTGGGCCTGAAAGATGAACTGACATTTCTTCCAGAGCCAGATGTATGTCACACGTTTGTGTGAAAAATGAGGCAGGATATAAGACACCAACAGATCCTGACTTTTCCACGGCCAACTGCCAGAAGTTGTCACGTAGCTGTATAATCTTCAAAAGACTGGACTTTGGCTGATGGCTGCTTCTTTCTACTCAAATTAGTGTCTTTAGGAAGCATAAAAGATCTCAACATCTGAAAGCACTAAAACTGTGTTTTTGTTGTTTAGGGAAGGGGGGAAAAATGTATAAGCATGGCCAAATCAAATCTTCTCAAAGTTGGGAAAAATAATTAGCTCTGAGAAAATAGCAAAAAGCTAGAATCCAGATTTTAACCCCAGCATATACATGTAAGGTTTTGGTTTTGTGAGTGTGAAGACAGAGGTCAAAATGGAAATGGTTTGATTTTTAACTGCAGTGATGCTACTGTGCATTGAGTAAGCAGCTTCCCAAATGCTTGATTAAGGTATTAAAGTAGATTTATTTGGCACAGTGAACTGCAAAATTGCTATTAGAGACCAAAGATGCTAAGGAAAAGAGTAAAACGTTATGTGGTGTTTCACAATCTGGATTTCATAAATTGAGATTGAACAGGCTTTAAATAAATCATGTAATACAAAAAGCATCTTCCACAATTACCATGCTGAGCGGAGAGTTTGGTGGGTGCTTCAGAGTAGCTGGGGAAGTAATGAAAGCACTGGGCAGTTCTTGGCTGTTGTAAACAGAAGCCAATCCTTGGCAGCATGGACCCGTCCATAGTATTTACACAAGGTTTGCAGTGTGTGCAGTTTGGATGTTTTTGCTGGAGCTGCACGCACTCCGCATTTCAGACCCCTCACGGATCTGTAAAGATGTCACACAGTTTGAATGTGACCTTTCAGAAAAAAAGCCTTATTGTTTTCTGTCCCCATTTTCCTATGACATGGTGGGTAACACACCCAGTGGGAAATCCGTGCTCATAAAATGCTTATCTGGAAATGCAGGAGAACAAAGGCACCCTAAAATGGATTTAGAGCTGTGACTGGATATTTAATCAATTTTATCAGTTGCATATTTCCCTCTTGCTGCTCCAGCTGCCACAGGTGAGTTGGTGTAGTACCAGGTTTGATGCCAGACTGCCCCAGAGCTGCTGAAGGTGTCTCTGCACCTTGGACTGGTGGATTTCTCTGCATTCACACCAAACACAGCAGCATCCCCCTGGCTTCCAAGGAACTGGGTATAGGATATGTCAAAACCTGAGCTACACTTTCCTGCTGGCGTTACTGCTGCAGCAGCCACCTTCATGAGGGTGAAACAGTGAGTGGTGTCTAATCCCAGGTCACAGTCTGGGTGTCAGTGGTGCCATCTTTTGTAAATGGGGGAAAACAGTTCCTATCAGAGACCAGTTGTAAACTTAACCAGTCTTTGTGGGAGCTGGCAAAGAAATACAAAACTGAAATTGAGTTTGTGACACTTGGAGGGGGTGTGGGCTTGGTCTCCTGGTTAGAAGGATAGATTAGTACTTAGTTCTTGTGCTGCCTGCATCTGTGAGCTAAGCAATGTGAAGCTCCTTGTTGCATTGGCTGATGCCTGCAAATTTAAATAATATTTATTGATATTGGTTAATATTTAATTAAGATTGTTAATAACTTCTGTCCCGCATCCTCTGAGAAATTATTCCAGTCATAAAAAAAGAAGAATCCTGTAACCAATATCTGACAAAGCAGTCTCTCTTACCTTGCATTTTCAAGAACATTTAGCATTGCTTTTCAAATGAGTGTCTGTGTGACTGTTTACGTTGTGAGAAGTCCAACATGATGAGCCAGAATGTTTTAGGTGGGAGTATCTGACAGGGTGTTATTGGTTTTATTCCTGGATGCTGATGAGACAATCATGGAGAATGGAGCTCTTGGTGCTGCAGAATATTTCTAGTATTATTCGAGTGCCTTCCATTCCTTTTTACTCTCAAGTCTGGGGTTTATCCAAGGCTTCCCTTTCAGACCATGTCTCTGAAAAATACATGGTGAAGTTATGAATTTATGTGGAGGGACTAATTGTTTTAACTTGCATGGGTACAGTCTGACTACTTTGTTCAGGAACTGTGTTGTTTCGGAGTGTGCATCTGCACTTTCTAGGGGCTGTAATGCAGTTTTTACTGCGTAAGGGTGGACCATGTAATCATCACTGCTTCATCTGCTCAGTTTTCTGACCCCGATAGCGATAGAGTAGCATCAACACCCTCATGTAGCAGCTTTCCACGTTCACAAGTTCCTTCCTCCTATTACTGCACAGAGTTCCACAGTTTGATCCTGCTGCTGGCTGAGAACCAGGAGTCTGGAGGGAAAGGCTCTCTCTCCTCTCAGTTGTAGCTTCAGGGGGTATTCACTTACCCTTCCTTCAGAGTGCACAAATCAGACTCCTCAAAGCCATCTCCACTGAGGACTGTTGAATACACTAAACCCCTCATCAGGTGGAAAAGGTGGAAAGCTGGCAGAGGTGTGGAGTAGGATGATAAATCCTTGCCCTGTATGCAGCTGGTATTGGCACTGCTGGAAATGGGATATGGAGCTGGCTGGGCTGTAAGTCAGTCCCAGAAATGGAGATTTTCTGATTTTCACCTGTTGCAAGAAACTGAGCGGCTTATCTTTTCCAAATCTGATTCTGCTCCTGCTGAGCTAGCTGACCACCTTTTAGTATCAGGGATATCCTGTCCTTTGCATGGAGAGGGCTGAGATGCTTTGGCAATGCTTCATCGTGGCTGGAGCAGAGGTATTTAATGGTCTTCCAGCTGCCCTTCACCCCTGCAGGAGCTCACGCTGGGTATCTGACTTTAGAGGAGACCTGCCAAGTCACCAGTGAGGAATTCCTGTTTCTTGTAAGACTTGTGTAACGAAAACCCAGGCAAAGTCAGTGGCTTCCCTGAGGAACGTGAATTAGAACAAGAAGATAAAACAATAACTACAAGTTTTATTCATGAGATACAATGGAAGCCACTATGCAAGATGCAAATGGTGGATTGCTGAGCTGGGGGGTCGATACTTTACATTTAGAATCACACAGGACCAAACCAGCAACCAGGACAGAGCAGCTCTTGGTGGATCTATACTGGGGGAGTGTGTGTGTCGGCAAATAAAAGGGTAAAATAGATTTGGTGAGTTGAGGGTGAATAGTGCACTTCAGTCAACCACTGGGGAGGAATGCAAGTCTCACCTTGGCTCAAGCTGGCAGCTCACCTTTGTTAATTCTTGGAAGGAAGAAGGAAGCTCATTAATTTTGTATTGCTTTTGATTCAGCATTGTGTGCTGCTCTTGGCTCAAACAGCCAAAATAAATGTTCCCAAGATATGGCTCACATGCTTCACTTATCTGTCACTACTGTGCACTGGCTGCTCTGGAAGATCTCACTGAGATGTATTTTTCTTACGCTACTTAACTGCCAGGAATTTAGAGAAATGTTAGTGGTTTGTGTGAGTGATGTATCAGATATGGTCAGGAATGATTATTTTCCTTTTTTATTTAAAAGAGCTCTTGTGTTGCTGTTCCCACAATTCAGAGATACACTCAATATAAAACGGGGAGAGGAGGGGAATTTGCAGCTATCAGCCCAAAAAGTAATTCTTTCTGGAAGGGAATGTTGCGAGATGTCTAGCACATACATTTCCATTTAGAGTCAAGATTCTCACAACAGTTAAGGATGGGAGAAAATACTCAAGTAAGGCCCAGTTCATGCAGATACCCAGTTCATATGGTGAATAAAGTATGCTATCATTTATATTAGTTTTTCAGAAAAAGTGTTCCTTTATTTTGGTTATAGTACAATGGTAGTGTCCCTGAAGGATAAATTGTTTTCCATATGTACTGTGAGCAGTAAATGCATATCCCAGAATGAAGCACACTTAAAGCTTTAAGACTGTCTTAACAATTTTATAGTCCAAAATACGTGCATTTCCCTTTGAATTTTGTTGATTTCATATCTGTAGCCACCAGTTTAGTCAGGAATTATTTGTAGCAAGTTGAATTTTCTTCAAAAGATGTACCACTGAGGGCTGAGGTCACTAGAACCTTGAAACTAGAGAATTCACTAGAGAGTTATTTTTTAGAAAAGCAAAATAAAAATGGCCTTTTTTTTTTACTAAAACTCTAATAATATATATTCTGTTCGTGGTTAGAACTTAATATTGTGTAATATAAATGTGCAGCGTACGAACCAAGCAGCATATACACACAAATAGACACGTCTGTAATGTCCATGCCTCGGTATCTCAAGATTAATTAGTGTTTACCTTCTCCTGCCAATAGGGGCTTGCAGGTAGAACTTGTTTATTTTTTGGGAGACACAGTGGTTCAAGTGTAAGTATAGATCACTAGTGGAGTAAGACTGGTGAAAGAAAAAAAAAAAAAGGCACAAAATGGCTTCTAGAAGCAAAACCTGGGTAATTTTGAGATGTGCCCAGCCTGTGTCTTGAGTGTATAGAAAGTCACTCTCCTGTTTAGTGTCTTAATAAAGCTGTCTGTGGTTCTGTTCTAAGTACTGCAGTAGTTTAAACCACATTGTGAGAAGGTCAGGTAATTTTTAGAAGCATCACTGGGAACATGACTTACAGAATCGTAAGGAAAAGCTTTAACATGAAAAAAAATTTATTTGGGGCTTTTTTTGGAGGCAGACTTTGTCATTCTGTGGGCGCAGGGCATTTGGAAAAGAGCAGTGCTCAGCTGTGTCATGTGCTCTGATCAGGGTGTTACCTCAAATGAGAGGCATCTGTGGCTTGGATTTTGATGTTGGGGTTTTTTTTTCCTTATATTAAAGCTCATAACTTTAGTTTTTATTGAAATTAGTCAAGCATTTCTGCAAGCATTGAAATATGTGTCTGTGCACAGCTGAGTTGTTGTGATGCGAGTACAGGTTATGTGCTTGGAAATTGTTTATATTTCTTATGTTCACTTCAGAAAAAACCTAAACACTGCCTTGCCCTTTCCCTGTGACCCTGTTGAAATTAGGGCAAGCTGTCAATTTGCCAAAAAAATTTCTGCATTTGCTGCACTTGAGGTTTCAGGACTGGAAAAGTAGGTGCAGTTGAACTGAGGAAATCAGTGCCCCGTCAGCCTGGCAAGACTCGCTCCGTGTGTGTCAGCTGGAGGGTTGGTGTTGTGTGTTCCTGCACACCAGACACTTTTAGTGGAGTTGTGCTTCATGTGAGGGGCACAAACATCTGCAAATGGTAGCAATTTCATCCTTCTGCTGTTGATGGGTACCTTGCAAGGTGTAGGTCTTGTCCATGCAATCTGGAGATAAAGCGGAAAGAAGAGGTAAAAAGGAACAAGAGAACAAGTGCCCCTTGATCAGCTGGTGGTTTGTGAGTTCCCTGCGCTTCCTGCTGCTTTGGGTTTCTACTGGGCCATTTTTATTTAGCAAAAAAAAAATTAAGTCTGTATTAGTTATAAATTAGTTCAAAGATTAATCCCTCCCACTCTTTCTTGTCCAAGAACCTTATTTCTGTGTTTATTTTTATGGGACTCTTGTTGAAATAAATTTTAAAATGGTGCAGTAGCTGTCACTTTCTTACCCTTTCAGGACTATTCAGTGAATGAAATAGTCATGAGAAACCACTTCCTCTTTGAAGATGTGTAGAGGTGATATTTTCTAATTGGGTATGTGCAGTTGGAAAAATGATAGTTCCTAATTACTGTGTTTATGTACTGTGGACTCCTAGAGGGCACTAATACCCCCAAATTTCATAGCTTGCTCTGTCTGTAGCACATAATTATATAGTTATATATTACTCAGCCATTGCTAGACAGCCAAGCTCTTGGTTATGGCTGGTCCAAGAGTGAACCTTTTATTTCTTTTGCAAACATTATTAAAAAAAAATTAAAAATTGCCCCCTCTTTTCCAAGGGAAGCCATTAGCAGCTCTGTCAATAGGCCAGCACAGGAGGAGTCCAAACACAGGAAAAGTGCAGGAGAGGCCGAGGGCAGTAGCAAGGATCAGGATGCAATGCTTCAGTGAGAGGGTTTGGTTTGCATTAGTACTTCTGACCAGGGCCACAAAACAAAGAAGTTTATTTTAACAACATGAAAATAAACGAACCTGACTTCATCAAAAACGTTTTTGTAATAGGTCACTGACCCACAAGAACTCATGGAAAAACAAATTTGGGTCTCGTTTATGCAGACAAGAGGTTCTGTAACCACAGGATTCTTGAGCTTCTGAAAGCAGTGGTTACAAAGCAAGTGGAATAAGGACACTTCCACTGCAGTGAAGCCATGATTCAGTTGGAATAGCTGATCAGCACTGGACATTACATCAGAGCTTTTAAACATTATTCTTTTCTGTGGCTTGTTTGTTTGATTTTAGCAGGTTTTTTTTATACTTGATGAAGATTTATGAGGGTATTTGCTTAAGCAAAACACTTAAGGATTTAGCAGTCATTTCTTCCAGATCTGTAGGAAATGCTTTAAGTGTCTGTGTTTGTGTTGGGTAAGAAGTGCTGCATCAGTGGTCGGGGTGAACTTTATTTAGCTTAAATAATTTCATCAAAAGGGTTTTGCTTCTTTGAGCTTCCTCATATTAGGAGGATTATGCTGCTTGCCATCCCAGAAATACCATAAGTGTTGGCTGAATTTCATGCTGTTGAGCACAGCGATTCTTAAATAATCCTGCTCCTGAGTGAAACAATGATGAATTCAAAGCACTTAACCTCCTTTTGTTCTTGGAGAATATATGAATATGTAGGTCTTGAAGTCTCTCTGTCATGGATCAGATCAGTACAGTCTTGACTTTGGTTTTCCTCTGGCACAACTCCATTTTAGCTGTGTCTGTGGAACTGGAGCTCCTCTCAAGCTGCACTTTCCTTCCACATGGAACAGAACAAACCAATTCATGTTGGCTTGTAGCTAACTTCATGTTAGTGTCATGTTCTCAGTTCCTTGGAGATAATTTCTTCTCTAGCTCTTTCTGCTTGTGTCAAGGTGTTCTAGTATGAGGATCCCCCAAAAAGAGAGGATTTTAGGGTTCATACAGATGTTATGGACATTCCATGTACATTTTCATACTTCTGTGTGGTAACTGAGTGGGATAGATGTCCTGTAGTATTTTAGGAATACAAGAGAGAAATGGGAACTGCTGGGTACTGAAACACTTTAGAACAGCTGACCCCGCATTTGAAAACCTTCTGGGAAAGTGTGAGTGGATCAGAGTAATTATCACAGAAACTGGGAGCTCTCAGCTTTTAGACAAGGTGGATTTTGTGGCTGGTTACCCTTGTTGCTTCCTCAGGAGATGATGTCCTTTGGCTGAGTTGTGATAGGTAATTCCCACTGCTGATAGAGCAGTCAAGAGCTGTTCCTGTTAGATCTGTTTGAATAAGGCAATACCTTATCGGTATCGACTTTTTGGTCGTCAGGTCGGAGTCAAGTGTGCAGTGTGCTCTTTGTTCCACTTTGTTTCCTTGCAGTCACTCCATTGGCTTTGCAGGATGGACCTTTTTTTAAGCATCCAATTTGATTTCAGAAGGAGATGATCCTTCAAGTCTTCCTTTTTTACTGGTTCTGCTTGGCACAGGTCCCTGGGAGAAGGAGCACCACAGTGCCCCGAGCATTCCTTACTATATATGGACGGTGTGGGGAGCAGGGCTGGTACTGCCTTGTGCAAACAGATCAAACAGGAACAGGGTTCTGTTTCTTCTGCTAAAAATTGCAATAAAGGTTGTACTTGCAAGTTTTCCTGCTAATTGTTCACAGCAATTTCTGACTTCTGGAAATGGTTTGGTTAATATAAACTTTTAAGGCTTGTCAACAGGGGAGGCATGGCTTGGAGATGTGACTGCTAAAATTTACTTTTTCCTTTTTTCAGAGGCTTTCAGCCCTGACCTGGAGAGATTACTCACTGGTGCAAAACATGGTTTAACCATGTCCTTTACTGTCTTTACAAAAATTGGTGAAATATTAAAAGTGATGGATATTTAGGGGTACTCAATAGATTATGTTCCTTGGATAAAGTCCTGTTCTTTTCACAATAGTCAGTGGAGTAATGAGAAAGTAACCCTGATTTTTATCATTCCATATGAGTGATTTGAAGCTACAAAGTGTGAGTTCCTAATTTTTTCAGATTTGAAACTGGAGAACTTTCTAAAAGCTTTGCAGAAACTGAGAAGCAGCTTCAGCATCTCTGCTTGAGGGTTTATGGATCTTTTTTGGCTTCTCTGAATGATAGTTAAAAGAAATTGTTAATTCTTGTACATTAAAGTCTTCTGCAGACAGGTATGAGCTACTGTCCTGCATGTATGTAACTCAGTAGTTCTAGAAACCTGCTACTGAGCTAAGAGACTGGGCATACACCTCTGCTTGCCTCTTTTGAATTTGAAGGATTTTCTATTGTCATTAATAAACACTCTGACGCTGAAGACTCTCTATTCTCATCTTCACTTAGGTTGGTACCAAGATTTCTGTCCATTCCTGTATCACTTTAGGGCACTGATTGCAGTTTTTAATGGTCATGGGAATGTTGTCAGGACGTTTTAGTTTTTTCGTGGTGGCTTTGGGAAAATGTTGAAATTTAAGCCTGTTCCTCATGCTTCCCTTGCCTGTATTACTAGTTTGTTCCTAGCCAGAGACCATCTGTGTAGTTCCGTCCTCCATCCTAATGTCAGATTTTTTTCACATGAGGAGATACTTAGAAAAAAAAAAATATGGATTCTAATATTGAGAGCTATAAAGTGTTATAGAGCCCCAGTTCCTGTGCTGCTGCAATACAGACATGTACTCTGCACTTCTGAGAGAGGGTAGATAATCTTTCTCAGTCTAATGAGATGTTGGTAATAAAGGTTATTACTTCTGACAGCTTTGAAAATGTGAACCAGGACCACCCAGCCTGCTAAGTCTGTAATAAGGGATCTCAAAGTTATAACTATTATAAACAGTTTTCCTTCAAAAAATGGTCCCTTAGCAGCTTACAGTGGTATCTCTCCCAGTTTTTTGGAAAAGCTTCTGAAATAACACGTCACGTGGATAAAGAAGTTCATTTATTCCACACCATAATCCTGTAATATGGTTGTCCTGGGCTTCCTCGTAGTGCCCGTATTGAAATTCCATTATATATCGTCTGGCTTTATTTCCTAGGGCAGTAATATAAAGAGGTGATGACAGAAGGTAATGGATAAGGTTGACTTTTTTTACTGGGTGCTGCATCTTGACTGTTTTTCCTTACAAAGAGGAAGTGATACGGAGCAAAGGAGAAGTTACATTAATGATCACAACGTATTTCTTGAGGCTAATAGGATTTTCTGGTGAAACCATTGCAGGCAATTGGCTGTGCTCCTGTTACTGCTTCCCCAAGCCAGTGCTTCCAAAGAGAAACTTAGTTGCTCCTTGGAGTTCAGTAACTCCTGTCTTTCTGTTTGAGTCTTTTACGCATTAAGTCATTTTTATTGCTTACTGGTTCTGCCCAAGCTTGTAATGTAACCACTTCTTCCTTAAAGCTGCTTGTAGGAACTTCGACTGCATCATGTTCCCTGAGCCACGTCTCCAAGGACGGTGCCATAGAGCTCTCAGCAACAGAGGAGAAAAAGGGACCTTGCTTGTTGCCAGAAGTCAGACCCAGATGTTTTGAGTGTGAAATAAAATAAATGGCCAAGCTAGGGAGTGAACCCCTAGTTACTTGGGTAATTTCTGGATATTAAAGGCTGAAGTAGTAGGACTGCTCCTTTAAAGCTACCCGTTAAAGAAATTTAAAAGCAGTGTAATTTTGATTTTTCTGTTGGAGAATGAGCTGTGTGATAGGCAGCAATGTGGATATGGATGTTAAATTAAACTTGAAAGTTTTTGCATTTGAGCGGAAAGGAACTGAGTGCTGCTTATTTCATGATAAATATGAAGTGCTTTGATTTGGGTCAAAGCTGTCAATGTTCAGCAGAAAGGCAGACACAGGATTTGGAGGCTAATGGGTATCGCACCCATTCATGGGGTTAAAACCAGATAATTGCTCTATTTGGAGACAATAATGAAACTGACAGTTTAAGTCAGAGCCTGTGTGTCAGCTTAAATTTCTGGGTGGAATGTGTTCAGTAATATTAGTTAGTGTAATACTGCAACATGTTTTAAATTAAAAACAAAGACGTGCAGAAGAGATTTTTGCTGTGAGATTGTCTAGCAGGGCCAGGTCCTTTGCTTTTTCCTCCACAGCCATGTAAATTTGGTGATTTCTGCTCAGGCCTTGAATATTTGCAGTTTGCCCGAAGTAACTGATGTTACGGTATTCAAAATTTTCAAACCAAGTCAGTGGCGTAATGAGAAATCAAATTGCATTGGAAAACTGCACAGTTTGCCAAGTTTGAATATATAATACTTGTATTGCTTTTACATTGGGCTTTTACATTGATTCCATCATCCATGGGAAGCAGGCAAGTGTCTCGGGGACTTTGAAGGAAGAAATTTCTCATGGAGTGAGTGGGCATCTGCTCCCTGTAGCTCTCTAGGGGGGGTTTGGCTTTTTTCTGATTTGTTTCTTACTCAGAGTAAAACTGTCCTGCAGCTGTGAGAACAAAGCATGAAGCTGAAAATGCTCTGTCTCAAAATCCTGGGTACAATTATGTTTGGTATGATCTGTTAATGTTGATTCTCAGACCCATTCCTTGTATACCTTGTATGGAAATGAATGAGAAGTCAAGGACTGTGACTGCACCGAAGCTTTTCCAGATTTCCAAATTAATTGTATAAGAAACGCATAAATCTGGTATTTAAAATGTTCTTTTACCTGTTTATTTGACTTCTGAACCTTCTCAAGTCTTGCCCTGGCTGTATTAGCCCTGAGAAGGAAGTGATGTGCTGCATAGAAGGGGTATAACACTGCAGGGTTGTTGGAATGTGTTCTCCTTCAATTTGCAGTAGCAAAGAACATGGTTAAATTCTTCTTGAAAAAAGATTAAAATAGCTGCAAGTTGAGCAACGGTCTAGTTCTCCTTCCATATGCATTTTGTTCTTTTCCATCTATGCTGATCATGCCTTCAATAGAGATTAAATTTAGCTCCTCTTTGCTCTTATTGTGAGCGGAGCTCCACGAGACAACAGGACCAGAGTTGGATGTGACCCTTCCAATGGTGTGAGCATGAGGGATGCAGCTGAAATCA
This sequence comes from Gymnorhina tibicen, assembly GCA_013399875.1. Lineage (NCBI taxonomy): Eukaryota > Metazoa > Chordata > Aves > Passeriformes > Artamidae > Gymnorhina > Gymnorhina tibicen. Next base: position 318,006 of record VXAZ01003899.1, read on the forward strand.
GTGCCCACAGGAAACTTCTCCTGCAGGAAAATAGGACCTCTGCCTTAAGAACAAATTGAAAATTTTCCTACCAATATTGAGGTTTTTCTACTCACACAGAAGTTATCCAGTAGACAAGAAAAGGAATAAAGTAAAAATTTAATTAATATTAAAATGACCCTTGTAAAGTGTAGGTCTCTTGCTCCATTTGTTTCAGAGAACGATTCTGATAAACATCTTCAGTCTTCCTCCAGTCTGGTAGCATTGTTTCTTCCCAGGCTTCAGTGGTTGTTTTTTACTCTGTGATTGAATAATCAGGGGAATCTTAATAGTTAAGTTTCTCTCCTATCCCAGCTTCAGACAGAGGAAGGAATATGATTAGCCTGGTTGGAGCCAGGAAGGTAGGAATTTCACAGTTAATAACTTCTCCATTGTTTTTTTAAGGGCCCTTGATATTCTGTGATTGACACAGAGGTTGTTTCCCTCTATCCCTTTGCCTTCAGGACATAGGAACCCCCAGTTGGGCAGCTGAGGGAGGAAGGGGAGAAAGTGGCACTTGTTTATATATATGAGCAAAATATTTTTGGGAGGCGAGAGGAAGTGTTTGTCCTGTGTTGGAACAGCGCGTTTGATGCGGCAAGGGGCTGCTCTGAAGAAAACATAATAAACCAGGGGACAGCCTTGTATGTATGGACTTAGAAAGGTCACAAATTCTGTAAGTCCGCGTTTTAGGCCATTTGAGTAATAAAGAAAGAAAATGCAGTTTGTAACATGGTAAAGGTGTGAAGTCCAGACATTTATGTACTAATTTTATGTGAGAATAGAAGTCAACATCCAGCATTAAGAATTAGTAAGCAGCCATTATTAAGAATGTGCCAGTGATTTATAGTAATTTCAGGAGCAGCAGTACTTGACTTTTGCACTGAATTCCTGCAGACAGAAGTATGGGCTTTTAGCTTTTATCCTGTGCAGCTCCCTAAACATCTTCTAGCAGAACCAGGGTGAATCTGAGCCTCGTGAGAGAGCAGTGTCCTGGTGTAGTGAGCTCCATGCATGCCTTGGAGGTGATGGATGGACTCCTGGAGACCCTTTTTTTACACACTGAGGACTTGGTGTGCAGTTGGTGCCTGGCCAACTCTTTTGGGTCACTTATGGGGGCCTGAGGAGCAGACTAACAAAACAGAATATGCCAAGTTCTATTTCCTGTGCATAGCAGTGGTTATAGGAGCCCAGAAGATGGAGGGAGCTGCAGTGTATGGAGATCGTTGACTGTACAGCCAGCCTGTGTCTAATCAGAGTTAATAAATTTGACTCAATGCAGGTATTGCCAGAGCTGATATGACTCCTGGAGAGCCTCTCTGTGCAGTTCTTCAGCTTCCAGGAGGCTTTATTAGTCTGGACTCCATGCTGTGCACATCCAGAGCTGCTTCTGATCCAGCACTGGAGCTAATCTGTTCCGTGGCATTAGATGATTATGCATCATTCTGCCCAGCGCTCCGAATTCCCGGAATACTTTGCAGGTCTTATTAGCTGTAAAGCATCCAGTTTGAAATACATCGGAGACTGAGCAGCTGCATTCCCATCCAGCAGTCCCAGGTCAAATAATGTGGACCAGATCTTGCCTGGCTCTGTGCCCCAGATTCTTCCCTGCCCCTGGGTGTACCTCGGGGCTGGGTGGTGGATGGTGCTGTGTGCACACACGTCCTGGCTGCAGGGCTGATGGGATTCCAGCCTGAGGGAAGAGGTCAATTCCAAGGGTTTCTTTTTATGCTGCATCCCAGGTGGCATTCCCAGTCTGAACAGTCCCAAGGATTTAATGTGATAATGGTATTTTTTTTAATTATAGTCTACTGTTCAGATTCACCAAGCTGCCCTGTCATTCCTCCATGATGTAGCTAGTTACAGCTGCAAAACTGGCTTGGATTTAAATTCATTTTCCAGGTATTTCCTGATGTTATTTCTATTTTAAGTCACTAATTTAAAATCAGGAATAGCTATATTTTTTAATAAGATACAGTCCCAGGAACAAGGTCCACAGCATCATTTTACAAGATTCTGGCTCACTTTGTTTATGAACTTTTTGCAGACCATTTTTATTTCACTGCTGTATGGCTTCACCATTTCCAAGGTATTTGTTATGAAATCAAAAGTACTGCTGTAATTAAAATTGGACAGCTGACAGGATTAGGATTTATGCAGTAATGGGATGGTAATAGGTCTAGGCAAGCAGGGGGCATTTCTGGTCCTCTCTTAGGATCATTTGGTGTGGGAAGGGGCTGCAGCCCAGCAGATCCCTCAGTGTGCCCAGCCTGTGATTTTCTCCTCTCCTGAGGAACAGCTGCGTCCCTGTGCTGGCATTCCGGATGTTTGCACTGGAAGTTTCCCTTTCTGTCCTAGAACTGCTACTGATAGGTGAGGACAAACTTCAGTTCTGGTCAAATGATGTGTTAGGAACTATTCCACTGCGTTTCATCCGTGTTTGGCACTTCTTTGTCAAACCAGAGGAAACAGTGCTTATAAATGACCATTCAGAGCATTTGGTCTTTTCATTAAATAATCTTTAAACACGTCTCTGTCTCTTTCTTGGAATTTAAAAACATCCTGTCTGGTACTTTGATACTTCTGTATTGAGGACTTTCTTAATGGCCTTTCTCTCAAGCCCAGGAAGAGAAATAAGAGGTGTAATTGGGATTTTTTCCTAGGCTATTGGTGGCTTTCTGGCACATAATAAATACGAGCATGTTAAATGTATCCTACATCAAGTATGTCTAAGTTTCTACGAGGTGATCTAGTCTTATATTTCAGTAAGGATTGCAGTAGAAGTTATAATACAGTAGGTGATGTTCAACAGAAACAACCCCCTGTTCATTCCCTTGGTGCCCCTGAGAACCAAACTATGAATAAAATGACTTTTGGCAGAAGTTTCAACTTGAAATAAATCTTAGAAAGTGGTGGAAGGTTGTTTGGAGAGTCCCATAGCTTGGAATAAGACATGGATAGCCATGGACTCTTCAAGTGTTTGCTGTTACATTGACTTGCTTCATTATCAATTAATAACATAACCTGGCCTTAGAGAACTGCAAGCTCTGGTTTGTGGCAGGAATAAAGCTCACCTGAAGCTTCTGGAGGATGGCATCTGTGCAGGAGCACTCCCACTCTGCTGGGGAAGTTTGAAAATCAAGTGCACATCAGTTAAAGCAAAGGCAGAATGCCACTGCGTTCTTGGCCCTGACACATGGATTCGGTTTGCTTTCTGCTGCAGTGTAACAGGAACTTCATTTAAAACAATATCATATTAGAAATATTGAGCGCATACAGACCCATACAAAATGTTTAGTGCTGGTGAAGAGCAGGTCACAGTGTGAGCTTTGCAAGTGTCCTTGTGTGGACTTTACTTCACGTAGTGTTTGACAGAAAATCAGTACGAAGGGAATGTCAGGTTGAAATCTTAAAATGCTTCGGACAGTTAAAAAGGGCAGCTGAGAACTTGGTACTTTTGCTATTACAGGTAGAAAACTGTTGGCCTATACAAATAATAGTAAATAATTTAAAATGTTTAATCTTCTGGATTAATTTGGTAGTAAACGAGAGAAAAAACCTTGATAGGTTTTTTTTTTTTCCCCTTCTGAGTTGTGTCATTGCAAGCTGTAAATGTTTGATGTCTTGGGTTGCAGATATGATTTCTTGTTACTACATATATTTTCTTGTCTGCTTTTTGGTGTGAAACCACCTGTTCTAGAACCTTAATCTGATTTTGATTAGTTTCTTTGGCTTAGAACAATAAGCATAAGCTCAGCATTTGTGAAATCCTTGCAAGTAGAGAAAAGAATAATCTTAAAACGTATTCCTGGGATGTTGCTGTGAGATGAGTCAGATGACTTTGGGTTGACAGTGCATAATTATGTGTACATTGTGAGATCTGAAATGATAATCAGACACAGGAATAAACATTTGACACCATGTGTAATAGATGCATTTCACTGGCACACTTTCATTTTGAATGATAAATAAGTGGATTTTGTTCAGTGTTTCTCAATGACTAGTGGTAGCCTTGGTGAAGGAGGATGGAGCTGAGGAGTGCTAAGCCCTGTATAAGTAATTTTTTTTGTTATATTTCATCCTGTTATTCTAAAAGATAAACATGCTTAACTGAAGTAATGAATTTGATGAGGGTTAAGTAGCACATTGCTATCAACCTTGGATTAAATTAGATTAAGTTTACTTAGGTAGAAAATTGTGAAATGTTACATGGGTGTAAGGGAATCCAGTTTCAAATCTTCCCATGTATTTTGTCAAATGCAAAACTAGAATCTCTCATATTCTTTAAAGTTTCATGTGCTATTTTGTTCATTTATCTCAAAAATGTCATTGGGTAGTCGGTAAAAGCTGTAGGAAATAATTTCATATAGATAGAAATATTGGTTATCATGTGGTGTGTGTAACGCACAGTGCTCAGGCTCTGTGAGCTTGCAGATGCAGCCTTTGATCTGTTCTAGGTGTCAGAAAGAGAAGTTAAAATTCCCCTCTCCTCCATCACTCCTTTATCTTGCAAGACATGTTCATATGGTGGCCATGTGAAAACTCTGCCATATGAAACCCCACAATGTTAGTTTGATCTCAGGAAGGCCTTTCAATTCCAAAAATTCTTGAATTCTGATGGTGAAATCACTCAGTGTGCAAGAAAACTGGAAACCAGATATTCAGTGCTAAGTAGCAGTAGGTTTATAAAAGTTCCAGGTGTCTTTGGAGAGCAAAACTTCAGCAAACAGAGACCTGCCATCAAAGTGAACCTGGAAGGTAGGCTGGGAACAAAGGGGCACAAAGACAGGCTCCTATAGGAACTGACAGGACAAGTCAGCTTCCCCTTTATGGCAGTGGGGTTGTGTGTAATTAGCTCAGGTCAGCTCATTATGCAAATAGCGTTCATTAGGACTGGGAGAGCAGGTGGCTGTTTTTATTGTCAGCAAGACAACAGAAAAAGGATTGAAGAACAAGACTGTGTCTTACAAGCAGAACTGCTTTTAGGTTTTGCAGGGCTGTCACACGTTTTATGGAGAGGAGGCTCGTGCTTTTTATAGTTACAGGGCTGGAATAGCTTGGAATGGTTGTTTTCTAAAAACTGGCAGGTTGTCACCAGAGTAAAACTCATATAGTGAGTGAGTAAAAGGGACTAATGTATAAACACTAATCTGTTCTCTAAAATGTTCCTGGAAGAATCTTCAGGACTAATACTCTATTTCAAATCACCATGTAGTCATCTGGTTACCCATATGTTCATATTTTCTACAACCGTGCTCAGGTTTTCCAAGTGAAGTTTCAAGAAAATTCTTTAAAAAAAGAAATTATGTATACTACAGAAATAATAGCTAATCTGGGAATAATCTTGGTTGGTCAAGTTACTGAATTTACTGTGCCTACATTTTTTGAAGGAGAATGAAAATCCAGATTCCTGCCAGTAGCTGCTCCCAAGGCAGAGTGAGCTGAATGTATGATTCTCTGTCAGTAGGCATCCAGAGGAAGGTTTAAAAATTATATTTGTGTACTCACCCACAGTAAAACTTGGTGGTGCCTGTCCCTTGACACTCCCTCGTGGATGTGGGCAGGTGCTGTACAAATGACACAGTCTGGCTCCTGTGTGAATGAAGTGCCACAAGGCATCCAATGGCAAGTTCATAGCATGGGGTTTAGTGCAATGGGAGCTTCATGTGTTTATGCATCATAGAATAAACTTCTTAAATTGGAAAATAATCTAATCTATTTTTTTTATTCTAATTGTAACTGTTTAGGCGTCTGAACAAGAATAAATTGCAAGTTCTTCCCGAGCTGCTTTTTCAGAACACACAGAAGTTAACTAGGCTGTAAGTATAACCTGATTTATTTTTCTCTGATGTGTTTCTGTTTTATGTTCCTTATTGTGCAGATTCGCATGTTTGTGTTTTGACTGCGGTGAGAGGTTTAATTTTTGTGATATTAAGCTGCTAGTTAGTAAGGGTTTTTTAGGGGATGTGTTATGCTTGCTTGTGTGTAGTTGTAATTTGGTAGAGCAGAAATATCAGAGGGAAGAGAAACCACAAAATTTTTCTGTTCCTCATATTTCTGTTCCTCAAGGTGACTTTATTTTGAACTCTCTGTGTAGAGCTACAGAAACCATGGAAAGTGTCAGGTTCACATATCTGGTTCAGTCTAGATGTCCACAAAAGCAGATTGCATATACTTATTTTAAAATAACAGAGGTAGTTATAACTTCTTTAGTTTGGAAAATTAAGTTTTTAACTAAGTCAAGGCTTTGCCAGATAGACCAGCAAAGTTATGGCTGCTGCCTCATCAGGCAGGAAGAGGAGAAATTATGGAGAGGTAAACAATTTTGTTCCTTGAAATATAAAAACTGTGTTATAAAATGTTTAGATGGCATCAAGGCCCTTTTCAACAGCAAGAGAAGGATATCATGAACTTGGCATTATTTCTTTTTGGTGGGAGGAGGGAGAAAGTGGTGGTAGAACAATAACTGGATGATTTACAAAATATATTTTTTAAAAAGTGTATAAAAATAAAATGGATGAGCAGGTGCCTGCATAGTTACTATCAAGGAAAGACTCATCTGCCTTTTTAAAGGAATAGTCAAAAGCTGTATGAAGTATTTTCTGGATCTTGCCAAAGTTAAACCCATGATCCAGACTGGCTTTTTGAAATTTGGTAAAACTGTTCTTTTAATGCTTGAGTTTGCTTTATGGAAGATCAGATACTAAGACCTGTGATTCGGTTAGTGAAATTGTGAAGTCACTACAGGGTGGCTGAAAAAGTTCTCCATTCATGTGGAGTTTTTATAATTGTTTTAATACATCTATGTGCAACCAAACAAACCATTTAGGCAGTGCAGTAAATTTTTCTTCCTGTGGAAATATAAACCACATGGTGATAGTGCAGATTAATTTTGGAATCAGATGACTTAAAGTAATAGGATCTTGGCTAATGCTTAAAAGAGGCAAGCTGAACAGTGTTGTGCAACAAGTGATACTGATAGTTTGGAGAAATTCTGTAGTGAACTTCTGGTGTCCAAACTTGTTCATGAAAAACTCTACAAGTAAGTCAATGCCATTATCCTGCAGATTTAAAAAATATAAAAATACTATAAGCTATAGCTGTCTTTTAGTCTTAAAATCTGCTTAGAAAAAGCTTTGTTGGACGTGTTTTGCAAGCTTTGTCATGACTTGTGAAGGCTCTGGGATATATTTGCTCAATAGATTTGCTTGAGCTGAGCAGTTTGGTTGCATTTCCTAATGTTCTTTGCATGGTTTTGAAACTTTGCATCTTTAAACTCCTCTTGAGTACAAAGTGTGAGCTGGCACACAGCTGCAGATACCTTTATCTGGTCTCTGGAAGGTGCCAGTTGTATTTATTATTTCTTAGAGGAGTTGCTTCACATGGGTTGTCTACGGATATGATGATGCTTTGAAGAGAAAAGCTTTTCTAGAGTTTACCTGTATCTCGACAAATTCCAGTTTAACATGTTGAAAATTGCTCTGTGAGCGGTCTCATTGTACCTGGATATCATGAGAGGAACTCTCTGGTAATCCTGTGGTTTCAGTGGAATGTTGTGTGTGTTGATAACTTGTGTGCATCTGTCCTCAGGAACCTCGCACAAGGAAATGAAGGGAAGGTAGCTGAGGCCTTTCGGTACCACAGAGTGTATTTTTCAGTAGGCCACGTAATCACGATATATTGTAGCCCTTAACAGCAGGGGCAATAATTTTGCTTTTAGAATATAAAGATTGTAATAAAGTTACATAGAATAGGGTGATTAATCTGAATGCCGTGTTCTGTAATGCCTCCCGACGGACGCTGTCGGAACATTTGTCTTTATTCACCGACGTGCGTTCAGTCTTGCTTACTGTGTAACAGTGCCTTAGATAGATCACTTTAACACTGTTTGTCAGAAGAAACTTGCTTTTTCTCTTGAAGATACAAGTGTTATATAAATAGAGTGTGTATTATAAGCAAATAAATCTTAGCTCAAGTGAACTGTTACAGTTCCAAGTGTAGCTTGGTTACGTGTTTTTCTGTCATGGGATAAGAATGAAAAATTTGCTTCCTACCAGAATTTGTGGAAATGCACACACACACATATATATGGTTGCTCTCTATTGTTTCATGTTGCTGTCTTGGTCCCACTGCTGGTAGATTTAGAGCTGTTCTTTCTTGCTCCTTTGCATTCTGACTTGTCTGAAATGCAGCAGTTCCTCTCTGCTCACAACTGGCTCAGACGCTCGAGTGGTGGGGCAGTGGTGCCTGCATTTCCCTCTGCAGCTGCCCTGACCCAGCCCCTCCAGAAGAGCTGAGAAAGTGATGAAAGGGCATAAAAGCAGTGAAACAAAAATTGGCAAGACAGGCTGATGCAGGGGTGAGATAGATTCTGTGGAATTTACGAGGAGTGAATTTAAGTGAACATTAAAAAGTGTAGATAATGCCGGTCTTAATTTAAATTTTCCATCGTGTAGCTATATTACTTTTGCTGCCATATTTTCCTACTCTTGACTCTGAGTTTCTCAGATGTTACTCCATTATTTTCTTCTTCATAGTTATAATCCTCATAAAGTAGAGAGTCCAAAATCGAGCGTTTTAATTGTGTAAGCTACAGCTCAAACAATGCAAAATTTTCAGAACTAAATATTTCTGTGCAGTATGTCCCAGTTGTAAGATTTGGGTTTATTCATTGCAATGAAGAGCTCATAGTCTTGTCCATGAAGGAAATAGAGATGAATTCTGTGATTCTTACAGCTGCCCTCTCCAGCAGGCATGCAGTGAGCCTAACAGTCCATAGCTTTGTGAATGAAGGTACGAGCTAGACTTTATTTTTTTAAGATAAAGCTAAATAGAAAGATGACATTCTAAGTTTGGTAGCTTGATGAGAGTTTGAAAATTGAGCACATTTATTATCATGAATAGAATTTGGTGGAGAGGGAGTAGCTGACCTGCTTAAACATGCAGGAATTTTGTGTGCTGGAGGGTTTCGGGGAAGACCTGTTAATGTTTCAGAAGTAGTTAAAGGCTGAAAAAGCAACTGAGGGCTTTTCTCAGTGTTCTGTCAGCCAGGCTGAAACCTGGGACTTCGCTGGAGGAACCAAATTGTTTCTGCAGATTGGTATCAGCAGAATCTGTTCAGCCTTGCTGCTGCTGGGAATTAGAATGTGGGACGTTGTTTGTTGTCCGTGATGTGCTTGAAAAGCTGCAGGACAAACCTGGGGGTTCTCCTGCTGTTCCGTGTGCACATGGTTTGGGACAGCAGTGCTGCTGTCCCTGATGGATTCCATGTGTGTCACCAGGTCATGCACGGTGCATTTTCACTGAAATCCACTTTCTGATAACTAATTAAATTAAATTTAGAACGCTTCTCAGATTATAACTGCATCCTCAACCTTTACTTCAACTCCAGGTACCTTTGGCTTTTTTCTCCAAGCCTCTCCTAAGTTCTGAGCTTCAGGATATCCTTGCATCATTTACAGGGCTGGTTAGGCTTCGTTGGCACATCTGGTTGATATTACAAGCAGGAATATATATAGTGAAATAAACCTTAAATGGAATGTGAGGCGTCCCACAAAACGAGTTTCTCATAAGGCTTTGAGCCTTTTCTTCTAGAAAGAGTGGCTTTGAGACTCATGGATTTTGTTTGCTTTGGTTTAGATAAGGGTTTTAAGTTAAAGTTGGATGGTGAATGAACCCTTGATTGTACTTTCTAGTGGAAATGTTTCTCATTGCTCTGTTGCCTTCACTGCCTAGGTTTTAAAGCTTCTGAACTGTTTTATCTGGGATAATTATCTAATAATTCAAAAATCACGCACTTTTAATGAGCAAACTGAATCAAGGAAAATACATTTTTAATGAATTGAGAAATAAAAGCATGAAAGATTTTTTTATAATTTCAGATATTTACTAATATCTATCCATAAAGGAACAGGTATTTTTAATACAGGTGATGAAATGCATAGAAAAAGTATAATAAAATGAAACATGTAATTTAACAGCTATAAAACTAGGTTTTGATTCTAAGGCAATTATTTTCTTGTATCCAAAACAACTCATGAAATTTACCCACAAAGTTTGTAAGCAAAGATTTGTGCCTGCTGGAATCCTGTTTCCTCTGTGTACAAAGCTGGTGTATAAAATGATTGTAGTGCATCTGCTTTGCACTAAAAAACAAGTATACTAGTGGTGCATGAGATCCTTATTAATCTTTGAAAACACAACAAAAGGGGAAAACAAACCCATTCGCCCACAAACACCCTGTCATGTAAGAATATATTTGTTTCATTGTTGAAGCCTCTATACCTCAGGCTAGCTGCTAAGTAGTCATGGTAAAGCTCCTTTGTGTGTGTGAAAAAAAACCTCTTAGAAGTGCTCTGAACTGGAGTCTTGCAGTGAGAATTAATACCTCTACCAAATTTATAGCCCTGGACCATTTGTTGGGTCTATTTACTTTTAATGAACTGTCTTAGTTGTCACTTGACTGAGCAAACCAGGCTCTGGAATCTTAGATACTGAAATCTGATATCCAAATATCAGGAGAGTCGAGGCATCCATTAGACTCCAAAATTAATTTGTTTAGTTTTTGGAGTAGTATCAGAATCTAGATTTTATTCCAAAGCTGGGTGTCTCAGTGTGGGAGCAGAGCCCTGTGAGCCTGAACTGAGACAATTTGGGTCCACAGCTGTGCATGCACGGTATCTTTGTATTTAAATTTTCTAGTCACGGTGTCCCAGTGTTTTATCATATTCATTTTATAGTTATTTCTAAAGCAGGCTGCAGTAGCACAATCAGCAGAATGGAGATATTGTAGGCAAGTTACTTGTTTTAATAAAATGGCATTTCCTCTCGGTATCAGGAACCGCCATTCTGTAACGAGTTGCTTGTTGTTAACACGGTGTAAGTATTTGTAGCACTGTGAGATTTGTCAGAGCTGGATCAGTGGGATGCTTATTTCTTGTCTAGGGGAATATTTTGAAAGTTGATTGATAGATGGGTAAAATAGTGAGTAAGTACTTGCAGCACACAACGTAAATTCTGTGAGTAGCCTTAAAAAGAGGCGATATTCAGTTTTAGCAGAATCGCAGAATGGCTGAGGTTGTGTGCTGGGCTGACCCTGGCTGGACACTGGTGCCCAAAGCTTCTCTGCCACTGCTCTTCTCAGCTGGGCAGGGAGAGAAAATACAATTAAAGGCTTGTGGGGTGACATAAGAGCAGGGAGAGATCCCTCTCCAGTGACTGTCACGGGCAAAACAGACGTGACTCGGGGATATTAACTTTATTGACAATTAAATCACAGTAGGGCAATGTTTTATTTTTAGAAATTGCTATTTGCCATCTCTTTTCTTGACTTGCTCACTTCCTTATGATACCAGTGTGTGCATTTGATTTTGTGTAAGTAGTTTCCTTGGATAATTCCTGGTATGAGTAGCTGGAACTATTTAGTTAGTGATTTACTTAAGAATCTGCCCTGGTTAAACATAACCATGAAGATGTTCTCACCTTCCCTGAGTCACACTGCTGTAGGCAGGTGTTGGCCCAGGTGAGTCAGTGGCTCCTGCCTGGAACTGGACAAGTGCAATGTGTGTTAGATTTTCCCAATGTCTCCGTTCCTCTGAGTGCCTGTGCAGCTCAGATGTTTATTGTGGCCAGGGGGTTGTTGCACATGGCTGTGATTTGCCCAGGATTTGCTGCTGAAAGCCCTCTGAGAAGTGTCGCTTGTAAACCCTCCTTCCCAGCCCCATCCTCAGCCAGCTCAAAGCATCAAACCATGACTCCTGGTCAAATTCAGACCCTTTCATCTTGTGGATGTCATTAGAAGCTGTGCTTGGAAAAGCAACCAGAACATAAATTTTCTTAGTGTCCTCTTTATTTCTGTTTGTTCTCTTCCTAGAAAGAAAGCTCTCCCAGACTGCTGCCTTAGAGCTCCATTATCACTTCCCATTAAAGCAGGATCCTGACAATTCAATTGTTGCAGGAGTTTGAGTTACGGTGTTGCCATGACAAAAGAGCATGGGCTTGTAACAGGGTGTTTTTGTGGTTTTATCCACATCCAATAATTGTAGTTTTACTGTGTATAGATCACAGCAGGTCTTTTCGGAAGACAGTAAATAATTACAGTAAGTGTTTGCTGGTCCCTGGGGTGCACTTCTGGCTTGGGGAAGATGTGCATTAGGTCAGAGGCTTGTGCTGCAGATAGCTGGATGACATTTACACCATTTATCAAGCTGAAGTCATTCTAGGTCTTCTTCTGGGCTCTGCTGGTAAAAAATGTATGTAGCTTTTTTTTTAATACAAGTACACACCAATTTTATTTGGAGAGTCTAAGGATCTTTTTCTGTCTAAATTAGTGCAGAAGAATAACCAAAAATATAATAAAAGATTTTTTTTTTAATTATTATTATTTGAGAGTAGAAAACAAAGGAAAACATGTGGAAAAGCCAGAAGGCTTCCTCCTCAGTGCTGCTTTTTCCCCTGTGTGAAATTGGTTATTTGAAATGATAGTGTGCAGATGTCTTGTTTGCCTCTTAGGGGAAATAGGCACGACTGGGGAAGAAAGGGTGTTCTTTGTGAAAATTGCTGCTGGGTTTTAGTGGCGTCTTCCTTCTAAGGAGGTTTCTGTTGCCAACTTCTGTGATCAGGTCATCTTATTACAAAGCTATTTAAGGGAGTTTGTGGCAAAGGATTATACATTTCCAGAAGAAATGCCACACATGCAGATTAAGCATAAATCTGCTTTGGAAATAAGTTGTTTTACTCTGTTAGCTGAGTAACTACTGCCTTGCATTTCCAATGTTTTTTTCCTTTGCTACTTGAAGAGTGACATCTTTTCATTGATATTCAGCTCAAGAAACCAGGAGGCTCCAAATTAGTGGGATTAATTTGCCATTTAATTATTTGATAATTGTTTGATAGCCTTAGCCATGCTGCTGGGCATCCGTTTTCCTGAATGTTGGGGTTTTTAAGGTACTCTCAGATATATTCCAGTTTCAAATCACATGGCTTGGAGATAGCACATTAAAAATACTGTTAATCTACTGTAACTGGCTGCTCAAAGCAACCCTGAACTGGAAAATGCTAATACCAATAGTAGCCTTGTGAACTTACTAAGTCCAGTCCATGATTTTGCATCAACAGAGCTCTTGTAAAGAGTTTCTGGTGTTTCTTAAAATTTGCCTCATTCTTAGTAACAAACAAGGAATACTGATAAATCCAGTATGTACTCACAATTAGACATTAATTCCCATCAGAGTTCATTGTTTTCTCCCCAGCCAGGGCGTTTGAGAACATCCTGGAGGTGCTTAGCAAAATTAGGCTGTTCTGAACGTCTGCAGATTGTGCTGCTGCTTTGAGTGAGTCCCAGCGAGGCCAGGTGGAGGGGGACGCTGTGGTCAGTCACCACGGAGAGCTGGTGTCCTGAGGGGGGCCGTGTGTGCTCTGCCAGCTCTGAAATGTGTCCTTATTAACTGCCTGCAACTTCAGAGTGACAAATCTAAATGGGGAGAAAAACAGTGATTCATCTGGTTACGAGGGCTTTCACATGACTGAGAGCTGCTACAGAGGTCTCAAAACACAACAGTTGTGGGTGGGCATTATTGGCTTGCTGTTTTCTTACATTAGTCTTCAGAATTTGGGCTTTTTTTTTCTCCTGTGAGCAGCATTCCAAGGGCTGTAGCTCCCTGCAGGGCTGGGTTCTGGTTCTCCTGGTGCTCGATTTGCGGTGGTGGCAGGGCTGGGGAGACGCTGCTGCCGGTGGCCTCGCCAGGGTGGATTTGTCTGTGGCACTCAGGGGCTGCTTTCAAGCTCGACAGAGGATCGAGTGGCTGTGGAGGTTGCAGCTGGAGATTAATTAGGTTATATCACAGGTATATTATTACTGAGGGATTCTGAGCTGATGGTTTATAGGCAGTTTCTTTTCCGGAAACTGGATAACCCTGGTAGTCTGTGCAGCTCGAAGTTTGCCAGGGTCAGATTTACTGCATTTGCTTTGTTAATGTGGCTTCTTGGCCTTGCCATGAGAGCTAGTCAGCAAATGCCAGCACATCATGGTTACTTGCACACAGTGTATTGCTACATGGATATTGCTTTTCTTGTTTGAAAACTTTCTTTAATCAATTAGTTCATACGTGAATGGTTTTTTGCCTTTCCCCTTTGGCTGTGCTCTGAAAGGAGCTGAAAAGTGTTTTCCTGAGTGTTCAGTGCTTCTGAGCTGCTGGAGTCTTGTCAATGGTTAGAAAGAGCAGTGGGAAGTTCACTTGTAAATTGTCATTACTGCAACTAGGAGACAATGCAGAGTGAATAGAACTCTCTTTTCTTTTTCGTGAGCAGGAGATTAGAATACATTTGGCATTATTTTCACACTGAGGCAGTTTCCTCACACAAAGTGAACGTAGGAACAGATTGAACTGATGACCCGAAGTGCAGACATCTCATCTACGCAACAGGAAAAATATCATAATGATAATGTAAATATTTCTGCTGCTTTCCATAATAGACTGTCATCCTGAGGCCAAAGATGAGTTTATATTCATTGTCTTGTAAAATACTTTGTCCTTTCAAATACTTTGGAAATATGTTGCAGATAATGAGAATTTCTTTTAGTGTGTGTGGATAGTAGAAGCAGGGAGCATGATCATTGGTGGTAGAGATACTAATGAGGCTTAAATTACAAGTGCTGCAGATGAAGCCTTGATTTTCATCTTTTCAAAAAGAAAAGGCCATTTCCCATTACTAGTCTTCTGGCTTCAGCTCTCCCGGGTGTTTCATGGCAGCAGAATCCTGCTTTACCTACAGAGATTTATTGTACAGTCAGAGTGCCCCATGAGTTACAGGTTTGGTGGGTAAAATGATGCAAGGCCAAATACTTCCTTGTTTTAATTATCATTTGGTTTTCTTCTTGAAGTCTGCAATGTGTAAAATGGGAAGCTTAAGTCAGGCTTTCTGGAGCTTTTCCATGTGTTTCACAGGGGTAATAGACCATGCCTGTTTAAAGTATTTCAGACACTTAAAGGTCTCCAAAATGAAAGCTGCTATTACTTTTAAATGCACTATGTTTGCTTTTGAAATACAGTCATAAATGATCCAGGATTTCATTTTGATTCCAGTCCCTGCAGTTGGGAGAGCCGTGGGATTGTAGCCCGAGGCGTGTGTGTGCCTGTCAGAAGGGTCAGCGCCGAGCTGAACCGGGGGGATTTGATCTGGAGCCTGACACAGCTCCGAGTGCAGACTGCACTGTAAAACTTACAAGGGTAGAAAATATTCATGAAACAAAATTAAAATAGCCCGTGCAAGTCATTAAATGTTACGGTGCTACGAGAATAGATTGGCAAGGGCGGTTTATTATCATCTTGCTCCCATGACTAAGGCAAGGATGTTGTACGAGGTGTGCCTTTGAACTGCTTGTATTTCTTCACTCATTGTAACACACTGGAAACAAAAGGTTATGGCACCTTGTGCTATACAAAGTCCATGAGCAGATTTTCAGTGTTCCTCTTACATAATACTTTGGAACTTAGTGAGATTATTCAAATATACAGTAATTGCCAATGTTGACTATTGAGATTTTCTACAATGAAAATGCAAATACTATTGAGAAAATTGACTGAAGCATATTTGAAATTAAGTACCTGCCTTTTGCTTTGCTCTGTTAAACTCCCCGATTGGCTGTTGCTAAAGACATCTATGAAATGTTTTCTTCGGGAAACAGCTGATACAAATTTACTCCATTCCTACTGATCTATGAAGGAATGTTAAGTTTAATGTTTTGAATGGTTTCTGTGCACGGTACAACATCAGTGCTTGGTGAGCTGTGAGGGGAAGAATGCTGACAAGAAAGGCATCCGATATGAAACCAAATATTATGCTTATACAGTTAGTTTCTTTTGTTGAGAGAAATAATCTTGTATCCTACCACACAGTCACAGGAATAGAACTCCCTGTAAGTTCTGATAATCATCCCGGGCCAGCCCTGCCTCGCTGTCCTTTCTGGGAGTGAGGAGGGTTCACTGGAACATTCAGTCTCCGAGTCCCAAACTGATTTCTTTACAACAAGCATATGCACAAAATATCTTTATCTTCAAAGGCACTGGATGGAATTCTTGCTTTTTTCTCTCGAGTTTGTACTGTCCTGCTCTACTGTTTCCCAATAACTGCTCGATTTACCCCACACTTTAGTATCCCTTACTGGGAGCAGATCTGATGGTATACTGGGCTAGGTTTTTTACTAGGACTTTTTCTGTAGAAGTGGAAGCCTTTGCAGCGTCTTGGTGTTATTTGACCCGGGAGCTTGCTGGTCTATAGGAGGTGGGTAAACAACTTCCCTTCCTTCGCTGCAGAGGCCTCACGTCCCTCCTGCTGTATGAGGTGCCCGTGTGGCTGCCACGGGCTGCACTGGAAACACCAGCCTGGGATGGTGCATTGCCATCGGGCTGGCTGCAATAAAACCCCCAAATCCGTGTCCTTTGCTGGGAGGACACAATGGCACATCCCCGTGTGCGCGAGGGTGCCGCCCCAGAGGGCACTGGCTCGGCTCGAGGGATCTCAGTGAGGCTGTTCTGGTGCTTGCCACGAGGCTGGGGAATGCACAGCTGTGGCCCAGCGTGTCCCTTCCCACCCGTCCTTCCTCTGGCAGCAGCACAGTTAGGCTGACATTGCTCAGGTGGGCCATTCAGTTTTGACTTTCAAGGCAACATTCGTCAAGTATTTTGATAAAGTGTAATTTACATGCATCAGTAATTACAGGCTCCAGAGGGACCACGGTATTTTTTTCCTGACACGACAGGAAACAAATTTCCCATAAGCCTGGGGAATGCAACATGCCACTTGCCCCAGTTGGTGGTGAACTTCAAAGGAAAACAATGTTTCTTTTTACTGGCCTCGGGTTTTGCACTATTTTATCTTCAAAACTGGTATTTCAATTGCTTGAAGGGAATTGTTTTTCTTCACTGCTTGTTACTCTTTTTCTCCCAAATGGCATTGCTGGTTTTTAAAAATGAGGACCACCTCACTCTCTTGCAGCTGGAGCTTATTCCAACTCCTCTTTAATGAGGTAAACCCATTTCATTGTGTTTAAATAAGCACATGAACAAAGGACCAGTTGCTGGGTTGGCCTGTGGATAGCTGTGGCTTACAACAGGCCATGTGTCAAACTTGGCAAAAATATGAGCTAGATTGTTTTTCACTTTGTAGTTAAGGTTTGTAAATAAATACAATTTTATGGAAAGTGTAAATGATATACCTTTAAAAGCTGAGCCTTATTTATTACCAGTCTGGTTTTTTTGTATCTCTTTATTCACTTTGGAGGGTCCTTCCTTTCTAAAGAATGAAATGAAAAGGGGAAAAGGATTTTCCTCTTCCTTTAGGGCACATTGAGCATACCATAAAATATGGAAAAGTGAGGACTTAGCACTCTGGCTTGACTCTGTAGCCTTGCCCTGAAAATGAGGAAAGGAGTTCAGTTAAGTAGAGACTTTCCAAGGCATTTTGTGTGTGTGCCCCCGTGTTTGAGTGCCAGACTGGCAGGAAGAATGCCGGAGTGAGCTGCTCTTTGGGTTTTCAGCCTGGCCTCTCCCTTATGTAGGGTGACCTGAAAGATTAACACAGTTAAAAACTGAGGGGAAGCAACTTTCATGTATGAAAATTTCTGGTATTTGTAAAGAAACAAGCTCTAGCAGTTGCCAGTGAGCATCCAGGAGCCAGAGGGCTGCTGGGGATGCTGCTGTGTTGAACGGCCTGTGACAATGCTTCTGTGTAACTTTAAACTGCACTTTTTAAATTATGCAACACTCGGATATTTAACTGAGGTTTTTTCTTGAGTAACTTTCCGCACCTGACTTTATCTGCACAGGTTGGGGGCACTGGTTGTAGAAAAAGTCAGTGGCTTGTCTTGGATCAGCAGTCACTGGGTTGTTAGGAGTTTTTTCCCCACTAACATGCCTGTTTTTTAAGGTTTTCATATTTAGTATTGTGGTAGCCAACCCATTTGTTTCTTTCTCCTGTAGAAGATTTTTCTGGCTTTCTTGCCAGAAATATAAGAATATATATACAATACAATATAAGAAAGAATGGAGCACATTAACCTCATCAGCATTCAACTGGCTGTGTTTTGAGTGGGAAGTTGAACCATATGACCTCAGAGGTCCCCTACAACCTGAAATATTCTGTGATTAAATATGTTATTTGCAATATTTAATGCTGGGGCTTGGAAGCTTTTAGCTGTTTCAAGGTTTGGCAGATACTGTGGATGGGATACCAGACTGTGGAGTTTTTTTTTTCCCCTCGTATTCACAATGAAAGATTAAATGTAGTAGACAGGATTTTTGTGGGTGCGGGAAGATCCTGTGCCTAAGAGGTGCAAGATTGTGCTCATCGTCAGGATGTTAGAGTATGAGATGTTGGTTTTCAACTCCCACAACCCTGGAAAGTCATCAGGAGCCAGAATTGATGAACTGCTGCTGAGGAAAGTAAATTTTAGCTGTCTCCTACCCTAAACTGTGCTGTTTGCATCCACTTATAATGTTGACTTCGGTGTCCTTTTCAGAGGTAGGATGTGCCTTGGTGTTCAGTGTTTTTAGATTTCATCATCTTGCATCTTATTGTGGGAGGAACTTATTTGCTTTATCCCTTTCTTGAATGTGTCTTGATCCTGCTTTGCTTAAAAGCAGCTTGTAAAACCAGAGTGGCTGACCTGGGAGGCTGTGGTGGGGTCATTATGTAACACGGGCTAAGAGGTTCTGCCCGGATTCCCTTTGAAAATAGTATAAAAAAGGGAGCATATTATAGATGGCTCCTGTTCTCAGGGTTTGCCTTCCCAAGATCCTGTTTGAAGTGGAGCTGGCATGGGTGGAGGATCGAGGTGTTCCTACAGGAGGGGGCACTTTCAGTTGGTTTTATTTTTTCCTTTGGAGGACCCACGTTTTCCTTCCTGCAGGAGGCAAAGTCCCGAGGCCCCGGAGGGGGATGTTTGGGGTTGGTGCCTCTCCCGCGGGTCTGTGGTCGGGATGGGAGCTGCGAGTTGGCTCCTGGCCCCTTTCCCTGCCGGCCTCAGCCTGGGCACGTGTGAGCAGTGCCGGCGTGCAGGGCTGTCAGGACACACGCTGCTGATGGTGCCAGCGCTGGCAGCCTCTGTGCGCACATCCAGCGGTCAGATTTGAAAGGAGGGCACGCCGGGCTCAACCTCCCATCATCTAAGATTGTAGCTTTTGCATTTAAATGTTATTAACTTAGTTTCAGGTTGCAGCTACAGAAAAAGGTTTGTTCTCTTTCTGATCTTAATCTGACGATCTTGATTTAATTTTAGAATTTATTTCCAAACAGTCTCTAAGGTAATGTTGCCACAGTGTCAGAAATCTATTTAAATTACAGAAAAATCCCAACTATTTAAAAAGAAGTGGTTAAAAGGAAATGTTGTCTTAATGTCCACTGGGTTATGCTGAATTTCAGGCATGTTTTAAGCTACTACAGCATTATGCCCGTGTCACAAATGGGGTTTGTATGTGAAGATTCCAATAGGCCCAACCAATCATTTCATGATTTTGAAACTTGTGGTAAAGCTCCAGCTAAGGAAAAGATAACACTATTTCTTGCCTGATGATACTGGTGATACTTCCCTCTGATACTGAAGGGAAGGAATTCTTAACAATGTCTTCAGAAAGGCTCAACTTGAGTCACTCAAGTTACTGAATTACAAACTTTTACTTAAATGTGTAAATCAAAAGGTTTTTTTCAAGTAGTTTTTTTTTTTTCCAAAAAAAGTTCTTGTGAGTTTTTCTGGCAGCCATCTGTATAAAAAAGTAATTTAAAAAAATTGCAAAATCTAACATTTGAGCTATGCAGATGAATTAGTTTAGAGTTCTCAGTTGGCCAAAGAAATGATTCATGCTGTGGAGACTGGCGTGTCAGGCACAGGTAATATGTGAAGTAATTTTTAACTGTATGAATGGGGCAAGTACCTCAATTTTAGGAAGGTTTATTTCTGAAATAAAAATGAGATTAAAAAAAATGTTCTTCTGTTTAAATATTCTTTTTGTAATAAAAGAAAAAATCCTTTTGTGAGTTGATTAAAACCATGTAATATTATTTAATGGTTCCTCATTTTATAATTTCGGACTGAAAATAAACATCACCTCATAGCCCTGTATCTTAAATAATTTCAGATAGCATAATTATCTTTAATCACTTAGTTAAATTATTCTTAACTTTATTTTGAAGGGATTGCAAATAATTGAGTACACACTTTACACAGTAACTTCTGAGTCCATTCATCCCACTTGTTACCATATAGTGATGATGCTTAGAGAAGCTGGTATGTTAAGGTATTGATCAACATTTCATAGGGTTATACATTTTACAGCTCATAAGAGAAAATGTAGAAATTGCAGTTGATGTGCAGTGCTCTTATTCCTTTGAATTACCCCAAGGCACCTGACTCTTTGAATGAAAGGATGGGTAATGTGTTTTTTGCTTATTTTCAACTATTGTCCCTTGCTAGAACACGTTTAGAGACATTGTATGGGAATTATGGCTCTCTTTAGCAGAATTTTATGAAGGTGTGGAAAAATGGGTAGCATTCATTTCACCTGTGCCTGAATGCAAAAAATATTAGAGGGCAAAAGAGTGATCCATGTAGTGAGGAGACAGAACTGGCAGCCTGGAAGAGGATTTTGTGGCAGTTGTTTCATTCTGCTGTGGCAGTTTGGGTTTCTCCAGGCTGAGTCCCGGCCTCAGGAGCTGGGTGAGGCCGCCTGATCCAGAGGGTCCCTGCAGTGCCAGGGTGAGTTATCCCGGGCTGGGCCAGGCCTGCCTGTCTCCCGCAGCTCCGCGGCGCTGGAAACTCTGAAAGCGCCCATTGCTGAACGGCCTGAAACCCAAGCTGGCAGCACAGGCTATCATTATACACCCCTGGGAAGAAATGCAGTCCTTCTGAACTTCTGCTGGCTGCCGAAACAAACCCCACCCAACCAAAAAAACCTAAAGTCAGACAATTTAAACAAAATGAAAAAAAAATAAAGCGCTGTCTTATGTTGTTGCCTTTGCACAGCAGAGTCCACGTTCTAAATATACCAAGTTACAGAGAGTCAGGAGAGCAGCTGGGGCTTAAACGCTGCACTTGTGCAGAGGTGGATTTATGCTGGTGGTTCTGTGTGTCTTTGCACTCAACTTGCTCAGGTGCGTGCAGAGTCCCTCTCCTGGAAATCTGACATTGTTCTGCCCAGCATTTCAAACTGTGTTTGGGAATAACGTGGGGAAACAAAAATCCTGCGTGGAAAACATTTCTTCAGTAACTATAAGTTGAGCACGTGAACCGATTTTTTCAAAGTCATGTTAGAAAATATTAATTATCGGGTAATAAGGTAAAAAAATTACCTGATAAGGGCAAGGAATTTTGGAACGTGGTGGGCAAGACTCGCTGTCCTGATTGGGATTTTCAGTTGTTGAATTAAGTGTATTTATTATTTAAACAGCTTGGATTCTAAAGGATCGGATGGCATTTTGAATTAAGTAACTTTGTGTGGGTTAGTTTACTGTTGGACAGCACTGGTGTTAAGAGCTGGTGATTTATTTTATTGTTGGTAGCCAAACATCTCTGTGGGATGGTTGTTTCACATACACACACATTTTACTCACCCTCTTGGTAGGTACTTTTTTCCATCACTGCTCTTGCCTGTGTTGTGCTGATGCCGAGTTGCTCTTGGAAACCATTTCTTAGTATGGACACCGGGACTGTTTTTCCAGAAAATGCAGTGCTTAATAAAACCAGCATGCAATGCAGCAGCCCAAACACATTACCAGTGTGCACACTATTACAGATTCCATAGAAGTGTTACAGTAATGCCACTCTTTGCTTTCAGATTGTTGTGTTACTGGCATATTATATAAATAGCCAGCTAGTGAGATACTTGGGAATTTTTGAATGAAAGCTTTTGTAGGATTAAAAATTGCTGGGTTTGGGCTTTAATGGGAATATTGGGAAAATCAGACACTACTTGAATTGTCTTAAGTTATTGCAGAATAAGTAAATTCTAAAAAGACTGCATTGTGATCGTTCCTGTTCCTGAAATACTGATGTTTTTCCAGCAGTTGTAAATCAGTGCTTAAATAGTCTCTTGGTATAGAGACAGGACACAAAGGGTTTAGCTGTGCCTTGCCCTGAAAAGTCATGGAATTTTTTGGTTAAACACAATGAACTTGAAATGGTGAAATCTGACTGAGTGATCTAAGTAATTTTTGTTGCAATTTTCTTCAACACTTACATTGCCCAATTTTTGTGGCGTAATAGGAGGACACAGATCAGAAATTGTGTGATGGTTCCTGATATTAATAGAAAGGAATAAAATAAATCGGAGCCATTTTTATGCACCACTGAAGAGAACGTGTGATGGTGAGCCTGGAACAGCAGCCAGGCTGGAACAGAAACAGGCCTTGAGTTTATGAACTTGAGATAAATATTTAAAAATGCCATTTCAGTATGTGCAGAGTGTATTTTTCACGTTTAAGTTTGGTTTCCTTTTAAAGTGTGTGTCAGAAAAGAGCACCTGCTACTGCTGCTGGTGGGCAGGTCTGGAACCCCAGACGTGGCCAGAGCCTGCCTAGGGAATGGCTCCAGGGACTGGCAGCGAGGAGAGGAGACAGCAAATGGCTTCAGTATGGGCTGGCTAGGGAAGCTGAGAGGGCAAGTTTTGGAGAATTTCAGCTATGTCATGGGAAATGGCACAGCCAGACTTGTGATTAGCAGGAGAGAGCAAGTCCTCTGGGTCATTGCCAGGGTTCAGGAGGGCAAAACACTGCTGGGCTATCAAATTGTTGCCATACTTTGTTTAAAAAAGAAAGGGGGGGCAAATGTAAGTGGGGAAAAAAACCCAAAACTAACAAAGAAGCAGATTACTTTTTTGGGTGTCAAATGTGCCATCATTTTAATGTTGCTGACACGTGCAACCTGAGCAGTTGCATGAGAACAGAGAACGGCTGGAAAAAGTGCATTCAGATATTGAAGGTGTTGAGGAAATCTGAAAATGTGATAGCTGCTGAGTTGTTTGGGGGGTTTTTTCTTCGGATTAAAAGCATCTTCTCGTAAATTGCACTGATTTTTTTTCTTATAAAATTTACCTATATTGAGGGTCACTTTTGTGTATCACTGATCCCAAAATGTCTTTAAGCTGATTTTTCTGTATCCTAAATGGAAAGATACTGTGTGGCATATTGAGGGAATATGAAAAAGTATTTACCTTTTTTTTAACAAATAACAAAAGTATATTCTGAAAGGACACTAATTAAAGCCAAAAGCAAAGTAGACAACTGAAACTACTCTCAGTACACTAAAATTCATTGAATTTTTTTGATGTGAGGCAAGCTGTTGTAAATACCTGCTGTATTGGTCAGACCTGCTGAGTGTGATTTGTGAGAGCACTCAAGTAGGAGTTTCCTGGTTCTGGGACACTGCAGCTTTCCAAGTCAAACCTCTTTATTCATTCACCTCAGGTAAGTAAACAGAGGTGTTTTGTTTTGCCCTTCTGTGGTTGCCCCAAACCACAGTGCCGTGGCTCTTGGAGCAGCTCTTTTGCCAGAGAGTGGAGTGAGGTTGTGCCACCGGTCCCTGAGACAGCTGGTGGCTGACCACCGTCCAAACCATCCATTTTCCCTCACCCCATTTCTCCACCACTCCTGACTCACTGCAGAACAGGCTGTAGGATTGATTGTTCCAGCCTGGTTCAGTGGGGAACCCGCAGCCTGTGGAGCGAGGCTGGATCTCCCTGGATCCCTGCCCTGAACAGCAATGGAATGTGTGGGTGCTTGCTGCAAAGCAGAGGGATGCCGGGGCTCCAGACTGACTGGATTCCTGTCAGGAGCCTTTGTCTCCACAATAGTGATGCTGCCCTGACCCTCTCTTGGTGGCTGTGGTTATGGAGTGTCAGGGTGCCCCTGGCTGGTTGTGGAACTTGCTCCTCTGGATGTTTAGCAGAGGGAGGAGGAATCCACTGGGGTGGTGGGAAAAAACCCCAAGTCCTTTTACCTGGGTTAGCCCTGAAGTTCTCCAGCCTTGTTTCCCGATCACAGGTGTGGCAGGGACAGTTCAACAGGTCAAAGCTGATTGTGCCAGACCTGGAAGTGACAGAAATGCTGATCAAACTCTTTCTAAAGAGCACATGTGTCAGGCCTTATGCAGTGCTCTGGTTTATTTTCTGATCACTGGGCTTTTATTTATTTCTTGTTCCCTCACAATACTAATGACATTTCCAGTTGATCTTTCAGATTTTTCATTTCCTTACACGTTTCAACTTTCAGTAAATACAACTCCACATTCTTTACTCAGGTGTAAGTTACAGAAAACTTACCCTAAAAGCAGGTCCCTGCAATTTACATGTCAGTAATTATATTTTGCTGTATTAATCTGATTGTTTGAATTAATCCATCCAACCTATTTCTTTAGTAAATGCAGAGCACTTACAGGTTAGTGTTTCAAGAATAATACTGTAAATGAGCAGAGCTTTGCAGACTTCTATGTCAAACGCTGTCTAGATGTAGAGTTCTTTCCCACACAGAGCTGTCCTTCCCCCACTCCTCTGCAGCAGTGGGAAGCAGAAGCATCGTCCATGACTCATGACACAGAGCTTAGTAGCTGCTGGGGAAGCTCAGAACTGTGTCTGCCTTGGCCCCAGATGTAAATGTGGGACTATTTGCTGACCAGCTGAGAGTTTACATGGAGCATTTGGCTGGAGGATGACAGTGCAAGTCTTCACAATGGTAACACTGATGCATCTGGGTTGCCTGAAAACCCAAACCTAGGAAAGTGTAAATAAGGTATCAGAAGTATTCAGAGTGAATCTGTGTCGATTTTGATATATTTCTTTGCAAGGTTAGGTTGAATGTCAGCAGTCAAGTAGGGTCTTGTTAGTGCTTGAGGTTGATGGGTTGTCTCTTAAAAAAACATCAATTTCCTAAATGAGAATTTGTTCACTAAGAAGTGGCTAAACCCATGTGTAGAAGTAACAGCCAGGAGTTTCCCTGAAATAAAGCTGTTCCCTTGAGGTGACATCTGAGTCTCTGGTTTGACCTGAGACTTTGGGTTTTAGATTTGTTTCATTCCTAAAGGATAAATGGCGTGGATAAGCACAAAATGCGTGTCTGGTTTGTGTTGTCACCAGTGCCCTCCACTGAGGACTCTGTTTGCATGGGGTGATATGCATGGTCTGAAAGGCAGTTCTGAGGAAATCTTAACCTCTTCGTTGAGGGATTAAGAGGTCACCACAAGAACTTCTGGGCACATAATCCTGGAGTCAGAGGCTGAGGCAGTGCTACGCTGTAGTGCTGGGTGTGCTCCAGTGCAACCAGTGACAAAACATACTGGTGCTCTTGGCAGCTTTTGGGGTTGAAGTGGAGGGAGGAACAGGTATGAATTGTGGGACAGTCTTCAAAGGATGGAGAGGTAACAGAGCTACCTGGAAACATATAGGAATTTCTCGAAGTTTTCAGTATTCTTAAAACCAGATGAAAGCCTAAAAATGCCCAGATGTGTATAAGAGATTTGCAGTGTAAAATGCATGAACACCATAATGATTGACACACTCAGTGACTTTGAAGTGTGCTTTTAATTATGTTGTTTTCATGTAGCGCTGTGTGTGAAATGTTTTGATCTCACATAGGAAGAAGAGTTAGGTCTGTAACAACCGCATGAATGGTGTGAGAGTGCTTTGCAGTGTGTTTCTGTGCCTGGAAAAACTGGCATCTTGTTCCCTGTCATCAGCTCAAGATGCGAAAAGGAAATGTACAACTGCTGAAAGTTGTGCAAAGAATCTGGTGAGGAATCTTCTGTCTTTGAAGATCTCCATATGTGAGGTATTCAGGCATGTTTTGAAGATGACTTGGTTCTTGGGATTCCTGAAGGTATTAGGGAGGAATGTATGTAGCAGGCTTGTGTTTGGCAACAGTTTAACAGCACAAAACAAATCACAAATGCATAAATATGATAAGTTATTGTCCCTGTCAAAATTGAGCACAGTTAGCTCTGTCCAACTGTGATCTGTGTGGTCTGGCTCCTGGCAGCCAACATACTGGAAGTGTAGAAGTTAATGTTCCAGAAACTTATCTGTAAAGAGCTGTCTGAGCTCCTGATGGGCAAGGCTCGTGTTGTCAGAGATCAGATCGTGTTGTTCTGATAGCAGACCATCCATCTTGTTCCTATTGGCTGCCTTATTCAAGTGAGGCTGAATTTCCAGACTAATGTGCCTTCCAAGTACTGAGCGTACTGAAGTTCAGTTGCTGGAGGGAAAGGTATGCTCAAGGAGCTATTTGATGTGAAAATACATGGCTTGAAAAATCATGAAAAGTTTCTAAAGGGAGAATGGGAAAGAGTAACTGGGGTTCAGAGAGAGACTATAAATTGCACCTTTAATGAAACTCCATGCTGGGCTCAGAACTAAACCTATAGAAAACAGATAGTGTACTCCTTAAAAGTAAGAAAAATCTGCTTCAACACAGTCTTTCTTCACTGTAGCCACCTTGCTGTATTTGTAGTTGCACCCTGCAGAACCTCCCCATTGCTCAGCTGTGAGCTGTCACTCTCCTCCAGGCTCCTCCTGCAAACCCTGCTCTTTTATGACACACTGATTCCAAACATTCACAGAATTTTTAATCAGTTCTGGAAACATATACATCTGCATGGTGCAGTTCATGACCTACTTCCATATCAAACTTGATAAAGGTAATTAATTTTCAATAGGAGTTGCTGCAAATCCTGGGAAGCGTTTTGTTTGTGT
Source organism: Gymnorhina tibicen (assembly GCA_013399875.1). NCBI lineage: Eukaryota > Metazoa > Chordata > Aves > Passeriformes > Artamidae > Gymnorhina > Gymnorhina tibicen. Next base: position 344,753 of record VXAZ01003899.1, read on the forward strand.
GGCTTTGAGGACATTGTCTGAGAACAGAAGCAGTGCATGGCAAAATGAAAGGGATTCCTCCCTTCTCCTGCAGGATAACAGTGTTAAAGATGGAAAAAAGGACATTAAAAAGAGAGGCCAGGGTCAGCTTCCATTCTGAGGCTGGTGGAGCAGGGCTGTTGAGTGACCATGGAGAGAAGCTCCACAGTTGTGAGAGTGGGTGATTTTCACAGGGCACATCAACTCCTCAGTCAGGGAATTGTGTTTATGTAAACAGGATGCACTAGATTTACTTTTTAGACACTTATTTATTTTAATACTTGTCTTCTGACCTTGCCTTGATATCTCTGGGACTGATTTGTTGCTGGGTTTTGCTTTGCACCTCACATCCTTATTTGGATTGCTGTGTAGGTTTTCTGTATTTCTTCTGAAATAAGATCCCTGAGGGTGCCAGGTCAGAGCTGCTCTCCAAGTAACAACCAGCAGAAAGGGGGAGAGATGGTGATAATGGACAAACTGGGTTCTGTGTGTGGGTGGTATCTCAGAACATTTGTCCACGCTTTTATATCACGAGCTGCAAGTCAGTCGTGTGCATTTCCAGTGACTTTGTTCTGAATTAAGGTGAGCTGGTAGACATGCAGATTTAGAGCCTAAATGGTTCTTAGCTACAGTGCTTCTGGTGAAGTTCTGCTGTTTTGCCACAAAACAGATGGAGCTTTACTAAGGTGTTTCATAAAAATTCTGAGGATGGCTTTGACAGACAAATCAGGAGGAGAATTTAGCACTCAGATGGCTCTAAGCTGTCCCAGGAAATTCTGAGCAGAATTTTCTCTCTCTGGTGATTAACAAAAATCTCCTGAGAGTAGGGACTGTGAATGCTGGATTCAGAGAAAAGTCTGTTGCTTTTATAGTAATGAGACATAATTGAACGTAGTATTTAATTCACAAGAATGTTTTCTGAGGGGTATTTGGGCCATAGGAAGAGAAACAGACTGTACCAGTCCAGGTAGATGTTTTCTGAGGAGTAAATTTGAATTTTCCTTTGATGTTGAGCATCAACATCAACTAGGCTGGGCCTAGTTGTGAAGTGTACTTGTGCTTTTAGTCTTCCATTCAGACAAACAGAAAATGTACTCCACAGCTTGGCCATCTCTGCTTTTCCTGAGCAAAGCCAAGGTGAGTCAAGATCCTCGTTTCAAGCTGTGGAAACCTTTTGGTTACCTTTGAATAAAATGATTTTGTCAATTCCTTGTCACTTTTTTTGGTTTGTTTGGTTTTTTTTTTCTCATTTGACTTCCTGCTAGCAAAGACTGTCTCACAAGCCTATGTGCTGTGTGTCAGTAAATGTTGTGTGAAATTAGAGTTCTGTAAGCTCACGGTTTTCTTTGTCCATTCCAGTGTGTTTGGGTAATGAGAATGAGCCATGTGATGCTGTTCCTCAGTCTGCACTGGGAAAACCTTGTGAAGCAGAACTGTTGTGGCAGATGAGAAAATATTTGTCAGTATGTGTAAAATCAGAGATAACTTAACTTGAAACGCTGGTTAAGTGTGGGGAAGAATCTTTGGGAACACATGAGGAGCTCGGAGGTGAGCGACAGGGAGGAAAAGAGGTGGATTTTGTGTAGAGCCTCCCTTGCCTGGGTTGGGTTGTGGGGCTGACTCCACGCAGGTGAGGAAGAGTTCCTGTGGAGCATTTCCATCTGAGTTATGATTCCTGCCTGTGGTTGTGAGGTTTAGGGGTAGGATTTTACTCTCAAGTGGTGCAGAGTGTTCCTTCAACTCCACAACTTGGGTATGGCCTGAGGTGGTGACTTGTCAGCAGAGACTGACTGGAGGTGTCAGCATTCCTGGAGGTGGAATTACTCCTGGAGCCTTGCAAGAATATTAAACATTGATCTTTTCAAAACCATGAAGAGATAGGTGTGGATTTGTTTTAATAGGCTGATTAAAGCATTAACCTCTATGGCTTTAGAAATTTAAATTAAATTTAGCATTTTTTTAAAACTGCAACACTAAAACAAAGAATTACTTTTATAGTGTCAGAAGTGTTGGAATATTGATTAATGGCTTGAATCTAACCTGCTTTTAGAAATGTTCCCCAGTATAAATGTGAAAATGGGAAAACATTTAGGTGATAAAAAAAGTGCTGTTCTCCCATGGAGCCTGTTCTGCCTGTTAAGGTGTAAGCCATCAGGCTTTATGTCTTTCAGAAATGAGAAATATATCTATTCTCTCAGTTGGGTGTCTAAGTGTTATCTCTGCTATTTCCATTGTGAGTGTTGTTTAGCCTAACTTTGGCCTGGTTGTAACATTTATTTATTTATTTATTTCTGATGTTAGTTTGGACTCTTGCTATAAAGTGTACATTGACTGTAAGCCACAGAAATACAAAATCACAGGTGTAGTTACCATGGCATCTCTCTTCTGGGTCAGGGAATGTGCAAATTTTACTTTGCTGCTTAAATTGTAAGCCTCAATCTAAGGCCAGATAAACTTAACATTTTCCTTCATATACCTTAATGTAAATTTAGTTTCACGTGTGTATTTTATGAATTTTACAGACTATTTATAGATCTGTATCAAACAGATTCTATATACAAGTGTTGCTAGATTTGTCTGTTTTTTTCCCCCGTTTATTTTTTAAATTATGGTTTCATCTGATGGAAGGTAATCGCCGCATTTTTAGATACAGTCTGTATGTTAAAAATAACCCTGCAAAAAGAGATTATGCAGAGCAATAGAAAAGTAAATATAAACTTAAAAAGGAGATGAGATTACATCTCTGACTTCTGCTTAGGCATTTTAGGAGGAGGCCTGCTCATCAGCTTCACTTCAGAATGGATTTTGGCTATTAGTGAACTTGTGATGCAGAAAGCTTCAGTCAGTCTTTAAATAGAAAAGAGTGTACAGCTGTTTGGGGTTTTTTCTCATCCTAAAAAGGCTGACAGGCTTTAAAGCCTAGTTCTGCAGCTTCCCCCTTGTTTGTGGAATTATCAGGGGGACAGATAAGAATGAATTTTGTCTGTGCCCCTTATCGGTGACCCTCCCTTAGCTGATGTGCCCTCTGTAAAGAGCTGACAGACGATTTTCCTGCTGCAGTTAAAACGGGAAGTCTCGAGACAAACGATACAAGTACAGTCACAAAACACTTCTGCAGGTGCCTGAGGCAGGGAATTCTGGCCTGTGCTGCTCCTGCCAGCCGAGCAGGGAGCCTGAATGAGCGTGTCCTGCTAAGGGATGAACAAACTCAGCTGTGTGGAAAACCAGCTGCTGTCCAAAGGCAGCAGGGCTGTGCGAGGTGGTGTAAAATACTGGCACCCGGGTGGTTCAGGTGGAGAGGGGTGGGAAGTTAATGACCATTCCTCAGAGGTGAGCAGGGATACAGAGCCTTGTAATGTAAATATTCTGAATAGTTGCTTTTGGAAACCTACGTGTGTTTTTCTTCTGGGCTTTTCAAAATCCAGTTAGCCAAATAACCCAAACAATTTTCTTGTATTTATTTAGGCAGGAAGCCAGCTGCTCAATTTGTCCATATTAACTATCTGAGAATTTAGAAGAATAAATATTCTATGTAGTTTTCATTCTCTTGAAGTACAAAGTATGTTAAAAACCTTCCCTGTAAATGTTCACCTTATTTTTGTCTACAGACCAACAATTTCTAATAGAAAAACTGCCTCATTTCAGGACGATTAATTTAGCAGTTCACAGCAAATTAATGGTAGTTGTAACCTTTGGACAAAAGGGTCTGTTTAATCATAAGTATTTTGTGTGCAAAGATTCACAAACTTCTGCTGCTTATAAAGTAGGAAAAAAAAAAGGTCGGTTTATTTTGCCGAAATTATTTTTAAAAGCTCTTCATTTAGTGCATCTCCTTTTCCTGTAAAAACGCTGCTACTTCTGCCACCTTTTGACTTCATAAAAGTTTCCCAAATAAAGTAGCAGTGTTTATTTGGAAGGTAAATGTTTATTTTTGTGCCTAAGGACTGGATGTGTTTGTGCTTCCTCTTTGTGCTTAGGGACTGGAAGGGGAAAAGAACTCCTGAAGCCTGGCTTTGGCATTTGAGAAGTCATCACAAGGTTTCAGTCTTAGCAGAATTGCTAAAAAGGGGTGGCTGAACCCACAAAGTCAGAGTTATTTTGGCTGCCCAGGCACAGGGAATAAGTGCAGTGACCTGTCCGCCCCTGCGGGGCAGCTGCGGGAGCGGGGTGTGGCGTGGCCACAAATGCTCCGAGAGGTACAGAGCTGCAGGGCACAGGCACATCAGAAATCCTGCTGCAAGTACGGGAAATAACAGAATGTAGAACAGAGACACTGGGGATGCAACACATCTTAGTTGTCAAAGATTTATTCGGTGAACAGAAAAGTAGTTGAAAGAAGTTTGTGAAATAATCCTTTTTCAGTTAAATTAAGCTTCTTGGTTTCAGTCTGGGTAATTTCTGCAAATAAACAGCAGTTTGGCTTGTCAGCAGGAGATGCTGTCGTTTGCACAGTTACAGCTCTCTTTGTGCCAGGGGAGGCTGTTCCTGCTGTGTGTTTGGTACCCAGGGGATGCCCAGGAGCGAGGGCATTGCCCAGTTCTCACTCCCTGAGCAGGAGCTCAGTGCCTGGTGCTGCCTCTGCTCCCAGAGCTGCAAAGAGATTCCAGATCCTGCACAAACTGCCTCACTGGATGGAGAGGATGAAGAGCAGGGAGAGGAAAGGGTGCTTGGCTTGTTTGTTTCCCAGGAGAGTTACAAACTTGTGTATTTGATGGTTCTAAGTGTGAAGGTTCTCTGGAATCTTGAAATCTTGCATTAGCTGGGGGTGTTTGGGCAAGCACAGTTTTATCAGTGAATTTTGCAGTATAAACAGTATTTGGGAGATCTCAATTCATTACAGAATTTGCTGTAATAAAGCAGCTGGTTCCTCTGGGCTTTTATTTCTTCCTGTTTCTAGTATCTGGGGTTTGGTTTTTTTTTGTGAGCAAAATTCCCTTTTCTGTTTGCTGTCCTGATGTGACACCCAGAGCTATGCAAGCCCCATTAAGAAGATTGGGACCTTTCTGTATAACCTTACACGAGCTGAAATGGAAACCAGCCACTTTAGCTGATTGCATTCAATTTACATTTGTTGTTGGGTGATGTGACACCTGCAGCATTGATGTATAAAACATCCGTGGGTAAAGCACAAAGAACAACAATATCTGACTGCTCCAGCAAACCTTATTCACTGTTATCAGACAACTTGTCTTTCTATTTATTTATTTATCGAGGCTGCGTTTTATTGACATTTTTTGCTTGGTTAGGGTGTTCTGAATATTTCCAAAGCCATGTCTGTGATATTTGACAGATCTGAACTGTAAAGCCAGATATGTGCCACAAATAGCACAGAACAAATGTTTGCATTTCTAAATATTTATCAGCATTTATGCGAAGCTACCTGTCTTTGTATCTGTAGGCACAATTGTTATAGGATTCAATTAAATCAGTAATAATATCAGTTCTCAGATATACCAAAGATATAGAGTCGGTTCAACAGTAATGAAAAATCTTCCATTTGTATAAGTTACTAGTGAAATTCAAAATCTGGCAGTAATTCAAAGATGAACTGATGTGTAGGTTAGAGCTGAGGGGAAAGTCGCCTTGAAAATGAGCTAATGAGCATCTGGCTCTAAATGGAAAATTAACTGTTGCATTTAGGAAATAGGTCAGGCTGGTTAACAGGCCATTATCTGAATTCAGCCCTTGTTTGTAAATATACTTGTAATTCCATGGATGACTAATTGTTGGGTGGGTTGTTTTGTTATTTTTTTCTTTTCACACGTAGAACCATTTCATAACACTTTGATCCTACTTTGTTCTTCCACAGAATCTTTATTTAAACCTTTTCTGGAAATGAAGAATTTGGTCTTAGTTCCTTTTGTGGGCAAACCAACATTTTTTCTTCCTATGATATTAATGGCCATTTAATTAAATATTTTAGTCTGTAGGTGAAGACCAACTGTTTTCAAGTAGTGAGAACTAGAAATCCATCGTAGGGTTTCGTAACTTTGGGTACACAGAAGGTGGTGCTTTCTTACAACAGCAACTTGGATAATTCCACTTCTTTGGTGGAAGTTCTGGCACCTGATGTGCAGGACAGGACTTGAATTTAAGAAATTGCTGTGTTTTTAGCTGTTGCTTGGCTGCTTGCTGAGAGAAGTGATATTCTGTATGCCCTCTATGAGTAGCTTCAATAACTGCATTTTCTTTCCTCAGTGCTGTCATTTGCTATCTGTGAAATTTAAATTCTAACCAAATGAACAAAAATGCACTTTGAGGTTTTTTCACTTCTGTTTATGTGTGGAAAAGTAGAAAACAATAAAGAGTATGAGAGAAAGAGATGCGTGGATGAAATGGTTTTTTTCATTCCTATCCTTTCTGAAATTACAGTAATTTGCAAAAGGCTATTCTTAGTGATCAGAAATAATGCAATAGGAGCAGAAGTGGCTGGTGACTGGGATTATCCAATATTGTGTTTTCAACCTTCAAATAAATAAAAAAAATAAAACCAGAAAACCAGTACAAACCAAAACAACCCCCCACAAAACCCAAATCCCCGAAGAGAAAATCATCCCTACGTGACTCTCTTGTAATGAAGTCGCTTTCTGCATGGATCTTCCTAATGGTTTGTGACTTTTTAATTTTCCCTATTATAGTTGTGGATGCTGCAATTGAAGAAGGCTTTAAAAAATCTGTGCTTTGGTTGGTCCTTTAATTATCCAATGCAAACTATGAGCTATGGGAAGAGTATATATGGATTCCAAAGTTTTGTCTTTATTCTCCCTCAGTCTCAAGGAGTCATATAATCCTCTAGGAGGATCCTGAATGCTGATGGTGTTTAAAAATGAATGGAAATTCAGTGTTTGTGACTATTTGCAAGTAAATCTTGAGAACACTGTGACACTTGTGCATGTGGCCGTTGGCAACTGCAAGTCCCCTTCAGCCACTAACCTAAACTCAGCTGCCTAAAGCTGTGCAAACCTGTTCAAACACAGTGAGAGAGAACTGCTGACAGGGGGTGGATCTCCCATGTCTCTCTAAAACTTTGCATTTGTTGCACGTGGCTTATTTTCTTGCCAGGTGTCACAGGCTCGTAGAAAGGTACTGCCCAAAGGAGAAAACAGAAACACTGAGTGATTAAAATGAGCAGTATTGCCCGTGTGTCATAGAGACGTGGCAGATTTGGAAGAAGAGCTATCTCCCCTACAGATTTTTAGTGTCTGCTCTTCAAGACTGCTCGTTTCTAGTGACTTTCATGGGAACTGCTTCTGATATTTGGTAGCCAGTTTTTAATAGTGAAATCATATTAAAGGAATTTTTGAAACATGATGTTACAAATTGTCTTTAAAGACACAGCAGTGGACTCCCTAACTTCCACCTACTTAAGAAATTTAAGACTGGGGTGTTTTGTGCTTTTCTCTAAAGGAAACATGGTTATTCACTTTTAGGCTTTTTAATGCTAGCATGTAATAACAGCTACTGAAGACAAATGGTCCTGTGAGGTTTTACTGACAGCTGTGGTGATGGTCTTGGCATCACCGTGACTCGCTTGTAGCCACGATCTCTGACTTTGCTGATGCATTGTTAGGATGTCACCTCAGAGGAACAGTGATTGTATTTGCATGTTTTCTTAGACTGAACTATTGGAGATTAAATGATTGCATTGGCATCACAGTTTGCATCCAGTTAGCAAAGCTGACAGACTCTTGTTAATGGAAGAAGAGCTATAGCTAAATAAAAATACCCCAGCAACAAAACAAAAACAACTCCCACAAAGAGTGAATCTTTATAGTATACTTATATTTAAAGTTAAGCTAATCAGGCTTTATTTGTAATAATTTTGAAGGGAAATGCTCAAGTTGAGAAGTAAGAGGCTGAAGGAATCCTGGGGACTGTTCATGGAGGCACCACAGAGCTGTACTCGGTGTTGATACATAGTTCCATAATGTGCAGGAAACGTGTCGTTTCACTCGGCGCTGCAAGATCAGGGCCATAATCCATCTCACTCACTGTAGTGTGACGAATCGAATCTCTGTCTGACAAGACCTGCTGCTTGGGAGCTCTGCAGAGATGAAATGAGGTCTAAATTCAAAGGCATGTGAGAATAATACTTTAGAAAATACCTGGAGATGAGAATTAAATGTACCAAAAGAAGCTAGAATGTTTAATTTTTAAAGGCATATTTGCTGTGTATAGTTCAATAAGTTAATGCTTTCCATGTTCTCTGCTCACAAAAAGAAAGCAGAATGTGTGTTCTTAAGCAGTTCCTCGACAAGGGCTAGTCCCATTTCTGTCATTAACGAAGGATAATGTCTGGAGTGGCAAATGTCCAGAAAAAGCAATCCACTATAAAGGCATATTTACTTCAGTCAGAGAATTTGAGCTGTGGTTAAAGTATCAATATTAGCTTAAGAAAGTATTTGGCAGAGAGGGAGTCCAAAACACAACCGGTTACCTTACACCGTGTGTTTTGCTGCGGCGCCTTCCCCTGGTTGTCACAAAGCCACTTTGGAGCACCAGGATACATCTTAATCCCTTCGTGCTGCCAGGGCTGCGCTCGGCTCTGAAGGAGAGGCTGGGTAACAATTATTCCTGCAAAGCCCGGGTGTTTAGTGGCCGTGTGAGACGCAGGTGGAATGCAGAGCTCTGTCCCGCCCTGGCAGCGGTGCCTGGGTGAGGAGGAAGCTGGCTGGCAGGAGTTTCACAGGGCATGGTTCACCAGTTCCTTCCTCAAATCCGAAATGCCTGAGCAAGTGTGTCACTCGTGGTGCACCATCTCCCCTTCTGGCCCTCTGTAACACTCCTCTTTGATGACTGTGGGTTTCCTGTAAACTCAAGGCTACGGCATCTGTGCATAAACTGTTTGCTGGAAGAATTCCTTCCCTTTTATTAGTATGCTTGTGTAACCAGTTTCAAGCTATCAACACTCCTTCACACCCTTCCCCCATGTAGATATTTAAAAATAAAAATGAACACAGTCTTGAAGTGGGAAGCATAAGAACCTTTGTGGGTTATTCAAACTACGTGAATATATATGGGGATAAGTATTGGTCAGATAGGAAGCCTAATTTCGAATGACTCCTTCGGGAATATCCTTCTGGAGGGGAACAGTACTCTGCTTGATTCAGCTAAGTCATGTTCACTGTCAGCATTGCTCATTTGCTATAGATGTGTTTCAGGTTATTTTAATGTTTTGGCCAGGTTTTACCTCAGGTATTAAGCTATGAGGGTCTTTATGCAGCTTCTGATACTGTAGAGCCGAAGTAATTTGTGTTCAGAATCAAAACATTTTCTGTCTTGTACAGAAACGGACTGTGCTGACACACCCTTCAGTATTTTCTAATTAGAACTTAATGAAAAGCAGAAATTCTCCCTTGTAAATAGATTATGTAGTCTGATAGGACAATGTAAGAGTAATTGGAAATGTGCTGTAACCTTTAACGGGATGCTTGAGTGTCCTGTGTCCATTCTCATGCTGTCATTCTCAAGAGTTGATTCTGTGGTGAAAAGTCAAGAAAGGTTAATCTTTTCTTAAATGAGATTAAAGCTAGGGAGCAACATGGTTCACATTCCAAATATAATTAGCAATAAATGCATAAAATGCACAATTACTTGCTTTGGCTGTGGTGAAGATAATGGGGTTTGGGTTTTTTTTTGAAAGAAGCACCAATGCAAATTTTGGAACATAGGCTGATCCAGTAATGCCCTGAGTAAAAAACCTCAAAAGCAGGAAACTGCTAACTGGATTGCATTTTGCATTAGTTGACAAAATTTTAATTTCTTTAGGGGTGTGGTTGGGGATTTTTTTGGGGTATTTTGGGGTTTTTTTTTTGTTTTGTTTTGCTGTTGTTGTTGTTTTGGTTTGGTTTTTTTTCTTGTCTGAATCTTTCTCCCTTGAAGTTTTTTTGCATGCAAGAATTTCAGATATGGATCAAATTCAAGACCATTGGTACTTAATGCATCTTCTCTGAGTGTAAGAGTCCTTATAGAAGTATTTCCTATTAATTAAGGGTGTTGGTATGAAACACTTTCATCTTGGATATTAAGAAAGTTCAGTTCTTGGGTGGCTTGGAGTAAAGAGTGTTTTCACAATGCAAGAAGGGGGGTGTCTTGAGCAATATCAAGCCCAGCAGATTTCCCTTGTATTTTCCATCTCCTTTTAAATGCCCAGATCTCTCCACAGCACGGAGGGCTTTGGGTAACCCGATTAAATTATTAATTTATGAAGTTCAGGATTTTAGTTGCCTTTTTTTTCCTGTGGTGCTACCTCTCTTTGGGTGATTCTAATACGAGAATGCACAGGATTGCAGTGTTATCCTGACTCGATCATTTTGTGATAGACGGCTTTGGCATTTTCTAGTTTCATCTTCCAAAGTATTTTGAAAGACTTTGTATTCGTAATAAACATCTTCTTTCAGAAACTGATAATAAAGGTCTGTTACGAGTAGGAATTAAAAATGTCAACTTGTTTGAACAGCTTGTGTTGTTTTAGTACAAATTGTTTAGTGAGTACACAAGGCTCCAGTTCCATCTGAATGGCACTAAATTATGCTGAACTAATTATATTCTTGCTTTATGTAGCCTGACATTTAATTAACAGAAATTAAATTCTCTTTGCACACCTCACCCCACGAGTGCATGACATGCAGCTCTTTCCTGTAGCTCTCTTTCACCTGCTTTATCTTCCCATCAACTTCTCATTTGCAATAAAAATGTATTTCCATGAGAGCTTTTACCTGAGATGCTGCCTTCAAGTTGCAGATCACAAGCCATGTAAGCAATTGGCATAGGTGCCATTTTTTAATTATTTTCAAAAGTGTGTATCAGTCTTAACTGATGGGGTTGAATTCTTTTCAATAAATTATGATTTGACCTTTTTTGTTCTCCATGGAAACCAGCCTTTTATTAATGCTACTGTTCTCCAGCAGCTCTTATGATGTATCTGGATCTGTAAGCAGATCTTGAAGGAGAATAATTCCACAAAAACACTCCCCTCCCCCTGTAAAGAACACCATTTATTCTAAATTGCATTTTCAGGTATGAAAGTTTGGATGAAGCATTAGATGGAGTGGTGAAAATATCAGTGAAAGCACTGCAGAGCACAAGGACTGGCAGGGCAGAATGGAGCAGTCAGTTCCCAGAGCATCGCTCCCTTTGTGAAACCTGGATTTGCCCCTGCAAGAGGCACTCCAAGGAGGAGGAATATTCCAGGGTACCCCTAAAGTGGAATTAGAACAGGGCACAACTGTATCAAATGCATTTGCATTGTCTCACAACACAGAAAAAAAGTCAATTTTCTATAAATATGTTAAAATACAAGCAGATAATCAGAAGACAAGTTTAAGCACTTAAAACATTACATGTTGTGTTCAGTACATGTTTTTTCCTGTGGTAATTCCTGGGCTGAAAAACCTCTCAGAAAATGAAAACTTAATCTGTGTTACTATGTTGCACTTTCCTTTGCAGTATTAACTTTCAATTAAACATTGGAGCTAGAACAAAGCTGTGAAGTGAATCTGGAGACCCCTGTGACACGTGATGTCCTCTGGTTCTACCTGGGGTCTTTTTAAAATGCAATCATGATCTTGTCAGATAAGTTTTTTCTGACCTCATAATTAGCTATCTTGGTGTTTCTGGGTGATGTTTTGCATGTTAGAATGCCTCAGACTCTTCTGTGGACTTTAAACTACCCTCGTGTTATCATGCAAAAAGGATGATTTGTTTTTTTGGAGCAATGTCCAGGGCATTCTAAAACTGATGTTCATGAGGAAATAGCTCTGTTCCAGGTTCCTGGAGGCTGCAGGGGGATGAGCAGGTATTTCCCAAGGTGTCACTGCAGAGTGAAAGACACGAATGAGGACTGAGCTGGTCTAATCAACCAGCCTGTTAGTTTGTGACAATTTGATTGCTTCATTTACAGAATCATGAGCTTTATTTGGTTGTCAGTCAACACATCATTAGTGTAAGATGCTCCAAAGCAGAGCTGTAGCTGCTGGAGAGTATTAGCAGTGGGTTGCAAAGAAATGAAAACAGTACCTGCAATTTGGAGAACAGCTGAAGCGTCTTAGTCCCTTTTCAGTGTTCTTTTGCTTCAGAGAAGTTTTTAACACACAGTCTTTTCTGTTCAAAATCATTCTAATTAAGGTCATCTGAGACAAAACACCAGAGTGGTGGGGTTTTTTTCCTGAATGCTGCTGTAGAATTAACAGCTTTTCATTTCTCTCTCTGAACGTCAAAGAAAATGAAGTGTTCTGGGATCTAACATATTGCCTATTAAAAAAATCTGTATCATGTCACTGAGTACTTTGTCCAAATGTAGTTTTAGAAGACTGTACCATATTATGTCCAAATGTTGCTCTTTGGAGTGTATAAAATAGTGTTCTTGAAGACTTTTTTTTTTGTAGATTCAAGATCTTTTACCTTTTGGAAGGGCTGTTGTGCTCTCGGAAGTGAGAAGCCTGGAGAGCACTTGTGTCAAAAGTCTGTTGTCATTAGGCTTTAGCAAGTTAGAGAATAACCTGACAGGTGGAGGGACAGCAAAAGCAGAGCAAAGCGACTTTGGGCATGGCAGGTTTAATCTGTGACACACATCGAGTGCCACACCTCAGAGCGACCTCACCGAGCTGCTCCCTCCCATGGCTGACACAGGGGTGGAACACCACAAAGCCTTTTTTACTCTGCTCATTAAAGGTGCTAAGACCATAACTTAGTGTGCAACACAAAACATCAAGAGGTGCTTGAGGTGCTGGGTGTGAGGAGAGATGTCCAGAGGCAGTAGATGTGTTTGCTGGATGTACTGACCATGCTGAGAGGTGGCTGCAGCACGGGGAACCTTGAGGGCAGGGTGCCCAGCAGGATAATGTGTGGGTTCAGAGCTGGTTGGAGAGCTGTGAGAGTGGTGCTTGCATAGCTGTGTACGTGGATTGGGTTAAATGTTGGGAAAAGCTGGAATGGGAAGATGGCAGTGTGTGTTCCTGAAGAGCTGGACTGTAAATTGAACTTTAATCTCATGGAAGGAGCACATTTGGATATTGATGAATTTGGGAAGTCACTGAGGCGCTTGCGGGCGTGAAACCTTCACAGCTTCCCTTCTGATGTCACAGAGTCTTGTGTCCTGTGGCTGTTGAAATTCTGCAGAACAAAAACGTGCTAAGACCAAAGAAAAAAGGTTGAATTTAGGTGGTAATTTCAGGCAAGTTTGAATCTCAGTTGCCCAGGGTCTAAGGACAGCATGTTTGTTGATCTGAGCACTGCACTGACTGTACCACTGCTGCAGGGAGCTGTGTCAATTGGGACAGTGCTGAGTGCCTGCAGCTGCATCTGCAAGTGCCACACACCTGTGCCTTTATAATGGCCCATAGCAGTGTCATGGGCCAGCTGGTTAATCCTTTCTTAGCAACAAGGTAATACATTTAAGCTGAAGTTTCACATCTTTTGGGGTCACATTGCTAGGAAGACAGTTGTATGGTCTTCAGTTTATTTTCTTATCCATGTGTGCCTCTTGCTTGAGGAACAAAGTACAGACTATCTTTTTAAATTACAGCAACTGGTAAATGATGACAGAAATACTGACTAGCAGAGAAACGGCATAGATTTACCAAACTGCTTTGAATCTCCTTGAAGGACTCACAAATTCCTGCAGTTTATTTAAAGTAAGCAAACCCAAAACTTATGTCCTCTTTCCTTTCTGTTGTGTGGTCTTTTAATAAGGCACTTTTTTTTTTTTTTTGTGGTGGCTCCAATTAGAAGGTTTTCTTGTGCTAAAGATTGATTAGGGGGAATTTAGATGACTCGAGCTCTCCAGTTCAAGTTACAAAATATACAAGGCTGTTCAGTAATTACATTTCCTGGAGCTGCTGCCTGCACTTGATGCAGAGGTTGGTGTAGAGTGGGAAGGACTCTTGAAAACCAATATCTTGAAAATGTGGCAATTCAGTGCCTTGGGAGGGGACTAGCAGAGAATTAAGGTTGTTGTAGAGATACGATGGTTATACTTTGTAGTTTCTGAGGAAATAGTACCCACACAGTTACAAAAGCTTAGTTAGATTTGAAAGGATCATAACCTTTCTACATCAGAAATGTCAATTAATGTTACAAGAATGAATGAAAGATGCTAAAAGCTTCTCACAATGGGGCTGTGGTATCAAGAGAGATAATGACATTATGGCAGAGCACTGACTTAGTTGACATGGCACAGGAGGGTTTGTGTGATTAACATAATGTAGGACATTACTTCTGTGCACAGAATATCCCAATTCTGAAGTCAATATCAAAGTAAGGTTATGCTAGAAAGTTGTAGTTTAAACATTTCCAGTGATTTTAAAAAGAAAATTTTTGAAATACGTAAGTTTGTTTTCTTTGGTGCAAGTTTTTCAATGAATTTAATAAAAAATACAAAAATATTATAGATACTGCTTTAGCAGTGATGCTTCTTTAATTTAAAAACACAGGTTATTTAGTAGGTTCAGATTGATAGAAGTCTTAGGATAATTTCAAGAGTGAGTGAAAATCCCAACTAAAGTTGGTTTGACTGAAAAAAAAAGGCCTTTGGGCAGAAGGATTTAGAGGAAGTACTTAATAATATATGTTATTATAACATCAAGAATTTGTAGATTAAACATTTTCACCCTAGAGCCTGACTTGGGGTTTAGATTTAAAAGTGTTCAACGTGTGATGCAGCTGTAAATATCCAGTGGTGCCCTGAGTGGCACAGGCAGGGATTGCAGGCACAAAATCATTCATCCCGGAGCCCAGAGAGAGGTGGTGAGGAGGCCAGGAAAGGCAAAGGATGCCAAAGGACAAATGAAGTGGAGAGAGGAATTCCCAAGTGTGCAGGAACACAGAAAGGAAGGGACAGAGCCGTTGTGGGAGGGTCTGGCTGCAGCTGAGTATTTTCTGCCCTTTTAAAATTTTAAATTAGCTCAGAGATGTGCACTGTAACACGTCATCCTTTTTGGTTGTTTTTGTTAGGAAATTGTGTGAACCAAATAATGTGGGCTTTTTTGTTATTTGGGTTTGTAAATTGCATGTGAACATACATCAGATTGGTTCAGAAAATAGACTGCAGGGCTCCCTATCTCCTTTTTTGCCACCACTCCAAGAAGTCTTTTGCTTTTTCTTTAGAGCACTGAAACCATCAACTAATTTAATTTGGTATCTTTCAAATATCCAATTTCCAAAGTACTTTTGTTGAATGCAACATGTATTTTTCTTCTTATTATACATTTTGATGGTTCCTTAAATTTCAGAAATTTAAGAATACTGCACTGAATAAGGAAATCTAAGTTTAAATGACGTTATAAAGAAATGTTAGCTGCAAAACCAAGCAGTGATACTTTTTGCTCAAGTGGTTTTTCCTTTGGATGGATAAAATTGTGCTATTTAAAAACACCAAGGTTTTAGCTTGCAAATGTTTGAAATATTTGATAACTGAAGTATCAAAATATGGGAATGGGATTCAGAGGACATCTTTCTGTGCAGAAGAGAATCTGTGTTCTGGGCTGACTTTTTCAAAGCTCAGATAGAGGATTCCAAGAGATAAAGAATCAGAATAAAATCTAGTCTTGTATAAGAAATATCATCTCCCAAGAGACACCATTCAGTGGCTGAGGGCTATGTAGTTTTATGGTGCCTGAGACCCTGAGGTGCTGCTTAAGCACCTTTATTTCAATTTCTGTGTATTCCAAGCTCTCCAATTCACCTGGATCCCACTTCTCCGACCCCAAAGCTGCTGCAGCTCAATGTTTTATTGAGCGTGGCAGGGGAGTTGTAGCCCACAGGCAGAGACCGGTGGAGCACCAGTTTGTAAGACCTGAGAGACTCGCCCAAAAAATGCTATGTCCTCCTCGAGCTGGATGTGTCTTCAGTTACAGAAAGAATTAGAGTGAAAAGCCCAGTTCTATTTTACAAGCAGAAAAAGTTATTCAGAAACAATGCCCATTCTCTTTACAGAGTAAGGTTGCTCTGATGGAAAACCATTGTCACACATGGGATCTCAAAGCAGGGCTCTGTACTCCCCCTCACCCTGCCACGTGCTGTGGCTAACCTATGATAACTAAGAAGAAATATTAGTAATTAAAAAAATCATTATGTTAAGCTAAACAAATTAGAAGGTTTTTTTTTTTAAAGATAGTTCTAACTGGGGTTCAAGAGGAGGAAAAAGATCTCACCTCTCTCCTAGATGAGCAAGTTAAGCCTCAGGGCATGAGATTGGTTTTAGCCATCGTGTAAGTGTAGGTCAATAAGCGTTGTCAGTGAGTTTTAATGTTGAACATTTAATTATATTGTTCTTCCCCATCTGACTGTTAAATGTTAAATGTTTGCCTCTGGGTGCTACAATTTTCTCCTCCTGTATATATTCTGTAGCAGCCTTTTAGTATATAAGATTTACATTTTTGTCTTTTTGATCAAATGGAAGAATTAGTTGATTTGTGAAGAAATCAAGGCTGTAAAAAGTCCTCCTTGGTTTTATCTCTTTTATCAACACATCTCAGAGTGCCTTTTCTCTTGAGCAAGCAGGTGTTTTTGTTGAAATAGCTAACTGTAGATAGCAGTCCCACTGCAAATGTTAAGGAAAATCTTTAAAAAATTCCTGTTTCTGTGTTAAGTTCTTTCATGCTTTTGAGAGGCTCTTCCTGCTGGAAATATTGGTGCACTGATATACCCTAAGGGGCCCTGCTGTAGGCTTACAGCTCAAAAGGTGAACATTAAAGTCCATTATAACGTTTAGGGTCACGAGGGTTTTCTCATGTGGTCTCTGTTTACTTTGGATGCTCCTTTGAGGCTTCTGAGTGTGAAGTGGTGGAAGAAAACATACAAATCCGAATTTCAGGTTGTAGGAGGACAAATAGCACAATGTGGGAGAGTTCCTTTGGTAAATGCTCTCTGCCATGGATATAACCGTGACATTTTGGGGGAATATTTTATCCTTTGAAGCTCTTTGCCTCATTGTCTCTTTTCAATTTCTCATGATCTTTATGTGCTATATACCAGTCATCAGATTGTATTCTAGATTCTGGTTTTACTTTCATTACATGGCAACATGCTTTCTCCATTTATCTTGGTAAGCACTGTTCCAGACTCTTTAAAGAGGGGTTGCTCATGCAAAAACTATGCTGAAGTGCAAATCTGGACGTATTCAGAGAGCTGTTGGATTCATTTTGCTCAAGCTTTCAATTGATTTTAAGGTATGAAAACCTGGGCTTTTATCCAACTGGCCAGGCCTATTACACCATCTGCTTTTGCAGATATTACACCTTTCTTTGGATCTGCTAGTGATATATTTAAGGTATTCACAGATGCCGTGGTGAGAGGCACCGTTGTGGATATCATCAGTGCTGGGGCAGTGGGAAAGCTCAGATCTGGTGAGGTGTGATGTGACTGCCTCGTTTTGTAAAACCAGTCCAACAGAAAAGGATGGTTTAGTTCCTGTTTAGGATAAATGTCATTAGCACAGGGACTGAGGGAGAAAAATGAATTTCAGTGTTTCTGTCATATTAGGTAAAACGATGCTGTTTTACAGAAAACCAGTGTTTAGCAATGACTGTGTAAGAATAAAGTGTGTTATGCTAAACCCCAGGAAGTTAGCCCCAGATTGGTATTAGTTCTTCATTTGGGCTCTTTGTGGATTCTTATGTGAAGAATTTCCTCTGATTTTGGGCATGTAGGTTTCTCCTTGTTGGGCTTGCCACCTTAAAGCTCTGGAAGTGGTGGCCTCAGTGGCTCCAGTCTTGGCTCTGTGCTCGCAGGTCCGTGTGTTCTGAGTGATCTGACAAGTTACAGTGACTGTCGTTCTCCTTGTTTCTTTTCACTTGCATCCCAATCTCTTCAACAAAACGGTGTCCACTGGCAAATTTTTTTTATATTTCAAGGAAAATACATGGGAGTGCAGGTTCATGTGGTGACCCAACCTTTTCTTCCAGAGAGTTTGACACCTGGTAATATAAAACTCTCTCCAAAACATAGCTCTGGTTTATTTGTGCGTGAAACACTTGTGGAATCATCCTGTGCACAGCACAGATGGAAATCTGTGCGCCGTGGAGGGGAAGCTCAGAGATTAGATCCTTGAAATTTTGGGTCATTCTTTGAGCAGCAGGAGAAAGATTTCCTGCAGGTTTATTTGATGACTGATCTGCTTGTGCCAAAGGATGCAGCTCCCTGAGACTTTGGCTCCATCTGTGAGAGTAACTGAGCATGGTGCAGGGAGAGTCCCTGGCGTAGTGAGAGAGGACAGCAAAAAAAGAAATACAAGAGCAGGAGCTTCTCAGTCACTGCTTGCAGCAGTTCTTGCCAATTGAGTAAAGTACATTTTAAGGAATGAAATCATAGAGACATTCAAAAATGTTTAGGAAAAAACTCAATGTATTATCTATTTGAATTAATATTTTTAAAAATATCAGATTTTTCTGGTCTCTAAAGCTTTAAACTGCATGTTTTAAACGGAAAAATGCTGGAGATGCCAACTTAAAGATGTATGAAAGTGCAAGTGCTGTTAGCTAAACTTCATGGAAGGTCAGCCCTAAGCCAGGGTGAACCAGGAACTTCATCCATGAACAATGTGGGTGGAAATGTGTAACATGTGGGTGACTATGTAGAAACAAACATGATTTATGTCAGTTTGAGATAAATCACAGTTAACAGATCTCTCACCTGCCAGGCGATATAAAGCTCGTTCTCCTGAGGTGAGTTTGTACCCTGTCAGTAGTGGGCAGTATTAAATACAGAGTTACCAGGAGAGGCTCGGGGCAGCCAAAGCTTTGTTCATTTACAGACTTTGACCCCAAATGAGTGAATTTGTTGGTCTGTGCATCTGCAGCTCCAGCATGCAACGCTGCACGATTGCACCTGCGGTCGGGTGGGACCTGCAGCCTTCCTGGAATGCACACAGTTACAGCACCAGGCCCTGCACACCTGAATTCTTCCCACACGTGACGAGCGGCTTTTGAATTTTTATGATTTTTCTTTTCCAGCAGAGAATATTTAGCGACGTGGAGACCATTGCAGCTCAGATTACAGAGAGTTCTGTAAATGACTGCTATGACGGGATGGACAAGTGCTGAGACCACTTTTGTCAGATTTGGCAAAATGTACCCTGTGAAATGGGCTTTATTTCACCAACATTTTTTGCTGCAGGAAGGAATGTTGGTAGACGCTTCAGTATCACCACTTGCCCATGTTTTGACATTCCTATCAGCTATGTGCTATTTGCAGGGTTGTTTGCTTTCAAATGGTGTTGCTTTTTGGAGGTTTTTCTCATCTACATGTACTTGTATTTAAAATTTTTGGTTTATAGGGATTTTGGAGGATCTCAAAATACACAGGTTTTGTTTACGCTCAAACAGAATTTCATTTCAAGATATTTAAGTCCTTTTCTAAATTTTCTTCTGACATAAAATTTTACAATGTATCATCCCCTATAAATGGGTATAACACGGGTAGCCACAGTGCTTTTCCTCTGTGACTGACAACATCGTATTGCATGGATTTGGGCAAAATGTGATGTTCCAGAATTGAAATTTCTGAGTTGCACATTTTTTTATTTGTGCACATTAATTCTTCTCCAGCTAAACTTCTATGAACCCTTTAACAGTTAATTACTTCCAAGTTCCTTTAGCATTATGCATGTGAAATTATCATATTTTAACATTTACAAAAGCTTAAAAATTATTTCTGAAATAGGGAGATGTTAAAACTTTTTTGGGGGAGTGATTGATTAATTAGGAGCATCCATTGTTTTTCACGTGTGCAGATTTCTTTGAATTTTAGTCTATTCTCTCAACTTTGGGAAAAACAGGTCTGTTAAATGAGTTTCAGAAACTGATTCCAGGCCTGATTTCTTCAAGCAAGGGGTTGGTATGGGAGGAATGCTGTTATCCTGCATTCTGTGGCCTGGAAACCTCATGAGGATTATACAGTCAGAGGATGCTTTTTTCCTTTTTTAAATGTTTCTGCACTTCTCATTTGGCTTTATGATTAATACTGGGAGAAGTTGTTTGCTTGCAGACATTAATATATGCAGCAGCACTTGATGCCTGATGCTCCTGGCTTTTTGTGTTATTGGTCTGTTTGTGTAAACTCTCATAGCTTAGAACTCCTCTCAGATTTGTCTTGTTCATCCCAAGATCTCACTAGAATAACCAGAATTTAAGGGGAATCTCTGGGAGCTCTCCTGTATTTGCAAAAGTGGACAGGAAAGCATTAACCAGGTGGTGCCGTTTTACAAAGGTTACTTATCAAAGAAAGGAAGATGGGTTTGTGTGTGAAGAAAAGAAGCTCCCAAAAATACTACCCTGAATGTAAGGCAGTCTTGTTTTAATTTCAGTGGTTGCAATAAGAACCATGTAAGGAGCATAAAATTGGCAGTCTTGAGTTGAGCAGGGAAAATTGTGGGGTAAGGCCTCAATTTCTGTAATCAAAGCGTGTAATAGAACTCAATTGTACACAAATTTATACTTATGACAGTCTTCATTTTATATTCTATTTAAGAGGACCTCTGTATCTGAAAATGAGTAGCAGGCTAGCCCAAAATAAAACAACTTCAGAGAGGATGCTGTTTTGTAATGCATTCCCCAGCCAGCCTAATCAGAAGCCATAAATCAATAGGCAAATAGGACATGCCACTAATTAGTCAGTAGAAAATTCTACCAATGTGTTTTTCAGCGGAGACCTGTGCCAAAAAATCCCCCACTTGTTGAAGGCATCTTTTCAACTTCAATGCGTAAAAGACAGATCTGTTTTTTCAGAAGAAAATTTATGTAAATGGGATGAGATTTGTGTTTAACTGGAGTAAACCAACGTATCACTAACTGAAATCAAATGTTTGTAAAAGCGTCTCTGGGATAAATCTAATCCTATCTGATTCCTATTAGCTGATTTGTTTTGCAATTTAATGGCTGTCAAATTTGGCCCTTAATGTCAGAATCCTATTTAGCCAAATGTCATTGCCAAGGCAATCTAACAAGCACTGCTCTTGGTAAATAAAATTTGGCAGAAGGTTCACCAGTGCATGTTGTGGTTACGCCAGCCCCAGTCTGTACTTCACACATGTGTGAATTCCTCAGTGTATAGTACCTCTTATCAAATAAGCATATTTTAGTTTCATGTCTGCCAAGTTTTTTTGAAAATGGAAAGGTCCCCTCGAGATGAGCTCTGCAGCACACAGGATGGAGTCCCAAATACCTGCTCCGGTTTTATGTGTGAAAGCATGCAAAGACTTTGTGGGTGCCAACTATGAATCTAATATTGAGAAAGCTATGAAATAAACATTCTTGTTATTTTGCAACTGTTACTTAATTTAAATTGTGTTATTCTGTGGTATTCTGGTGTCTGCGCCCAGCTGTTAATTAGGACTTTTGACATGCACGGCAGCAGGGGTGATCCCTGAAGAAAATATTGTCTAGTCTTTCACTTTCTAAACATAATTTCTGTCTTTCCAGTTGAGATATTTGCATATCAACTGCTATTCTGATGCACATTCTTGCATCTGAGCTGCTTCATAAGTCTTCTAGGTTGCTTCACAAGAATGAGTATACAAAATACAAGAACTGCTGCATATGACGAAAAAATCTGCTAAATTAATGCATTTTCTGGAAAGAGCAAGCGTTAGGAGAAGTAGAAAGTTCTGTGAAACATGGGGTAATTTTACAGTATGATTTTTCCCTTTTTTTCCCTTTTATTTTTAAGTTTGGGTGCAAACATGTCATTTCTCTTTTAGCTGCATGCTGGAGGATTTTTGTCTTTGGGAAGAGTGGACATTGCGTCTATGCTTATCTCATGTTTTTGTGAGATGACAGCACCATGTGCTATGAGACAGTATCTGTGAAACACATTAGTGCCCGAGTTTTATCTTTCCTGATGCTGAATGTCAGACACATCCCAGTGGAATGTGTGGAGGGCACTTAAGTCCTCCAACAATTCAGCTGTGCCACAAAAAGGACAATTATTAAGACTCATTGGAGCCTGAAACTTGTAAATCAAGTAATGTGGAAATTCAGTATTACAAATACATGGAAATCTTGCTCAAAATACGTTTAATCTTGTTGAAATGAACAAACAAAACCCCACCAAAAAGCCTAACCAAAGAAACCCCCAGGAACTCCAACCTCAAATCCATGCTAGTGGGCTGGCTAGTTCTTCATTCCCCAGTGAAAATATATTTAAAAAAAAAAAAAGAAGCAGCAGAGACAATAGCTTAATCCTTTAGTAAGTAATGTGGATATTGCATTTTACTTGCATAAAATCATTTTTGGCAGAATGCAACAAAAGGTGAACAGGAGTGGGGCACTCCAAAATCTGTGGTTTATTAAAATATCGGCATTTTTAAAAAATGAGTGAACTGGGGCTTCTGCAGCTCTAGGAGGAAAAGACCATGGTTCAGCAAAAGTTTCTTGAAGTTTTTTTCTTTGTTTCTGCTTAATCCACCTCTGCTCTTTCCCCTGATGCTGTGACTGGAGATTGTCTCCTGCCGTGACTCAGCTGGGGGACTGTCGGCTCCATCACTGGGTCTGCTCCTGTTCCAAAGGCTGTGGCAAAGACATGCAATATCACAGTGCAGGCATCTTGTGTCACCCGTGTGTGCCAGTGTGTCCCGAGGTGTGGGAAGGGAGGTGTGCCTCTGGAAATCCACGGTGGGATAATGGGAGGGGGCAGATCCTGTGGAGTGCAGCCTCACTTGTGCTGAGCATTGCTCGGGTCAGTGTTGGCTTAAGTAAACAGCTTGTGCAGGGTATGTAAAAAATTTGGAATCTCCGTGCTTGTTTTCCTACAAGAGAGGATTCTTTGAGGATTTCGTTGTTCTGCTTTTGATAAAATGATTCCTCAGTTTGTGTAATCGTTGTGCAACTCAGGCTTTTGTAAATGGGTTTTGTTTATTGTAAGGAAGAGACAGATGTTTTTTGTAAGAACTCTTCTTTTTCCCAGTGCTTTACAACATAAAAACACAAAGTTTGTTCTTGGTGCTGTAATCCATGACCAGTTGTGCTGTTTATAACTTTGTTCTGATTATTTCACTGGTTGTGTGGAGCCTTCATTGAGAAAATAAAGCAGTACTCTCGTTGTTGTGAGCAGTGCTCAGGCATTAGCACAGTGCTGTTAGAAACATCTGCAGTGAGCACTGAAAAACATCCTGAAGGGTTTTGAGCTGCTGCTTTGGATATGCTGTTGGATATTAATTCCTCCCTGCATACCTTGCACCCCTGCTGATTGTATTATCGTAGGAAATGTGGGAATGGTGACTCTCAAGTTGCATAAATGAAGGAGGATAAATTATGCAGCTGGGTTTAAGAAGAAAATAAATTATTGATTTTCATAAATGACTGTTTCAGTATTTGGCATCGGTGTCTGAGGGAATGATGAGGGTATGTGCAGTGCACCCCCAAAGTGCTGTACAGGCCTCCTTCCTGTTCTTCCATCATGCCCATTGCACCGTGAGTCCTTAAATGTGCTCTTGGAACTGTTAGAGATGCTTTGGACAGGACAAAGATGACTCCTAATCTAGTGAAATAATCTCTCTGCTTATTTTAGCAGTGGTATTTTGGGGTAGATGGAGTTCCCCTAAGGGCTCAGTTGGGAGAGCTTGGCTGTAGAATTGCCATATCGCTCTTTCCAAGGGTGCCAGGAGCCAGTCATCATGGCAGTGCCTTAATCAGAGCTTTGCATCTCTGTGCATCTGGGGCACATTGGTTTGTTTTCAGTCCCTGTTCCAGGTGGTCAGGCAGGGAACCAGCTCCCTCTGATCAGAAACCACACGTACAGAAAGGGCTGCAAATGTTGAATGTTTGTTCCCTGGATTCTCAGTCACCAAGCAAGGGTAGTTAGAGGAGAAGACTATTTCTGGCATAACAAGGGTATAATTTGGAGGAATAAACTCTCGCTGTATGTTCTAGCCATTTTTTAAATGCAATTTGACGTTTCCTTTAAATATGCCATGAGATCTTTAGCTCTGGCAGGAGATGAATACTATATTCTTCTAAACAACATCAGATACATATGCATCCCCGGATGTGGTAACACTCGGATTTCCTCCCAAAAATTTCATAGCAAGCAAATGTACAGAGTTGGAAGTGAAAAATATCTTCCAGTGAAAGATTCCTGACATCTTTCTTGCTACTAATGCAAAAAAGAAATTATCTGTAATCACTGCATTTCATGCTTGTGCTGTTGCAGACATTTAAGGCAGTGATGCTTAAGGTAACTTGTAGGGAATAAAGAAGAAAAAAAGATTCCATATGTTATTGTGAAAAAAACCCAAACTCCTCAAAAGAACACAGCATTGCAAGGTGTGGAGAGGTGTGTTCTTTTTCCATTTACTCTCTTTTGCTTCACAAGACTCTGGAGCCCGAGTTGTCCAGCCCAGCATTCAGCACTGCATTTTTGCCTCCTGAAGTGTATCCCTCGGCTGAGAATTCAGTTACAGAATTTTCTCTGCTGAGATACTCCCTTTAAAAGGAAATTTAAGAAAGGTTTGGGCCTAAATCCTCCTGGAATGAAGAAACAGTTTCTTGGCTCATAGGTTCTGAAATGAAGTTGAAGGGCCAGCTTCTGAAATAAATTAAATCAGTGAATTTTTTTTTAATTCATAGTCATGTCAAGACCTTTACTGGAATAAATTAAAGGGCAAATCTTATCTGAACTGCCAGTCTTTAAGATCTTTCCCAGTGCTTATCTTCACTCTTCTATTGAGAAAACAGAGATCAGACTTTGAGTTGTGGATTTGCCAACATCTGTCTTCAAGCAGTGTAGCACAGGTGTCTGCGAGGAGTATTTTAAACAACAAAATTGTATGTTACTCATAGAGTGCCTTGTATTCAACAGTGGCTGCAGTTCCAAATCTCTTCCGTGGTCAAAGATCCTGTTCTCTTTCCCAGTTTCCAGAGGGTTCCCATGTGCAGCAGGGAGGGTGTTGACTACAGCCTTCACTTCCGATTACACAGAGACTTTGGAGATGCACAGCATTAGGCAGGACCAAGGTTCTAAGCTCCATTCCCAATTCTCTCTGGAGGGAGTTATCAACTGTAGGGTGTTCTAAGTTGTTTTGGGGTTTTTTTTCGGGTTTTTGTATGTTTTTCTGTTTGACCAATCCAGTGGTAGAAGCAGTGAGGATTGAATATTGCTTGTTTCCAGCCTTACGTTGCCTTAATATGCTAAGAGCAAGCAAAGAAAACAAAGTATTTTCCAAGTGTACTACTGGAACATTTCTTGTGTGGGCCTGTGCTTTGTGGAAGGATGAAACAAACAGTTTGGACAAATCCAGTGTGGTTCTACTAACTAAAAACTCCATTTTCTGAGGGACCTATTTTGCCCATGGATGTCCAGAGAGCTTCTCCAGAAGGAACAGAAGAGGAATGCTTGAGAATAACACATATCTGAGACGTGTGCTAGCACAAATTTCTGATACCTGTCATGTTTCACAGCAGCTGGAATTGGTTTTGTGGGGGTTTTTTTGCAGAGTATTTCTCTGCTCTTTCTATGTCCTTCCTGCTTTTTTGTAATGTTCTCTTCATTTTCCCTTTGCAGATTGCAAGTACAGTGAGAGTTAGTACTGACTTTTCAAAACTGCTATTTTTGAGTATAAAATTAAGGAAAAGAAATGTTTGTTTTCTCCATGTCCTCAATGGTTTTGCAGGGGGCAAAAATGATATTGTTCTATGGAAGAATAGGGAGGCAAACAGCATATGAGGAAATCCAGCAGCTCAGAATCATAGCCTAGCTGAGGCTAGATCCAATCCAACCTGCCTGAAGTTGTGTCCAGAGGGATTTTGAGCATCTCCAAGGATGGAACTCCATCACCTCCCTGGGTAGCTTTATTTATAAAACACCTACTGCAGCTGTTTGTTGTTGAAGACAGCAGCTTTCTTGCTTAATTGCTGGTTTATTTAGGATAGCCAAAAGTTTGTGGACCAGACTTTTTAGCAACTTTATTATGAAATACAGCTTAGTACAAATTCTGTCCCTTTTAAATGAACTAATTACACTGAAAACAGATGTTTGTATTTATCTGTGGAGATGAAATCTTGATGCAAAATATTCTTAGTCCAAAATTAATTGACTTAATAAATACTTGAAGATTAATGAAAACATAGTTCTATAAAGCTTTAAAAAAGATTTAAAAAAAAGTTATGTGAAGCATACAGTGGTTTGGGTTGGAAGGGACCCTAAAGGTTTTCTAGTTCAACTTCTCTGCAAGTGGACAGGGATGCAACTCACTAGAACAGGTTGCTCAGGGCCCATCCAACTTGGCCTTGAGGTGAAGGATGAACAAATAAATGAAAATTGGTTACCAGTATTTATTTTTGAAGTTAATAAGCTAATATTAAAGTTTAAGTTTCAAAGTTAATATAAATACTTTGAATTATTTCTTTTATCTGAATTTTCTTGGAAATGAAAATAATTATATAGACCTCTTCTCTATTGTGTATTTTTCCCCTCATAGTGTGTCTAGTGCTGCAGCAAAACTCTTCTGTGCAGAACAGTCATTTAACAAATTGGATGTTAGAGGCAGCAAAATGAATGGTGGGAATTCAAGGCACCATGTACAATAACTGAATTAAGCACCATGCACGGTTATATAGTGAGACTGGTGTTATTTTTGGAAGAGAAACAGGATATGTGACAAGTTCTGAAAGTCTGTCATGTCATAATTCAGCCTGGACCCCAAAATGCCATGAAACCCCTGCGGTGCCGGTTGTATCCTGCTCCCAGGGCTGAGCACGGGGGCTCACGGAGCTCAACTCTGCCTTCTCCCTCATCTTTCTTCCACTGTTTACACCTGTCAGAGCTAAACCAGTTCAGCAAAAAATATATGGAATGTTTTTGATTGGTGTGACCGAGCACTCCCTTCCCAAATAAATCTGGAGTCGTGTCTCCTGCGGGAGGGGAGGTCCATGGTCTCGACTGGGTTGTCCTCAGAGGGCACAGTTGGCTACTGAGAGTTACAGCTGAAGAAGCAAAATCCAGCAGCCACTCTGCCCTGTCCAAACTGCTTCCTAGATTTGGGAAGAAGTATTGGTAGAAGTGAGATGGGTATGATGGGTTTTCTGCCTGGGAAAATAGACGTAAAAAAAGTGCCAAACCACTGAGTCCCTCACAGAGATCTTCCTCTCTGTTTTTTGGTAGGTGGGAGAGAAGGAGAGGAATGACACTTCTAGAAATTTCATTCATATATCAGATGTATTTATATATTTTTATTTTCACAGCTGTGGACTCTAGGAAGATATATTTGCTACAAAACTGAGGAACGGCAGCCTTAAAAATTAACAGTTCTTTGGCAATGTGCTCTTTAGTAATGAACCAGGAGCCTGAGAGAGTGGGCACAGCCCGTGGGTTGTGAGGCTCCCTGGTTTCTGTGGGATTCCTACGGAAGGATTCTGAACTTCCTGTCAGAAGCTGTGGTTTTATATTGGAACAAAACAGAAATACACTGGTAGGAAGTGGAGCCTGAGACTGCATTTCAGGCTGGTGCTGTGGTGTGTGCAGTGCAGGTGGCTGGTTCCATGCCCAAGTGTTACTTCTGTTGGTCCCTTTATAACCCTGATGTTTTCCTGTTGTATCAATATGTTGGTAGGTTTATTCAATTATTAATCGAGATGATGGATTGTCCTAGAGAATTTTTGCTGTTTAAAGTTTGTTTCTTTTTAAAAACTGCTCTTTAATGCAGATGCTCCTTTTGTAATTTCACAATTTCTTAAGCTTCTTGAAATCGTACCAGGGTTGTGTTTCAGCTTGGCGAGTTTTAAATTGTAGGACTGCCACAGCAGTTTGTGATAGCTGGACTAAATAAAGTGGTGCTGTAAAATACTTCTCTCTTTCCAAAAAAGCAGTGAGAAGGTAGCCAGACGTTGAATGCAGTTCTTTTGCAAAGCAGTTAATCTTTATAACATGTTACTTAAAAATATGTTAAATGTACTCAGACATTGGCGAGTGTAAATTTAGTGGTGATTAAGTGAAATCATAAGTTATGCTTCATAATATCTTTCAGTCTCTTTTTCTGCTTTCCCTGGGCAGTAGTAGGTTTTTTCCTAAGGTGCCAAGTTTAGTTTATAAATTAGAAACGTGTAAGGAAAGAATGTTTTCTGCACTGACTCACTCTGGTGTCTGGTCTTTATTCCAGGCTGTATTGATGACAAAGCATGCTATGAATTCAGAACATCTACAGCCCTGGAGAGGTGGCAAATTGCTTTCTGCTTTACCTCCAGTGTTTGCATGATCATCAAGCTTGCCTCTTGACCTTTTTCTGCACCAAGTTGCTCTTGCACAGCAGAGCAGTAGCACAGGTGTGCTCTTTCAGGCAGGAATGCAGCCTTTCTGGGATATCAGTTTGTAAAACTCCTGCTTTCCTCCCTTTGCATTCAAAAGTATGAGTTTTCTCTATTTTGATTTTTTTCTATTACTCCTGAGAGCTTATGCAGTTGATAAACCTTTAAAATACAATCTATAAGCGAATAAAAAAAAGGAGGTTTGTTATTTTTACATTTTTGTTTAATGGGAGCTGTGCTGGCTAATCAGAAATCACTTCTGTTAAAATTAAAACCTGAAGTAAAATATTTGAACAGTCTTTAACCTTAACATGGCAAGGCACCAGAAAGAAAAACTGGAAGAAAAGCCATGTGAGTGCTGTTGCATCTGACCTAAGGCTTTGTTCCCTTTTCCTCTTTGGGAACCAATCGCTTCTGTGGGATGCACATCCATGCTCCCTTGGAGCAGCAGGCTGAGTAGATTCCCTCACTTCTTGGGCTTATTTGGTGTCCCAAAATCTCTTATTTTACTAGTTTTTGGGGAGAAGAGGCTTTCTGAATCTGTCACTTGATAGGTACACAGGCAGTTGAGTAAGGAATTTTCCTTCCCTACTCCTTTTATATTTGTGATTTGTGCAAAGAATTGACTGAGCTCCCAGAATAGGTGACTTAGGTGTTAGACTTCAAGTCAGTTTTTGAAAAAAACCCATTTTTGCATGAAAGATGATGTGCATAAAGGCTCTGTAGGTGGGATCTGGTTATGTCAGAGGGTGTATCAATGCCTCTGAGAGAGCTGCAATTAATTGGTTTCATTTCCTCTCAGTAGTGAGATTCAGTACTAAATTAAACTCTGCTATTACACACCTAGCTCTGCAAATTACTTCTGTAGTCATCTACAAGTGTTTTTTCTTGAAGACAGATGATGAGTGTAGGAGAGGGAAACATCTCTGCAGAGAAGCTGCTGCAGCAGCCTTGGTGTCCCTTGTGCAGTTTTGCAATGAATGAACTCTCAGCAATAATTCTGTCAGTCTTGACCTGGAAATTTGGGTTTATTGCTACATAAATATGGGCTTGGTTTGGAGTCGTCATTATCTTTGCTCTGGGTAATTGTCTACAGATCGATCAAAATCCTAAAAATAGCAGCTGATAAGATATGGGACATGCTCTTCATTTTTTATTAATCTGAGGTGATGCCATCAAAGTAGTAATTACATTTCCATGGACTAATTTTATGGAGCTTGAATCTGTAGGTTTCTTTCTTCTTTCACCTTCACCATTTTCATACGGGAAATATCTTTTAAAACTTTTACCGAATTTAATTCTTTTACTGCTACTTTTTAATTTCTCCGTAGATTTGAACACATTTCTCATCTGTGCCATACAGTTCAATTACACGACTTTCACAGACCTTGAAAAATCTTTTAGGACTGTACTTGGGGTTTTTTTCCCAATAGTTTTATATAGTTTTGTGTACTAAAATACATTTGTGCTGTTGTTGTTGCCTATCACCAAATTTATCTGTACAAATTTTTTGCTAGCCCAATACAACTATTTTAAGCTCACAGTTCTTCTACTTGGCATGACGTTCTGCTGTTCCGTAATCAATTGGCGTTCTAGTTTTGGTGGATTTCAGCTGAGGAGCTCGGTGCCCGGGCTGGAGGAGTCCATGGTATCCGTGGAGCAGCTGAGGAATGTGGTCCTGCCGGGAGGGAGCAGGCTCCATCAGGCACTGCTGAGTTCTGCAGTAGCCTGTGACATTTCAATGCCATCCTGACAGTGTTTTGCCTTCCCTGCTGTGCACGGATGGAGGGCACGCAGATGGGTAATTAAACTTTGAACCAGTAAACAGAGTTGAGGGGCCGGGGCTTTGAAGAGCAGGAGATCACAAGAACAATTTCCTGTGGGTTGCTCTGCCTCGGATGCAGCTTCACATGGAGCTGGGCCGTGAGCTCAGCCCCAGCCCCTCCTGGCACCAGCAGCAGCCTGAGCAAATATGGCACGGCAGCTTCATCCCTCTGGAGCTCCAGTCAAACTCATTAAGGGCTTTTCCTAAATTGAATGGGGTGATTTGTACTGCAGTGTAATCTGTTTCCTCTTCCAAAGCCCTTTGGTTTCTGTTTTAGCAACGATTCCAAAATGAAATTTGCCTTTATTACATCAGTACTA
Source organism: Gymnorhina tibicen (assembly GCA_013399875.1). NCBI lineage: Eukaryota > Metazoa > Chordata > Aves > Passeriformes > Artamidae > Gymnorhina > Gymnorhina tibicen. Next base: position 375,148 of record VXAZ01003899.1, read on the forward strand.
AATTCATATAGTTAGAAGAACCTACACCCTTTCAATATTTTATCTTCAGGCAAAATTGGGACCAAATCAGACTAAAAATATTAGAGTTCAGTCTTCCCTTTTGATATAGATGTAACTGCTTTAGTCCTACAAATGAAGCTCTGTATGTGAAAGTGCTGCCTGGCAGTCCCTCAGCAGGGAGCACCATGGTCTCTGTCACAGGAGACTCTCTGCCAGTCAAACCTCATCACCTCTGGTATTTCTCTAATTCTGTCCTGCTAACAGAGTGACAGCCCAGGAGTGGCTGTACAGGCTGAAATACACTCTCAAACATCCATGTGGGCTGTGCACATAATTATACCTCTGCACACAAGTATACACAGGCTTTATAGCAACTCTTAACTGAAAATAGCAGTACTGAAGGTCAGTCTGCCCCCTGCAAATGAAGTTTAAATGCTTTTTGGATCCAAGTGGAGAATATTTGTTTACTACTGTCAGCTTTGAGCTTATATGTATTATTCACTGTCAGGAAGTTCATTCTCCCAATAATAAATAGACCTGCCAGAAAAGTTTTTACCTACCTTAGAAATACTTTGTAGGAAAAAAAAGTCTTTCTAGATTAATGCATGTTTCTTGCTGACTTTGTAAAAGAATTTGAGGGTACCTAGTAAACTTTTATTAAGAATTTATGGTTTCCTGGCTTTACATTTATTGTGTATTGATAAGAATAATCTCATTGTTTTAACACAGCTCTATTGGCTTGTATTCTTTACTCTGCCTTCCATTGGTGGTTTTTTTAATGAGTCAAAAAGAAACAATATCCCTGGGGAGGACTTGAGAGCAGAAGGTAAAGTTCAGAACCAGAAAATTGTTTTCTTGTACGGGACAGCACCTGGCTGACCCTTTGTTGTTTGAATGTGGCCTGAAATTCTTTGTGGTTTGAGTGTAAAACCTTTGCCTGCCATTGCCCTCTGGCAATTAGCAAGTCAGCACGGAGCTGGAGACTTTTTGTTTCAGAAAAGCAGCAAGTGGGTGGTGGTGGCTGCAAATATCCTTAGCATTTTCCCTGTGAGGAGGGAGCAGACAGGCTGCATCCAGCAGATGAGAGGGATGCGAGCAGGCTGAAGATTGCACCCTGAGAAATGTCTTGTGCCACGCTGCACCTTGATCCAACAGAAAATATCCATTTCCTCACTGCCTGGCTGAGATAACTGTCTTGTATCTGGGGTGGAGTGAGAGAATTTCATAGCACAATGAGTGGGGGGTTTGTTGTTTTTTTTTCCTTTTTAACTTCAAGGCAAAGTGTGACCTTCTTAATGCCTTTTTAACCTCTGAACACTTTTTCAGCTCAAAAGCAATTTAGTGGCAAACAGTAATTAACCTGAAGGGAAACACATCCTTGGGTTTTATTGTATCTCAGTATATGGGTCAAATTAATAACACTGCAGAGGTATCATCTGTGGCATTTGAAAATATCAGCAGACTTAATTTAAAATTAATATTTTCAAAGATCTAAGTGAGAAAACTCCTTTATTAGAGCAGTGGTATTTTGAAAGCTTAAACTTTTGGAGGTTTTTAATACAATTTTGCTCTTTTGAGATGGTGATGGACATCAGATGAAGGTTTAGAGTTATTTAGGTTTTTGTTTGGTTAGTACATGGTTTCTGATACAATTCCTTTGTAATGTTTCAGAGACAGCTGTTAGTGCAGTCTAACTTTTGTGTTTATGAACAGAGGATGAAGATGCTGTTACTTACCAGTGATCACTAACCCCACAAAAGTGAATAAATTTCTAACATCCAAGGTTTTCAAAGCCTATTACTGACTCCTCAGAGGAACTAATACAGCATCCTCTAACTTGCTTTGGATATAAGAAGATTGTCTTAGAAGGAAAAAAAATTATTATGAATCAGAACATAGAGATTAAGTAAAGCAGCATCTTAGTTTTCAAAATATCAGCTGTTTAAGAGGTTGAAATCAGGCACAGGGTTTGTAGGACACAGAACTGGGGCCTCCATTTGAGGGTGTGCTCAATGTTCCTCATCTGTTCTGGGGTTTTGCTCTTTAAAGCACTTTGGTGTCATCTCTGGTGCACAAATGGGGTCTGAAGGTCATAATGGACCAACAGGTCTTTTAAATGACTAATGACCCTCCTAACAGGGAGAACACGAAGAAAATGGTGGTGGGAGGGCAGAAAGAAATCTAAATTCACTCAGTGGTTTTTACTACCTGAGAACTCTCTCCCAGCTATTTATAAAATATTAGGTTTGCATTACACAGCTGAAGGAATTCACAAAACGTTAAAGCTGTGACTAAACCCGGCCTGTTAGGGTTTTTCCCTTTGGTGCTCAGAGAAATGGGAGTTGAGGGAATTGACCATGAAACATTGCAAGTTTTCGGCAGGAATATAGCTAAGAATTGATATTTCAAATGGGGCGGAAGGGAATTAAACCCAAACACAAACTACAGCACCATTACCCGAGTAATGTATGGAATGCATTGCTCTGGGAGAGCTCCTTCCCTTTTTGCCCCCACCCCAGCCTCAAGTCCTGCAGCTCTGCAAAGGTCAGCTCAGAAAAGCAGGGAGAGATGGTAGGAAAAAGCCAGAGTTGGAAACTCTGAAGAAGGGCCTTTGAAAGGGGATCATATTCGTTCTCTGGGCCACACAGCACTAGGAATTTCCATAAGGGTAAAAGAATTTACAATGTGCAGCATACCCATAAGTAGCTCCTGCAGCCTGTAAAGCTCTGCGTGTTTTTCCTGCGGGAAGGGCTGGTAGCCCTGGTGTCCCTGCTCTCCCGGGGCTGGGGTGCTGCCCCACTGCCACCCTGGCAGTTCCGTGCTGTGTGATCCTGGCGTGCTGTGCTGGTGGGGTCCCCGTGTTGGTAACAAACGTGAAACCTTTCTGTTCTGTGTCACAGGTTAGCAAGGATGGCATTGTGACTCACGTCACCAATGCTTCACCGTAACACAAGCCTCCCTTTGAAGCTGAGCATAGCAAATATTATCCAGATTCACTGCAAAAAGGAGATTTAAAAAAAAATTTGTTTTAATTCATGGTTACTTTTGATATTCAAGGAGTGTGTTTAGTAACTTTGAGACATCTAAGTAGTTGTAGCAAACATAACAAGTTATCCTTTACTGCAGTGGTGTTTCCAAGAATGAAAGGCGGAAGATATTTGAGTTGAATGTCCTTCAGTTTATAGAAGTGAAGAACAGCAGCCCAGATTTCTTATCTACAGTGTGACCCTCTACTATTTTCAATATTGGCAATCCATCGGGAGAACTGAATGCTTGGACTTAAATGTCATAAAGGCCACACAAAAACTCACTGGCATAACCAGTAATATACCTCGGAATCTTATTTGCAGAGCTCCATTTAACTTTGGGACCAAGGCATTTTCCTCCTGTCACTACTCATTCCTGGCTGAGTGGATCTTTTTCTTCAGCAGTTGTGTCAGTGACCTCCTGCCTTTCCACAAATGCCATGTAGCTTGTTCTTGTCCTTAAAACTTCTTCATCAGCTCTAATAAGAGTATTTTCACTTTATGACAGGGTTGTTGGGAAGGGTTTAGATGGTCCTTTCAGGATTTTTGTTGTGTCCAGCTCCAGATTCATGTCTTGCTGTGCCATCTTTGCCTGCAGAAGGCTCAGTGCTTTCTCCAGAAGGTTCCAGCTGAACCAGAACATGCCAAGACCACCGACACAAGGGATTATGGTTTCTGCTGGCTGTGGTGCCAGTTCTTCCCTCTCCACTTGATAGAAAAAACCACCATAAGGAAACAAATGTAGCCCCTTGCCATGCACATGTGGGGATGGCAGAGAAATAATCCTTCATTTACACACGTTGGAGGTGGGAAAGTGCTTTAGAGCCATGGCTTTGGTTTGGTGGAACTGGGAGAGATTTCGGTCTCGGATAAGGAACTGCTCACCTTTTGATTAAGAAGACCAAAGCACTGGCCTTTTCAACACACTGTATAACCTGGAGAGGTCCAAAAGAAAAGCACTAAATTTTCAACTCAACAGAATACAAAGGTCAGGATATTTTTAAGCTCATACCGTTCAGTTTCTGAAATGCTTTGTAGTGAGCTGTAACCCTGTGGTTTCAGAACAGAGCAGTTATTCAGGTTTAGTAACATGAAAAGAGTTTTATGAGGTTGAGTATAAAGAAGTGTTTCCAAGTTATGCTAGGAAGGCATATATAATTACTTTTGAGACTGTTCTCAAAAAAAATTCACTTGAAATACCAGATTGATAGATAGATGTAACTTTTTTTTTTGAGTTTTTTTTTTTTTTTTTCCTAAATAGCACCGTTCTGCAGTAAAAGTGCAGTCAGTTGCTTCAGTGATTAAATCTCTGAAACGGAAAGGCTCTGGAATGGCTTTGTATTAGGAAAAATAAGGCATGCATGGGTAAGTTCCTGGCTCTGGACAAGGCTTGTTTGGGGTTGCTCCTATGGACAGCTTCATCGACTTCGTTGGTGACAGCAGTTTGACTAAAACACAGGCAAATTTGAGTGATGCTGGAGAGGATTTAGGCTGCTGAAAGAATTGAGTTGATGTATAGGGTTGAGGTGCTGGTTGGTCAGAATGGGAAAAGCTTTGCTATGTTTAAAAACATTTTATAAATTGAAAGTATGATGGCTGTTGTAGGTGGCTGTGTGGTCACATGAGCTTTATTTCAGAGATGAGATCAGAATTTTCAAAATGTAACTTTTAATTCTGCAATCTTATCCTATTTTAAGATTAATTAAGAGCCCAGTAATTTTGAGTTTCCTCGTTCTCTAAGAAATTTTTCAATGGAAGTAGTGAGTGATATCCTGTCACATTTCCTCTTGGTGCATAGGAGTGCTAAGAAATTCTAGGACATAGAAAACGGAATATATAATTCTATTTCAGTTTTTGGAATTTAATTATGTAAGAGGAATTAAAAACACTGCCTTGGAATTATCAGACTGTCTGATTTGAATCAAAGTAGTCTTATGTGCTGCTGCAAGTATGCTGGAAAGAAAGAGGGAGATAAATCTCAGTTAAGAAAAAAATCTGATACCTGATCCTGCCTTTAAATGTGTTTAAGTGATATATTCATCTTGAGCATGGTCTTGCTTCTGATAGTTTTTTTCCTGTGGTTTATTTTGCATTTGCTAAAGCTATTCCAGATGCCAGAAGTGTCAAACAGACAAAGCAGTGATTCCAGTCGACTTAAATTCAGATTATTGATTTAAGGGGTCAGTAGCAGCATAAAAATACATTATACATTTAATGTGTGAACTGACATATAAAGTCTTTGAGTGGCATTATTTTGGTGACAGGCAAATATTTAGTATGGTTTGAATTCAAAATCCATCTGTTTTTAAACTAAGGTAGGTAGAAGTGTTTGTAAATACTATTTTAAAATGAAAAATCAGAAAGGAGGATTGTCAGATTTTGTTACAGAGCTTTGGAACCGAAGAGCCATTCTGGATTTATGGTTCAAGAGAAAGTCAAACATGAGTTATAGGATGATTGATGGGAAACTAGGCCATGACTGCAGTGCAAGCAGCAGCTGAGTCTTTTGTGGAAAAGGTTTTTCCCCATCACATGTATTCCTTTGCTTTCCAGGTATGTTTAGCCAAAGGTTTTCTTTCACTTGCCTGTGCTCTAGGATTTTTTGTCCAGTTTTTCTGCTTTCAGGTGTAAGGCTGTTAGCATTGCTACCCTCTGTAACGCTGAGTTAGGGCCTTCGGGGTACAAAAATAAAGGAGAAAATTACAACAGTATTTATTTAGAAGAATTATCTAATAGTGATCATTGTTACCTCCTGAGAATCCATAGTGTATGAGCACATACATTTTGTACGAGTGGCCTGTGACTTGAAAGCTGCTCCATCTAGGTTGTCCCCCCGAGGATTTTCTGGTATTGGTATTAGATGAGGAGCAGGCATTGAAGTCAAGGCCTCTGGGTGAGGAATCAGTTGGCATTGCCAGTGCAAAGTGCAGCTTAGGCTGTGAGTAATTCTAGTTGTCTGTAAAGTTTTTGGAAATCTACTTTTCTAAGTGGTGTCAGTATTTTAACGTTACCGCTACTGAGAACTTGGCCTCTCTCCCTGCCCCCAAAGCTTCAGTTGGAATTAAACAAACGGCTTTAGCTTTAAAATATAAACCCATAAAACTATGAATATAATGGTTGGAGACCCCCCACCACTACACACACTTTTAATTAAGTGACTGTGTTGTTTCCAGATGAGAGGAAAGATGACTCATTTGGTGACTTAATCTCTATTTTGTATTCAAAAAGTAAAAACTACATTCTAAGAATTACTTCAAGTTGCACATTAGCACCTGCATCATAATTGGATGTACTGTTTGTTCTCAAACTAAAATTTTTCAGAATATTTTTTTGTCTAAAGCTTAGTTTCTAAAGTCTGAATCTAAACTTTTAGGTTTAATGAAACTCTAACCTTATAAAAGCAGTGTTTTATCATGGAAAATGCCAGGTTTCCACCAGGAACTTGTGTTTTCACCTCCCATTATCAACGTAAGTGGTATTATTTTAGTCATGAATATTAAAATAGAAGGAAGCTGCTTTGACCAATAGAAGGCTCTGCCCTGGGATTCAGAAAACTTGGTTTGTTTACAGATTTGCTGGTGTTTAACTGTGTGGTCATGGGCAAAAATCTGTTACTAATAATTGTTCCTGTGCCATTATTTACTTTTCTTCCACTAGCCAAGTGTAGAGCATCTCTTTGGCTTACTCCAACCTTACCTGCAATCTCTGCCCTTGGTGTAATGAAAATGGTGACCACTGGCAACAACAAATACCAAACCTGAAATGCTTCAAGTTGCTGCAAAGCTGCAGATATTCTACTGGAATATAGGGATTTACCTGGAAGCAAGGATTGGCTTCTGGGAAAAGTGCAGAATTGACTGTGCACAGAGTTTTAAAATAAAAAACTTGATGTTTTTGTTGCATCGGATACAGTAGTTGCTTAATTCTTCTTTTACTAGAAACTAAGGAGAAGCTTAATAAACCCCAACTTTTGCTTTACACCCTTTAGTCTTTGTCTTTAATTGACCTTGGAGGGTGGTTAAACACTTCTGTGTAGTTTTTTGGGTTGACAGTTGCTTATTTATCAAGTGCAATGGGATGGTGAAACATTAACAATGCCCATTAGATATCAGGACTTGGACAGATGCAGAAAGATGTATCTGTTAAACTAAGTTTAAAGGAGAGATATGTAAAGTGGTTATTACACCCCAAAATTGAATTTTTGCATTGGTGATGGTGCAGTGAATTTACTTTTCATGCTGTGACTATGGTTATAATAAAAGTTTTAAATAAAAGCTCTCTGTAAATGTGTGTTTTTATGTGTGTAGCACAGTTTTATTCTTTGACTCCTTGGCCATGCTGCAGCTAAAGGAACAGGGGGAACATTTTACAAAATGATGAATATTTCCTGAGTAAAAATGAGATGTTGTTGGGAATGTAGAGAAAGACAGACTAAATCTCTTCTGTTTCCAGCATGCTGTCAGCTGGGCTGAGTCATAAATTCTTCAGTCAACAGCAGTTCTACGAATGCTGGGAACAGAAATGTTAGTCTTGTACAGAGAGTAAAGAGCTAAGACTTGCAAGTGAACTGAAAGGACTATGATTCATTAAAATCCGAGAAAAGTAGAGGTCCACAGGTGAGAACAATATATTCTAGTCATGTGCCCTTTCAGCACAGCACAGTCATTCATCATTCTGCTCCTTGCTGTAACCAATGTGTGAGGAGCTGTGTTTCCCTTCTAGGCATCTTTTCCTTTTTGTCCTTCTTTTTTCCCCCACCCCCATCCAAAAAATGGCAATGGAATTTTGCTCAGATATTTGCTTCTACTTTCCTTGTTGAATCTTCCATAACTCTTTATCTGTTGGGTCAATTACGAGTCATTACTAAAATAATTCATTATAGGCTTCAGTAAAGTTAATAGGGTTAAATTATGAACAACTGCAGGTTGTTTTCTTTCCTGCAGTTTTCCTTGAGGCTGGCAGAGTGGTGTGAGGGGGCCACTGGGCCTGGGGGACAGCAGACCCACAGGAGCAGGGACAGGGCTGGCTCCTGTCTGACTGACCCAGAGGTTTGGGCTCTGTCTTCATAACAATTACCTCTCTCCTATTTTTATTCTATCCACACGTAAAATAGAACAAAATCTTTTCCTGTCTCTTGTTGAAGTAAAAGGTTCTCTTAAAGCAAGATTTATTGTGGATTTACAGGCACAGGGGAGTGGTGCTTCCCAGCCTTGCTGGCAGAAATGTTCCAAGCACACAGTTCAGTATTTTGCGTGACCTAATAGGGAGAAAAACCATTATTCTTCTTAAAGACTGTCATTTAATTAGCTTTGTAATGGATTTCCTTTGGCTTCCTCTGCATGAGAACTACTCCATTAGTTCATTACTATGATTTAAATGCAGCTAATTACAATCATAGCTAAATAATTCTATTCAGGTATTTCAGCATGTTTTGATTCTCATATTAGCAATTTCCAGGCAATGCATCTCACTTGTGTCTCATTTATAGCCCCTTTACAAATGAAGTGATGGTAACATAAATGTCTTTGTTTCTATAAAACAAAAGGGAAAATCAATAATGTCATCTATAAAGAATGTAAGCGTACCAGCATTGAAAATGATATAATGAGTATGAAATGCTTCTTGTCCACTTCTGAATGAGAATATAATATTCTTCAGTAGCAGTTGATATCTTCAGATTTACTGGAACGAAAACCAGCAAACTACTTGGTAGAATTTCAGTCCCAAAGCCTGTAGGGAACAGACTGACAAATCAGGCAGAGGTTAAACTACTATATTTTTACACAGTGGACTATAGATAAATCAAAAGTATTTCAGAAGTGGAACAGGTAATGTTTTTTCTTGGTATGATGGTTACTAAGCGCTAGTAATAGATTATCCTGTTATGTAGAAAACAGAGTAACTAAGCAGAGACTCCTTTCCTGTCCAGTGAAAAAGACAAGTTTGAGGTTGCAAGGAAGGTATTGGTTGGTGTGGGGAGTAAACAGATGCCTCATAGATGAGTGGTGAGAGCAGGAAAAGGGGGTGACGTTAGTCATGGAGGAGCTGTTCCCAGAGCTTCCCTGCCCGTCTGTTACTGCTCTTCTCCTGTGTGTGTGCAAATGCAGCCTTGCTGCCCGAGGGTTGTGGCTGGGGCTCTCGAACACGTCGGTGCCAAGTTCGTGGTGTCTGCAGGTTTTCTGACAATACTTTCCTCCTGAGATTTTGTAGTTTCCAGATCTGGTTGGGCGGGGATTTGATGCTCGTTATCCCTATTCCAGCTTCCCTGAGGTGCCTCAAGATAGTGCTATTAGGTGGATATGGTGTGCTGGTCATGAGGATATGAGGACATTGAGTGCTGGGCTTGATGCATTTTAAGTGGGTAGTTCTTTATGATCTTTTAGATGCGACAGTGATTTTTAAATAGTCAAGTCTGTTTTGTGTTCTCCATAATTTTGCTATGGGAGGCTTTCCAGCATGAGTATATAGTGAAAACTCAGAAGGCTTAACTTGGAAAAACCCAAACTTTTGCAAACTGTGATGTGGCTGAGCCTGTATTAAAACTGTAATATTAAATACACATTTATAGCCCAAACATTTGTACTATTAATTTACTTGTGTCTTTGTGCTCTTGGAAAGCTTTATATGTGTGAATGCAATAATGCTTTGGAGCGGGGTAAGGCAGGTTCATAAATCTAAACCAAGCCACTTTTAGTTTGCAAATGTGTCTGCAGATCATTTTCCATTTCTGCAGAAAGAACAGTTGCTGTAACTGGGATGTGGTGTGGATCCTTTCACTGTACTGGAACTGCTTTTGCACAAATTGTGCAGATGACAGAGTGGGAGCAAAGGTTTGTAAAGTGACTTGTGTCCTGAGCTGCCAGAATTGGGCTGCACCTGCAGCCCCTTGCCCCTGCTGTCACCCCAAACTACCCTGGAATGCTTTGGTGCTCCAGTGGGAGTGCTGGACCTTCACCCTGCTCACCCCTGCCTTCTAAATTGTGATTTACAGGGTTTACTTTGTTGAGAAAATCTCACTAAAACACCGAAAGGACAGCACAGGGGGTTGTGTTTTTGAGAAAGATATTGCTTGCTCTCATGGGCTGCACGTTCTGCCCGAGTTCAGGCGTTGACTGGGATGATTTCAGGTGAGGGAGGAGGGGTTTAGCTTCCCTGCTTGGCAGCCTTTCTAACAAACTTTTAGCAGAGAATGCTTGGGATTTCCACCCCAAACCATGCTCCAACCAATTTGGTAAATAAGAAAACAAATACTTTAAGGAAACGGAATTCAGGTATTCTACTGCAAGTGCTCTGGGTAGTGGAAGATTTGGTCTGACTAGAGAGCAAACAACAGGGCTGTAGCTGATGCTAGAACTTACACTTCCATCTCCACTTGAGTAAAATCTTAATGAGCAGAAGCAGGATGGTTTGTGGTGTGGGCCTGGGAGTTTCCACCATCACAGAGGGGGAATGCAAGTTCCTGACTCTTCCTGTGGGACACGTGCTGCAGTTTATTTGCACTGTGGTTTATACAGGGCTAATTTTCAAAACATCAAATTGTAATGTTAGAGAACATGCCACATGTTTTTGTACTGCAACTGTAGTACAGACGTGCCTAACTTTCATTTTTAGGGTATCCATCTTCCTATGGTTGATGCTGTTATGTGCCTCCATTTTGTGAAAAACTCCTTTGCCCCTCGTTGCAGCAACATGAAGGAGAAATGTCAGCTATTCAATATTAAAAAAAAAGCTTATTTTTTCTGCAACTTGGATACATTATGTTGAAGCTACTGATTTAATAGTGCTGACTTTCAGAGTAAAACTTAGTTTTACTGTTTTTCACTGTGGCTTATTAAAACACTGTCTATATTTTCATACACTTAAATCCTTGTACACATTTTCTGATTTTACAGAACAAATTAAAGCGTGTTTTCTTATTACTGTACATCATTTTTATAGTTCTTTTTCTCACTCTATAATCCCAGTGGGATTTTTTTCCTATGCCCTTCAGTGGCTTATGTAATAAGCACTAAATGAATGAATATGTTGCCCTTTGCTAGTAGATAATAATTAAGAAGGTGCCTCAGAATATTTCTAGAGATGAATCTCAAGGAAATGTCTTAATTTTAGCATGCAGTTTGCTATTTTTTGATGAGCTATATGGCCTTGTTCTACTTCCAACACTTAAAGAATGTGGTCTGCTAAGAACAGATGGTGTCATTTAAGTTTTATACTGATTCTACTTAAACTTTTAAATGAAGTCCTTATGCTTTTAAATGTTTAGTTAAGACTTACTGATTGTTAGCAAATTGAGAAAAGTTGGTCACAACTGATTACCTGTTTAGAGACTGAAAGAAGTAATTGTCTCAATTTTTAAAACTTTGTAGTCATTAACATCATTAGTGGATTCCTGTCATCTTCCAAAGGAAACAGTGAAGCTGGTTCATAAGCTGGGAATCATAGGTGGACTTGGGCTTTTCCAAAAGCCAGGAAGTGGTAAAACACACATGTGGTTTGCTTTAGTTGGGAAATTAACTCGGATTCTCCACCAGTGAGGCTGATACAAATGAGAAATCACTAATGTATGTGCTCTGCTGTGACACTGTCAAAACAGATTATCTGAAAGCACAGAAGTGATGTGTTTTTGTCAGCTGTTTGCCTCCCTTTATGCAGCTACAGAAGCTGTTGTTTGTATAAACTGCCTTTCACATATTTCTCAGTTTTCAAAGTTACTGAAGAATATTGTTCATCATTTACACTCAGTATTTGCTTGATAACTGCATTAATTCAGCTAAACTTTCATTTAGAGATCTATGAATATTCTTTAAAAAAACAAAAAAAAACCCCCAAAAAACCAACCAACCAACCACCAAACCAAACTCTCAGAAATCCTTAATATGTAGTGCCAGGTGAGAATTTGCCAAGAGATGAGTGAATAATCCCAGTATAATACCCTGTGGTATCTGTGTTCCCAAATGCACTGCAGTGTGCCTCTGGTTGCTTTCTCTGGGACGTTCCGATAGCAGACCTTGTGATGAAAGGAAAAAAAGGCTGCATGCCAACTGCTGGTCCTGCCCTTCTAATACAGCTTCCCCCCCTCAAAATTTAGCCATCCCGATTAAGATATTTCAGTTTCTGTTTTCGGTGCCAAGCTGGGCAGAGGCAGCACTTTGTGTGTGTGTGCGTTCCCTGCTGTGAAAAGTCAGCCAGTAAAGAGAAGTGGTCCAAACCCAGTGTCTGTGCAGTGGAAGGGATTATGAAGCGCTCACATGATAATTTTTGCTGTCAGAGCTTTAATCTCTGGCAGGGGAAAAGGACAGTATATCTAACTGCTGCAAATAATTTCCAAAGGGATCAGGTACTCAACTGTTCCCATCATCATGAATTCGTGTTTCAGCTTCTTGCCTAACTCCTAGAACTGCGGAGGAATTTAGGGGTAGCCTAAATATTTCCTTGGTCCATGAAACATGTCAGCACAGCTCTGTGTGCCCCTAAGTGAGAAGCTGCTTTCTGGCTGCAAAAATGTGTCTGCATTGGTTTTTGACAATACCAGTTGAACACTGTTAAGTGCTGCTCTTAGGGATTTTCTCCACAGTTTGTGGTGTCTGGTATTACCAAAGACTTTGGAGAATTTGCACCAACAGTCATAAGTGTAGAGTTCATTTCAGTAAAGGGGTAGAAAAAATAATTTGGGGTGACAGAATACAAGCCATTGCATTGCCATGGGCATTGTGTGGTTTTGCCAATTAATTAAATGGTTTTGGTTACGTGAGTGTGCTGAGTGCCCACCAGGCTGGTGTGGTTCCTTGTGGATTAGCCGTGGCTCAGCCTGTGAGAGGGGAACTGCTGCTAATGAAGTGATTCCACTTAAGGAGATGCAGATGTGCCATGAAGTGTCTGTGAAGCAGAGTGTTCTGTGTTGTTTGTTTGTGTAAATAGAATATGGGCTCCTTTTGAAGCAGCAGAATAAACTTAATCAGCTTCAGGAAACTAATGAACTGACACTACCAAAGGGGCAGAAATATTGATTCAATCACTAATAAGAAAAACTTAATGATGAAATGTAGCCTTCTATTAATGTGTAAATTAAAAGCAGATGCTGAAGATGAATGAATGCATGGATTTGGGTTTTGTTGTCAGAATTTATGTTGATGGGAAATGGAGGAAATGTACCCTTACAGAAATATTTTGTAGTGGTTGTTAACACCTTATACTCTTTCTAGGATTTTACTGTTTTGTGCACTGTAGTATAAATGTGTAAGCTGTTAACAGCAGGATGAACATTCAGCAAGTTGAACAAGCACCTGCTCCCATAACTGAATCATTGTTTAAATTCCCACTGCATTTCACAGGTTTAAACCCTGACAGGGATTCAGATTTACAGGGCAAGACATCACACAGAACTTGCAGTGCCCTGCCCCAACCAGTTCCTGCACGCTTTATGTATCCAGTGTGGCTGCAAGGGGATTGTGCTGTAGAAGGCTGAGGTGGTGTGAAATAGGGTTGGGCATCAAATGGAGCGGAAAGGAACCGTTCCCCTAAAGTTATCAATAATGAAAGACTTCAATAGCATGAGAAATTCCACCCCCTGCTTGCCCCAGGAAAGTGATTGTAGGAACAAGAAAACTATTCAAAGAACTCCAGGTTAGTAGTAAGGCTGAGCCCCTTCCAAGTTTCATTGTCTCCTCATCGTTGCAGTTGACACTGGTGATCTTTCCAAAATCAAGTGCTTGTTACTCTTAAGCAAATATACTGTGAGTATAAGTAGTTTTACCTTGAAAGAATAAGAAATACGTGAAGTACTTGAATAAAAATGAATTGTAGGCTGATTTAAAAAAACCCAACAGAACCCCCCTACCTCTCCATCACAAAAACCCAACACTTGATTGATTTAGAATGTTTCAGTTTGATATAAAAGTTATTTAAAGCCTCGACGCACTGGATTTCACAACCTGCTTTCTCAATGGGCTCTCAGATATGACAGTGGTTTAGTGTTTTTTCCAGTGCACAGCCACCTCTGCAGTGGATGCCACTCTTAGAAGATTTGGCACGTGCATGAATTTAGCTATTGAGTGCTATCTCTATTTAGTTGGCCAAATTAGCTAGGCATTTGAGAAGGGGGTATATATTCCATATTTGTCAGACAAATTTCTATGCTTTAAGAGTCACAATCTTACTCAAAGTAGTAAAACAACTCTTTGTGCTGCTTTAATGGCCCTTATCTTTGTGTAGTTTAGACATTTTCCTCTGCTATGGTTTCAGAGCATTGTTGTTTTGTGACCAGCTCAGCCTGCTCTGTCTTGCTTTTCAGCTTGTTAAATTGGTGGGAGAAGAGTACAAAGATGAAAGTCGACAGCAAGTAAAATCTGGTATTTAGTTCCACATTGTCATGAAGAACCAGGTAGAGACATGAGCAGTTAATGCTGTGGTTGAGCTGTAGCTAATAAAATCATGATGTGCATGCAGGAATTCTGTGACTACTAGACCCACACAGAAAAATATTTTGGTGTTTTAACCTTCTTTCAGGCCTTTGCATCTAGGAAAGGAGGTAGCATCTGCTTCTGACTGCATGATGAGCATATCAATTTCCTGATAGCACCATTCTTCTCTTTTAGTTCCTCCTTTAAGCTCAAAGTATCATTAGTGTGGTTTGGGCCAGGCAGCTTCTACGTGACATTCACATCTTGGCTCTGAGGGATCCTAATCCTGGCATTGGGGTTAAACGCTTTTCAGCAGTATTCCTAGGATGCCCTAGGATCAGTTTTTGCCATCAGTCCATCTTTCACAGAATAAACGTGCATGTTAAAGGGGACACAACCCCTGTGCATGTTATTTCAGGCTGACTGGAGAATATTTAGAGATAACAAAACTAGATCTCATTGTCATAGGGCAGGCATTTGTCTGATTTACTAATCCACAGGACATAAAACAGTGTCTAAGCTAGGATTTGTCAGACCAAAAGCTTGTAGAAACTGGATTTGCCACATGCACATGATTCTCTTTTGCCTGACAGTTCTCCAGTCTGCTTTTCCAGCCAGTTGGCTTCTCTCCCTCATTCCAGGTATTGACTGACACCCCCCAGCCCTCCTAGTGTCTGTAGGAACATCTCTGAATTTGGTGTGGGGTGGCTGATCCGATCCCTTCCCCAGTGTCCGTGTGGGACCTGAGGGCTCGGTGGGTGTGCTGAAGCCTTGCTGTGCACAGAGAAACCAGCCTGGGAGTTGTTGGGGGTGCAGAGAGGTGACCAGACACTCTCTGACATTACCGTGCAGAATATTGCTGTTCCTCCTCGTTCCTTCCTGCTGGACTCCCTGGTAGAGCAGCGTGTTTGACTTTTACTCTGAGGTACTTTATTCTTCCCTGAAGACTTTTCTGTTTAACTCCTATTACCCACCTGTCAGAGGGAATTTCTCAATGTCTTTTTTCTCTTCAGGCCACTGTCCCTTGCAGTTGCCTTTCTGTAAATCCTGGTTTGTAATGCTGTCAGTAGAGCAGGGGGTGTAGGAAGCCTGATCCTGGTGGAGTGGGGCTGAGCCTGTTGTAGCTTGGACTGTCACTTAATGTGTTTCTGTTCAGTTTCAGTCAGGATGGGATGAGGCAAAAATAATTCTGAGAAACTTTGTAATCCCCAAAGAAGAACGAAGGATGGGATTTAATGAACAAGCAACGCCCTGAAATCCCAACAGTACTTAACTATTGATTGATTAACTTTGTTTCTAAAACATATAGCTGACATACTAATGCTGAGATAAATGAAATGTGTAAAAAACCAGTTTAGGACGTGATCTTTGTAATGCTGATTCGCTGTAATCTGTCAGAATGTAAATTGTATGCACTTAAATCCCAGATAATCCTGTAATTTGCAGCTCTTCATACTTCAGCTGATTTGTCATATATTTCAGAAGAATTACAAAAATCATATTTGGGTTTAGTTGTATTGCTTTTATTAAGATAATATTTAGAGACTCCAATGAAGAATGGAGTACCACATGTGTTCAATAAAAATGGGGTTTGTGTTTAAAGGAAGTATATTGGGAAAGGACTCCAAAATTCTCAAGTAAGCCCTGAGTCAACTGCTCTGAAGAGAAGGCTCTTGTTCCTTTCAGCTTCATACCTCAACCCTATGTTTGTCTTACGGATGAAGAATCATGATGTTAACTTTTTCAAGTTGCTCAGTTTGAATTAAATGTAACGTGGAACCCCTGAAGAAGCAGCGCTGAGTGTTCAACAGCAGCAGCGCTTGGGCTGAGTTGCATTTGCAGTTTGCTCACATGATGCTGGGACCAGTCCTCTCTAATGTTATTCCAGGAAACACCACGTTCAGGTATGCTAGGAGAGTCTGCCCTTGGTCATGATTACAGTCTTTTGTGGATGTGCAATGGCTTAGAATAACTTTGCCAATTTTTAACTAAATGTTTAAATATTTTACTTACTTAATTTACTTTACGTTCGTGACTGCTCATACTGTGTGGATTCGCTTAATAGGAAACCTGTCTCATCTAATCAGGTGCTTTTCAAGCTTTTTTTTTTCTTTTTAAGTTTAGGAATTCCTCAGTTAACTGCTTTTGTGTGATTCCTGATGTCAGGAACAGGCTCGGTTCCTCCAGAATGAAACATCAATGCAATTACAGGCCAGAGGTGCAAATGCCCCTTGCCTTGGGAGAAACAGGTTTCATCCATCAATTATAGAGGCATTTAACCGTTCCCAAGGTAATTTAAACGTTTTCAGCCAGTAACGACAGCTAATTCTCACCCTCCCAGTCCGAAGGAGCCCTGGCACTGCTTCCCCCAAATCTCCTCACATCTCTCCGGGTGGTCGAGGCCCGTGGTGCTGACCCAGGCAGGCTCAGTCCTATGCCAAGATGTTTCTGTGCAGTTCCACTGTTTAGGCAGAAGCAGCTGGTCTTTAGTGTGCAGAAAACATTTGTACTTGAACCTGCAGTAATAGCAAAATGCTTTGTATTAATCCTTTCCAGTCAATGAAACCAACCATAGAAATAGCTCTAAGATTTAGATACAGAAGTGTAGGTATGATACAGCTGACATAAACTGGTATGTGCTGTCAAAACAAGACACGAGTTTTGATTGAAACAGTTTGCGATGGTGGAACAAATATCCTTTCCATTTTCTGTAAGCTGACAAATATCCCTTCAGTTCAAATATTTATTTTAGAAATTAATTGCAGTAGCTTTTTAAGAGCTCAAGTAAAAAATAATAATAGAAAAGTACCTGATAACACACAAATGTGAAGTTTCATTTTTGGCTTTATCCATGTGAACTTTTAAGAAAATATTCCAAGTTGAGGACTAAAATCCCAGAACATTCTCCTAGTCTTGATTTGGTTTAGAAAAGAAGTTTATTGCTTCAGAAGCTAGCTGGAATTCCATCACACCTCTGACTTGTTATTTCTGCAGCTACTAAATTTGACATTCAAGTCTTCTGTGACGTGTCAAGATTACTTCCTTGGTCTCTTCTTTCTAGGTGCATTGATATTGTTTGGAATTATTAATTGAACCATTGAAAACCATTATTAAACCATTGAAAAAAGATTATTTTATGTATTTCTTTGTTTAACTTAATGCTTGAATTGCTGCAGGTCTAACACTGGTGATTTAACTGAGAATCATGCAGATATTGTTGACTTTCCCAGTTTATATTTAGTTGGATTGCCTTGTATTTGCAGCGGCTGCCCTTTGGAAGTGAGCAAGCATCAGCCAGCGTGCCAGTATTAATCAGGAAATAGCATGGGATAGCCAGCCTGATGCATTTGAGTGCATCAGGATGTAGATGGGAATTCAGCGGGTTCTGCAGCTGGAAAAGGCAAGTGTGGCCACCAGTACGCAGAGGGGCTGACAGATGTTTTCAAGTGAAGGCGTTTGACTCTTACCAGCGTGGAGAGCACCATTTGCATTCAGGATCCCCCAGCTGCTGCAGGGATTTCAGCAAGCTCACCATAGAGCATCTACTGGTGATTTCATGCTGGGCTTGATTGTCTGCTTCGCTGTGCTTATCCCTGGGATAAAGGGATGGTGTAGGGTATAGTGTAGTGCTTCACATGTGGTCCTGTTAGAGTGAAATGCCTGAAGATTTCAACTCAGTTGGGCAAACACAGCAAAATAAATTGGATTTCTACATGAGGAAAGGATAATTTTGCTGCTCTTTTCGACCACAGTGCTAAAAGTATCATCCCTGCTGCTGTACCTGCCAGATCACTTCCATTAGTTGATGACAGCAGTTATTAAATAAAAGGGTAGCATAAGTAGTGTGAATATTGACACTCTCCCATATGAATTTTGTCTGAAAGCAAAGCTGAGGCCAATGCATCTTCATTTATACTTCATTTAACCAGGGAAAATATCATAGCAGCTGTGGCAGTGCTTAACAGTAATCGTGAGAAGTGGCCAGCTATTTGCTTTGTTTGCTGGGAGTTTAAGACTGTAGTGAGGTGATGAAATCCAGTTAGCATTGTTATATCATACCCTGTACGTTCAGTGCTATTATACAGCCTGTGTAGGCAAGTCTCTTGGTTTGACATCTGAGTCTTCCCTTGGCAAGTGATGATTCTGTCTGTTGTTGAGATAGTTGATGTGGGAATGTGGATAAAATTAAGCTAAATGCCCAAAGAATCACAAAGCTGCAATGTCTGGTTTACAATCAGATATGGCTGTTATGTGGACAGATCCTTTTTTTTATAAGATATGTATTAAGTACAACATTTCTTTTGAAGGTCATCGACTTCAAAATGTATTTGGTTGTGTGTGGTAATTTTAGTGTTTTTGTATACAAAGAGACTGAAAGTCAAGAGATAGCATGGACTTTCACTGGATTGTGTAGTGGGTTATTCTGGCCAGAGCACTCAGCATTTTGACGTGAGGCCTGGAAACTTTCTTCTGAGGAAGATGTGGTGTAACTCCTGGTGGGTGTTGGGCCCTTGTGAGCTCTGCCACGCTTTATGCACATGTTCTTACTCCAGATAGAACCAAATTCAGAAAACCACCTTAAATTAGGCAAATAGTATGATGAAATAAAACCTTGACACCGCAACAGCAGCAGACAAACACAGCAGCTTTGCATCAAGTGGTGATGAAAGATCACTTCCTAAGAAATGCCTTGATAACCCTAAATAGTCCAATATTTGGTCAGAATGTCTTCCATATGCTCTGGGTTTATCTTGTAAGGCTGCTGGTCTGATGCATGGTTTCAGCAGAACAGATGACACCTGGATGTGTAACCCCAGTGAGTTATGGTTTCACAATTCCCAAAGTGCAGTAATACCAGTCGTCTTTCTTTGTAATTAGCTTAAAACAAGGTCTCCTTGCACTGTGCACACGGTCTTGAGCTTGGTAGCTTGAAAAACCCCTTTCCCTGCATTAGCAGACTGAATGTCTCTCTTTCCCATCATATCCAAGGGAGCTCATGGTGGATGGAACGACACTGTCATCTACAACAGCAGGGCTGGCCTGCTTGATGAGGAGTTGGCATTTTAGCACTGGCAGATGGTAGAAAATCAGGAGGCAGAACTGTGATTTTTGAAAGGGAAATCATTGCTTGTTGGTCATTCAAGCTCTCTTTTGACAACTGAACTCTGTAAAATGTCTGTATTTGCAGAGGGGAAGATCGGTTGGTAGGGACAGTAAAAAATAGGATGCCCTTATTTTCCTTTCCTTTTGTTACACTTTGTAATGACTAAGGAGGCCCAGGGAAAACCTCCCACCTTGAAGCGCTTAACCAGATTCCACAAAGTCCATGTGTAGGTCTGAGGAGGAAAGACCTGTGATCTTAATCTGTGCACTTAATTGGTTAGGCTGAGGTAAGTTTAATGGGGAGAATGGTAGTATGTAGATGGGTCCAGATTTCGTAAATCTGTTAAATATGATTTGATGCCTTTGTAATAACTAGTAAAATACCCTGATCTTGTCTTGGAGATATTTTCTGAAGTTGAGAGTATGAAGATGTTGCAATGAAACATCTGGCATTCATTTCACTCCCTAAAGGAGTAAAGATATAGAGGCCCTTGAACAAAGGTTAATTTGTTCTTTTTTGTGTAGTATTTGTGTGTTACTTGTCTCACTGTTGTAGTGAAACTGAGTTCTGCACTCGCTGTGTGAGGTGATGCAGCAGGGACTGACATCAGGGGTGTCACACATCAGGTGTGGCCCACCCGTGTGCCCACGCCAGGCCAGGTTTTCAGGAAGGGTAATGAATGGTGTGATGGACAGGACTGTGTTTTTCTACAAGAATTTTTGGTGGAATTCATCCCAGAGGCTTTTAGGAATGGGATAACACTGAGATGTGTCTGGTTCCAACACCCTGTGTATCACACAGAGCAAATCCTGCCCTTGCAGACCAGGAGAGCTGGGTTGCAGAGTGGGGGGAAAGCCTGGTGCTAAACTGCAGATGCAAGAGAGATGCTTAGGATGTGGCTGTTCTAGTGGGTGTCTCAAGTGATTTCTCATCTGAAGAGTAGGAAAAGCCTTAAGAGTTTTATTGCTTTTTCATCTTCTGATGTATTACTATTTTTGAAACTGTGCATTGAATTTCAGCCTTAGGTGTACAATAAAATTGCGGCCGGGCGTAATTAAAATTATCTGTGTTAGGATTTTAAGACCTTAACTTCTCTTTTCATTTTGTGTGCAATTTGGATCAAGGATTTCCTATAAGCTTTTCTGGAAGCCTAATTTCTCATTTTACTACTTTGATCAGTTTAGCATTGATTTAATTTGTAATGATTGTTTCCTTTATTGCTAGATTGTAAGATAAGTGTTGCCAAATTAACTTTATTTGTGTGTTAAATTGGAATTTTAGAGATGCTTTGCATTCCTTTGCAGGGAAGGTTTGTCACATGCCGCTGTAAGTTGTTAACAGATAGCTTATTTTAAGAACTGATGGGCCTGTCCCTGCCCTGCCTGATTATCCCTGTGCCCCCTTAACTGCTGTGTATTGATTCCAATTAACATGACTGACATCCACCACTGAGGGTAAAGTTAATCAGCCAGAGGATCTCCTGTTGTGAATTCATTTCCTCCTCTGAGCTTGTCCTGTGCAGTTGAGCATTTAAAGAGACTTAATGCAGACACTGCACAGAAATGTCCAGTCTGGGCAACAAGTCTGAGCCTTGGAAACTAAAATAGCTTTTTAAAACCTGTCCTGGCCAAATAAAGTTGATACACTTTTGAAAGGTCAAGCAAACCACCTTTTCCTTCTATCTTGATTATTGATTGCTGGAAAAGGTCGTCAAACTTGGTCAAATTTCAGCAAATATGTTTTTCAGCTAAGCAGTGACTCAGATGAAACAATGGGAGGTTTTGTTAGTGGTGGTGGCATCAATTTTTATGTTTGTGCTTTGGATGTGAAACATGAACAGGTTTTGGAACCTGGAAATTTTTGGGGTAGTAGAAAAATAAAGGTTACTGAAGTAGAGACTTTCTTAAGTCGTTAATATTTATGATGGATAAAATGTTTACATTTCTAGAGTGAAGGTGGTGACTGTAGTTGAAAGGACTGAATGCCCCACTGAGCACAAACCAGGCAGTAGCACATGTTCAGACTGTCTGCAACAGCCATCCCTTCTTCATCACTGCACTTGGCCCTACCTGGAGTATGAAAATTACCAACTTTGGGCTAAAATGTGTGTCTGGTTTGGCTTAAAGAGTTAAGATACAAGTAGAGAAGGAATAGGAGACCTGGAATAATCATAATGAATTGATAACTATCTGTTTTTCCTGTGCCAATTTAGCAATTTGTAGCTGTTAGAATGTGAGCTACCTACCATCTGGCTTCACAGATCTCTATCTCCTACTAAATTACCAGGACTGGTCCAGTTCCTGCTGAAAGTTTGTAACTCTGACAAGCAGCAAATAAAGAGAAAACACTGCTGAGCCCACAGATAAGGCTGATACTCCCCTCTGGAGGAAAAAATGGCTGGGTTTTAATAATTTCCTAGTTAAACACTTAGAAAGCTCAGCTCTTTGTATAAACTACAGCTCTGCACTGTTTGTTTTTCCAACTGCATAGCTCCAGTGTACTCATGTAGGAATGATGCTTGCTACTGTAGGACCTCATCTGTCAATGAAAATGCTGCTTTCAAGTGATTTTTTTCCTCTTTACTGTAGCATTTTGATGAATCTTGACCATGAGGGAGAAAAATCCAGCATGTACTAATGGCCCAGTTACCTCGGTGTGGTTTTATGCATTTTGGCTATGGCTGGTATGGTTTTGTCTCTCCCATCACATCATGACATCCATGATAGCAACAAGCACAGTGATTTTACTTGGCTTGTTTTTTCTTCTTGACCAGACCTTGTGTGTGTAACAGGTATACAGTAAACTATTATCCAAATATAAACTTTTGTATAAATATTATTAGGACTGTATTACACTACCAGCTGCCCAACTGAGTCTTGCTAACTAATTCCTCTGCTCTGTCTCCCAGTATTTCCAAAAAGTTGATGTAAACTATGAAAAATTTATTACATACAAGCACATTTGTCTCCAATTCCACACAAAAACTTGCAGAAGCTAGGCTGTGGAATGGTCTCTGGTGATTCAAGAGCTGGTTAATTCAAGGTGAGTTGTTTACTTGGACTAAGTGTGGTCTTGCATAAATTTTAAGTTTTGTTATTTCCAGTTAAAAACTGAAGTTATATTGAACAAAGACATCATTTTTCTTGAAACAAGATTTATGTCCAACATTGAATGGTTGTTACATCAGCATTTGTGAATTAAGCACTGTTATGGGAGATTAAAAGTTTTCCTCTTCCTGAAAGTTCAACCTGGATACTGAAAGCCAGTCCTGCAGAAAATATCCCTGGTTACCCTCAGCCACTGAGCAGTGAAGGTATGGATCTTGAAGCATTCCAGCACTTTGTATGTTTAACTGGAAATTTTTATAGTTCCCCTGTTTATCTTAGTTTCCAGCTTATGCCGTGGTACGTCACAACAGCAGGCACTGCCCTGTCTGTAGTAGCTTACCCAAGCAGTGTATTCCTGAGTGGTGGCAAACTGAGGATGGGGAGTAAGCCTCTACTTTTTCCTTTCCTTCCTGCTTTTGGAGCATGACCGCAATTATTATGGCTAGCAAACTTTGATAATAGATGTTAAAATAAAGACAGCCTCTATTGGAGCTTTCCAATTCATAGGAGCTATGAGAGAACCAGGAGAATCAGGCTGGTAATATTTGGAGAAGGAGACGATGCTTAGCACAAACTTAGGAGAAAATTTCATTGTAATTGGGCAGATGGTAACACCCTGTTGTGTGCAGGTCTTTGTATACTGAATTGAGGGTTTATATTGCAATTAAACCCACCTTTTGTAAAAGCTCTGCAGTCTCCTGTTAGTGCTGCATTCCAGGCATTTCCCTTGTAGCTGATTATTAGGAAACTGAAGACCAAACTAAAGAGGCTTGTGCACACATCTCCAAATTACTAAGGCCAAATTTATCAAGGTAGAGCTGCTTTGAGTATAAGCCTGCTCTATTTTAAAAACAGACTAT
Source organism: Gymnorhina tibicen (assembly GCA_013399875.1). Lineage (NCBI taxonomy): Eukaryota > Metazoa > Chordata > Aves > Passeriformes > Artamidae > Gymnorhina > Gymnorhina tibicen. The sequence goes on from VXAZ01003899.1 coordinate 398,644, forward strand.
TGCACATTGTATTGTATTGGAAACTTCATCTTAAGTTACTGCCTGTTAGACAGCATAGAGTGAAGGGCTTGTCATGACAAACACTTGAGATTCTATTTCAGAAATGTCAGTGTTCCCTAAATGGAAGGAGAAAGAGATTTATTTTTTATTATCACTATTATTATTTTGGACGGCTGATTGTTTTTCTTCTCTACTTGTTTTTGGCTTGCTATCGGCAGATGTAATAAATGATCTCACATTGTAACAGTAGGAAATGACCTTCTGTTCACTGGCTTAGATACTACAAGCACAACCTCCTGAACTGACAGGAGGAGTATTTTCTATTTTGATGAATGGGTTCAGATTTTATCTGGTTTCCCATGGTTACTGGGAAGCAATAGCGCAGTTAGCAAAGCACCAAGGGGGGTCCTCTGCTATTTATAAGTCCAAAACCTCATCATAAAGATTTATATCAGAGTATTTCACAAATAGTGTCTCAAAATTCCATCTTCTAAGCAGAGGCAAATACAGGTGGTGGGATGTTAAAGGAACTGGGGAGTCCATCTTTGAGTGCCTTTGTAGCAAGATGTGCTTTCAAAAGGACAGAGAATGCTGGAGAGACGTAAATCGTATTGAGTGATGTCTTTTAAAGCTGAGTCAGAAAACATGGTAGATACTGTGAGGCAGTATGGTCTTATCAATTAAAGCTGCATTTCCTGGTCACGTAGATTACATATAAACAGCACCCATAGGACACATGTCTACATTAATCTTCTGTGGTGAAGTCAGAGGAGAGGAGGAGGGAATAATCCTCGTGTGTCTCCTTTATTTCTTCCCCCAATTGGGTATAATTGTTTAAATTGGGCTCCTTTTAAAATTTATTTATTTTTTTAAAAATTTGACCTGTTGTCAGAAGAACATGAGAAGTGGATGGGGAGACAAGTGTGGCACTGAGAAGCAAATCTCTTGCATCTTCTGATTCTTTGGTTTTCTAGGTACTTTCTGAGAACAGGGGTGGGAATTGGCTTCAGTCTTTAATTACTCTCATTCTTACATGATCATCATGCAGAACCTGTGGTAAAGGCAGCACAGGCTTCCTTCCTTGTGGGGGAGAAGTTGTTGCTGGAAGGGCAGGAGTGATTTCTCCCTTCCAGCCCCACCTCTGTGTTTGGTGTTGGTCTTCTGGAACCGATGGGAAACCTTTGAAGAGTGTATTTTGATTAAAGCTGTTGGGTATGTGAAGTTTATTTTGTGTGCTTCAGGTTACAGTTTTTGGCTTCGAAGGGGGACTAAATGGAACCCAAAGCATTCTATCAAAAGTTTAAAGAAATATCAACATTTTAATATCAAGTCATTTGTCAGTATTATCAATCCTGCCATTTTCTGCCTGTAACAGGCTTTGCAGCCATCTTATGACTACATTTAGATAAAAATAAGACCACAAATACATAAAATGTTTGTAAGCATTGCACTTATAACACAGTTGCAGCTACAGCAGGCAGGCACTGGGCTTGATAAAGACTCCTTTTTGATCATGTGTCTTTGATTACTCCTAATGCAGGGAGTCAACCCTTTGAAATAAATTGATCTTTTAAGCAATGATTTTAATAATGTAGCTGAGAACTTTTTTGTTATGTAGAACAGTTCTTCCTGGTCTCAGCTTTGACGATTAAATTCATTTTTCATGAATTCACAGTGCTTCAGGCTCTTGTGAAACCTTGCTCAGCTTCTGAGGATTTTTTTTTCAATGTGTGATGTGAATTGTGTAAAAGCCTTTCCATAATCAGAAAGGTAATTTAGGCCTTTCCTGACCCCCTTTTTCCCCCCCTTCCTCTGAAGAGGGAAGTTTCAATAGAGTTGGAAATTCTCCAAAGGCTCTTATACAACTGGTACATTCTGCTTTAACGTAATGCAATCTTTCCACATTTTCTGTTTTTCCTTAATTAACGGGTGGATGGAAGGGGTGTTAGATTCAGTTTCACAGAAAGATTTTATGCAACCACACAAGACAGTGTGAAAAAAAGAGAAGGAACTTCATAGGAAATAGTATTTTTGAAAAGTCAGCTGCATTCTAGCAGAGTGGTTTTCTCCTGCTGCATGTTATACTGTATTGCTGGAAACACTGCTTTGGTGATCTGGCTGTCTCATGGATTAATTAAAGAAGAAATTCCTTTTATGTGGCTTTTTAAATAGGACATTCTCCACTGTGGAGTGGGATTTGGACTGCCCCAGCCTCCATTCCTGCATTTAGGTTGAGCTGCAGTTTTGTTGTACTGCAGCTTTGGGTATGTGCTTGTGTAAGGAGGAAAACTTCCAGCTGGTGAAATGCAGAGCCTCTAGCAAACAGGTGCAAATGGGGAAGCTTTTGTGCAAGACATCCATGCAGAAGCTGAGAGCTTAAAAACTGTGTACAGCCATGCATGTCTGTGAAAGCAAGGGGAATGGCTGGAGATTAGAGGCAGTAGGAGTTTGTGAAGTTAGGAAGCATCAGGAAAGGGAATATTTGACAGCTTTAACAGATACTAGCGACAGAGAAGGAGTGAGGGGGAGGGAAAATCAAGACTGGATTGGATGGGTAAAATTTTAAGTTGCTTGTTTTTTAAAGGAGTAGGTAGTTCATGGAGCTTAATTGGGGAGTAGGAAGAAGTGCCTGATAGTCTGTGTTCTGCATAGAGCATACTGTAGCCAGCTATAAAATAAATGCTATCTAGACTGCCACTAACCTCTTTCCCTGCAAAGCAGAAGTCTGTTAATTAAATAACTGCGTGCTGCTAGATGTAGTTCTTCTGTGTCTATAACAGATATTCCTTCTGCAGACAACTGGAAAATGTGAAACAAAAATCCCAGATGGAAGACCTGAAGGGGAAACTTCTCAGCATAATCTTATTCTAGTGATTACACTGTGGTGTAGGAGTGGTTGTATGAGTGAATTTCAGTTTAAGGAAATCTTTCATTTCTGTGAAAGACATTCTGGTAGTGTGGAAGGGAAATATGTTGAGCTGCAGACTACGGATTTACTTTAACAGAACTTCCCCCTAGTTCATCTAACTTTGCTTTAGCATCCACATTCAGAAGTTGAATTTGAATTCAGGGAGGTTGTTGATACATCAGATGGTTTTGCTACCATGGCGAGGGACCCCACCAGCCTAGAGAAAAAAGCCCAAGGTGTTCATGGAGCTCGGCAGCTTCCTGCCCCTGGGGAGGAGCCATGCCCTGCACCAGGACACTCCAGGATGTCCAGCTGGAGAGCAGCCTGGCAGAGAAGGGCCTGAGGGTCCTGGGGCACAAGGTGACCATAAACCAGCAATGTGCCCCTGGGACAAGGCTGCATTAGGTGGAGCATCACCAGTGGGCTGGGGAGGGGAGCCTGGCCCTCTGCTGAGCAGGGGGGGACACATCTGCAGGGCTGTGGCCAGAGCTGGGGTCACCAGTGCGAGACACACATGAATGCTGGAGTGAGTCTGGCAAGAGGCGAGATTGTTAAAGGCTTGTAGTTCTGGGAGACAGGATGAGCTGCTTTCTGGTTGAGAACTTAGCTGGGACTTGTTTCTCCTGTGCTTCTTGCAATAATAGGTCCATCTTGAGTGCTCCTCACTGCCACCTGTGATGGTACATAAGAGGGTTGGATGGTACTGGTTTGCAAAAGTTAGTTTATGGCCTGGTAGGGTAAACATAAAAGGATATTTCCTGGCATAAAAGGAAACAGCTTCCTTGTGCTTTGCTGTGTTACTGCTCAGTTTTGCATGAGGGATGTGACTGTGGTGCCTGTTTCAGAGGATTTCAGTGAGAGGGTAAAAATGTAGGTATTTGTTTGCATCTTTATGAAAACAGATTTTTACTCTTCCTTAAAGTTCAGAGAAACTGTTCTTTCAACTATGAATTAAATATCAAAACATAACAAACAGGTAAAAGTCTCAATTCCCTTTTAATGTATTTTTCTGTAAGATAATTCCTGAAGTTGGGCAGAGACATCACACTTTTCACTTTTTTTCCCTTAATAAGAGATAGCATATTGAGATCATAAGTTTTGGAAGGTCTTTTGAGGTTTTTAATCCAAAACCTTTCTGTAAAGCTCTATGCATCCCTTAGACACCTCTTCCCTGGGAGAGGCAGGAGCAGTGGAGGTGCTCGTCCAGCTGGACCACAGATGAAGAATGCACAGGGAGCTCAGTCCCAGTCATGCTCTGTACTAAACATCCATCTTCTGTCTCAGGATGCAGGAACTGACAGTGCCAAGGGAAAGGAGCTTGCATGGACAAAGTGTGTGTCTACAGAAACACAGACTGTGGCAGTGTGAGCAGCATCAGACAAAGCATTTTTCTTTTCTTGCAGTTGAATTTATTTTGAAACTTGTAAATATTTGAGTCATTCATCATCCACATAGATACTAAAATTAAGCATTACTGAAACTTGGGTGTATTATTTTGAGACAGAAGGCTAACATTCTTATTTAGATTAACTACTGTTTTATTAAACCAATATACAGAGATGGTGGAGGTATACACAAGCTAAAAGAAATACTCATTTTGTTGAAGCAAGCTGACAGGCCATGATTACAGATCATCTATTTTTGTGATGCAAACTGGAAATTAATATAAACAGTGTGGACCAAACCAGGCTTATGTTTTGCTTGTTTTTGATAGGAGCTGTGTGGAAGGGATGTCTCTGTAAATCAGCTCCAAGATTTATTCAGTGTTGTCCTGTGAAAACAGTCCAAGTCAGTATTCATTTCTGAGAGTAACGTTTTGCTCTTTAGAGTTTTAGCTTTGAGATAGGGAATACCACAGCAGCTTGCATTTATTGTTGAATGTGATGAAATGTACACTGTGTATAAAATCCAGTGTTCCCTAAATATCAGATCAGATAACAGACACAACTCCAAATATGTAAAGAGTGGGCAAACTTTGATGACAGTATGATAAATCCTGTGGTAGTTACAGCTAAAACAGGCTGCTAATATGCAACTAAGCTCAGGAGATATTAAACTATATATAGATTCTGCTATTCCTAACAGATTGTTGTTGAGATACCTGACACATTTTTGATGTTACATGCATTCAGAAGAGCTGAGCTTTACATAATTTCTGGTTAGTGTTAGTTATGTGAAAACATATTAAAATGAGTGGCCTAGTTAGGAAACTCTGTCACATACGCAGAAAGGCAGGTTTGAATATTTCTGCCAAAAATGCAGAAACTCTCTCAAAACCAGGCATTGGGTTCTGTACATTTCTTTTGAGTCTGGCAGAGTTTCAAACTACAGGGAGAGGTGACCTGTCACAGCATCCGTCACTGGAATAAGAGGACCTGAGTGTGTTCCCTCTTTGCCACTGTCCCCTGTCTGTCCAGGCACTGGCAGGGTGAGAAGAGGGACCAGGCTCCTGGTAGCTAAACACCAGTCACAGGAGAAATCATATACATTTTATCAGCCTTGGCAAAAACCTGCCCAGTGCAAGCAGCCCTAGAACATTCCTCAGACAAACTCCCAACAGATGTGTGAGCACGTGTATGATGAGATCCTTTAGGGGCTCAGCTAAGCTTAAAGGCAAAGAGAAAAAATGGCGCTGGGGTGGGAATTCTCTGATTTTATGCTCTGGATTCCAGTGTGAGGATGAGCTTGGCTGGGGTGAGGGGGCCGGGATGTGTGCACTGTTAATGACTGATGGAGTGCTTGTTCTTCACGTGCTGCTGGAGGAACACAGGGCTTTTGGCTTCATAGGTCCAGCTGGTTCAGGTCAAGAGAGTTGCAGAAGAATGTATTATATGGGCAAGCTAGTTCCCTCTAACAACCTTCTGGGAAATTGTGCAATCATTTTTGGTGAAGGTTTTAGCTTGCTTTGCAAAAACAAAAAACAGCTGGGAATAGCACTGTCATCTTCAAAATATTGTGTGCTGCCCCTTATCTGTTTTGCTGTCAACTTTGTCCATAATTTCCAATGTTTCACAAATTATGGCTGGTAAATCTGAAGATTATTTTCAATATTGTCCCTTCAACAGTGTATTTGGACTGTGCTTACAGCCAAAGCATTACTTTGGGTTTTCAACACCTGAAATGTGTCTAAGTTGACCTTGCTGTTCTCTTTGGATATTTAGTTGCCTGTCTTTGATAGGTGATGTAATAGGTCGTATGCTGTTCAAGTATTTCTAGGTCTTTATGTCTATTTATTACCTTCTAAGTGTTTGCTTGGTGGTTCTGTTCTCTTTGCCAGGGGCTATTAATCACAGTAGTTTATATCTAACCTTTAGCACAGAGACAGGAAAGTTCCATAATTTTCTTACTTGCAGGACAATACCCAAGGCAAGTGCTCCTGGCCACTCGAGGAGACACATTACTGAGGCAGATGGGGCTTTGCTTTTCCTCCTGGGTGTCTGTGTCTGATAGAAATGCTGTCAGAGAACCATTGGAATCTATTTCTTGTTTGCTTTGTACACATTCCGGGATGTATGGATTTTCCAGCTCCTTTCTGAGGCTTTACTCAGATTAACCAACTTTTCCACTGTTCCTTTGCCGTCTCCCATCTTTTGCTCTATAGAGTGGAATAATAAAGTCATTTAACTCTTGAAAACCCTCTGACTTCCGATCACAAAATGGTGTGTTCATAATGATTCAATTGGGACACCAGTTTGCTGTTGAATATTTTCACTGTTAGTGTGGTTAAAGATTTATTTTCAGAGAAAAGCATCTGCAAATAATGCAGCATGATTATGGGGCCAGCGAGCAGCAGCCTGCTCTGCTCAACAGCTCCAGTCCTTTGCCAGGATCTTACAGGAGGTTTATTTGATTTTAGCCACCACAATAATAATAGTAAGTGCCAGAGAATGGAAGTCACAGAAGATATTTTTGCAGGCAGCTGCGGGGATGCACCAGGCTGAGACTCCGTGCTGGCTCCTGGCACAGCCCTGTCCCTCTCCTGCCGTGTGCCAAGGGCTCATCCAGGAGGGGCTTCAGCTTGCTCAGAGAACCCCTCTGCCTCCCTGGTGTAGGTGCAGTCACACTCAGATCAGCTGCTGTGCTTCTGTGTCTCCTGAAATGTGGTGTTGGGGATCTGTGAGGCAAAGGGGAGCTGCCTGAGGGATCCAGAGTGTCCCTTCACCACCCACCTGATAAACACAGAAGAGACAACTTATGGTGCTCCTCAGAGTGTCTGCTCAGAGAAGAAGATGCTGACAGCTCTTTGATGGATGACACTGAAGGTCCTGAACTTCTCTGGTGTCTATGACTGATGACATTTTTGGGAGGATGCTGTTCTTGACAACAGTGGGGTTTGGGTGTGAGCAGTACACACCCACTGCAGATATTAAATCCTGCTTGGGTGCTCTGGTTGTTACAGAAACAGCTCATGTACTATTTCATATTGCAGTGGGTATAATTTTGCTTCATCATCCTCTCAGTATGATCTCAGAGACAGAAAACTAAGCAGTGACAAGACTGCTTGGACTAAGATGTCCATCTTAGGCCTTAGAGTGTGTGGCCCGTGGCCCTCTCCAGTGTTGTGTGAACAGGTCCTTTAACAATTCAAAGCTGCAATTTTTTGCTGCTTCTGAGTACTGCCTAACCGTGCTTCAAGTAGCATTTAAAAGACAGCAGTGCACTGAATTTATTTTGAAAGACAAAACCTGTGTATCATTAAAGGAACCTGAATTTGGGGAAGAAACCAAGAAAAAACTGCTCATGCCAAAATATCCCACAATGCTTCAAGAAAACCAAACATAACTAAGGATTGAGTTATAACCTATTGTATCTTTAATCCCTGCTTAAAAGAGAAAGTCCCATTTGAATAAAAAGAACATTTCTCTATTGAGAAATTAAATGTTCTATATTTACATTTTCTTTATGAAATAAGAAGGAAGTAATTGCATTGCATTCTTTTGCTTGACTGACATTTGATTTCACACTTCTTAGTTGACTTGAGTTGTGCTTTCCATAAAAAAAAGAGATGTGTTTTCCCTTGCATAATTAAAAACTATTGCTTCCCTTGGATCTTCAGCCAAGGGTTGATTGGTTGTTTTTTTTTTTCCTTTTTAATTTCTGGATTTCTTTTTTTTTAGTGTTGCAGATTCTCCAGACAAGAGGGGTTTTTTTTTGAGGGGGGGAATGGTTCTTACTTGCATAGACTCTAAAGCTGCCCTAAACTCCATGGAGTTTTTGAGAGCAGTTGAGACTGCAATCTTTAAAGCACTGGAGCACAAAGAGAGCAGAAGCAGATGTTACAAAGCACTTTGATTTCTGTTATGCCAAGAAATTTGGTAGTGGTGATCTAGGCAAGGTCTCACAAAGGCCCTGGACACATAGCTTGGAAATAATTTGAAGTTCTGACTGGCACTTAGAGCATCAGAATCTGGGAAACAACTGCATTTTAAGATGGGAAAGCCCACCTGGTTCTTTTAGCTTTTATTTTTTCTCCACACTAAGGAAATGTTTTCAGTTGGTCTTTGTGTTGTGGAGATTTTTCACCTACTTCTTTAGCTCAGCACTGCCAGAGCCGGGGCAGGACAGTGCACAGCCCAAATTTCTGCATCAGAGGACTTTGTTTTTTGTTTTTTTTCCAAAGAGCCAAGCTCTCTAGTGCTGCGTGTCAGAGCTGTCCTGTGCTGAGGGTGTTATTTCTGAAGGTGCACCAGGAACTCGGGCTGCAACACCCTGCACTTGATGTTTGGCTGGCAGAGGCCAGAAGTGAAAGCACTAAATCCTGCCCTAAGAACTGCTAATGCCTGTTGACATAAATGAGTATTGAGGGTTCTCAGCAGCGCTGAACCTATGCTGCCACTGCCAGAGGCCAACTTTAAACAACTTGATTTTATTCCTACTTGTGTCCCCAGCCTGGAATTTGGATACAAGCTATTGTTGTTATTTCATAAATTGTATTTTAAAAAGGAGGCTTCCTTGCTTCTGATTTATTTCATCTTCATGTCTGCTGTCTTTGCAGGGGCTTCAGCAAACCGTTCTCATAAATGATTTCAGATGATTTCAGGATATTTTATTGTCATTTTCTCTGGTGAACCAGGAACATAATATTCTTAGTCTCTGTGGAGGAATTCTAGGCAGAGCATATAATTCATCTCTCTGCAGAATAATTTTATTATTGTTTCTATTGCAGAAAGTTACAATTGCCCTATTTTTAGAAATTACATAAACCAAATCTGAAGAGGTTTTCTTAGAAGCACAAGAAAAGAAGGAATGGATTTTAAAACCAGTATTCACACACTAGGAGAAGGGCTGTATCTGTTTTCTTTTCTAAAATTAGATGCTGTGAAATATGGTGAGAATTAAGTGAGTGCAGAATCTCTGCTGCTGGATCCATGTTTGGGTTAGGCAGTGATACTCCATCCCCCAGTACTCATATACTTGGAGAAAGTCAGAATGCATTGATACTGTTGTGAATACAGTAAATTGATCTGCTTAAGTACATCAGTATTGGTAAAAATAGACAGCAGAAGTGATTCTGTTTTCATGGAGCAGGTTCATGTGGGCAAGCATTTTTATAGAGCTCTTGCGCGGAAATAGAAGAATAGAAAAATTAAATATTAACACTGGCATTTGGAGTGAGTGGCAAAAGTGTCATGTCCCAGGAGTGCGTGGAGAAGCAGCTGAAATGTCTCTGGCTCTTGGAGGATGTTGATCATTGGTAAGAGATGCCCCAAATACAATCAGCACGAAACCAGCTGTGAGCTGTGTGTGTTTACAGCAGCCAGGCAGCAGCTGAAGCACACACCTGCTTGTTGGCTTTGGATCTCTGCTTATTTTCATAGCTTGTGGCCATGTCAGAGGCTCCCTGCCAGAAAAAGTTAAATGTAGAATATCCAAGAATTTAACTGAACAACAAGCTCTGTCTTTGCATGGATGAGAATATTTGTGTGGCACAGAAGTGCTCCCTTTGGAAGTGCTGATAAAATTATAACAAAGCTTATACAGATTTCTCTTCTGATCCCTTCTTGGTATTTGAGTTTGAACAGAATGAGTAGGAAAAATATATGAAGGGAGAAATTCTTACCGTGAATTTCTTTTTTCTGATGAAGTAGTGTGGAGTACTGGCTTGGACTGCTTATTTCCTGGAGTATTTGAGGAAATTTAAGCGCTGATTAGGATTTTACAAACTGTGGAGATTTCCATGAGATGCTTAAAACACTTGTGAGACAGAACGATAAGGGTTATAATTTCCTTTCTCCCAGTCCTATTATAATTGTATAAGACTATATAAATATAATAATAATATATATGCAACAATCTTAATTGCATCTACATATTTATAAATGAGGCTTTATATCAGAATTGGATAATCGTGATGGAACACTTGAAATGGAAAGTACAACTTTGTTATTTGACCAATAAGGGCCACAAGGCTGAAAAAAGTTAACTGCTGTGATATTGGAGGATATTTTAGGAAATTCCAGAAGTTTGTGTGAAGTGGGGTAGAATGTGCTTTCATCTTAGCTGTAAGAACAATGTGATTAATTAAAATGTTATGTGTATTTCCATTACTTGTGAAAGTGCCAGTGAACAACCATTGATGCTTGCAAAAGTGTAACTGTATTTGTATCCCAGAAAGCAATCGCCTGCTGCTTCTTCCTCCAAACAGTGCTTGTGAATGATGCATTAGAATATGTAATTTTATATGCTCTTGACTGAAAAATGCCAGAAGTAAGAGTTGAGTCTGAGTGAAGAGATGCAAATGACTGGAAGATGCTCAGAGTTTCTGATTTGGCTGCCTGGAAGTGTAAAAGTCTCAAAAGATCTAGTTTTCTGTGAGGAATTTTCTCATCATTCGGGTAATGCTGTGGATTGTTGCATCCCTCTAAATCCATGGCAGGAGACTGGAAATGGGGGGGTTCAGAACAAGGTAAAATTGCAAGAGGTTGAGCACCATGAGATGGTAGAGAATAGGAATGTTTGGTGGGGCTGGTGTAGCTGTAGCTCCCAAAGCAGTGGTGTTAAAGTGTGTTCCCTCCTTCCGTGGGCTTTGAAATTATTTCTCCTCGCCTTTCCCCTCGTAATTTTCCTTTAATCGTTCCACAGAATTTAGGATAGGTGTTCTGATCTTAAACCCTCTGCTGTTCAGGCACTGAGTGTGAAATGGCTGTTGAATTCCTGTAACCCTGGTTGCTCAGCCAGGCCACGATACTTTAGTTTTCTCTTATGCAGTAACCTGTTTTCCATCTTTCTCTCGTTGCCCATGTCTGCCCTTCCCTGAGCAGTGTGGGGACAGGAACTGGAAGCAGTGTTATATAGAAAACCAGCCTTTTTTACAGCAGCACTTTTGCTCTTGAGCCATGTGGGGAATCCACACAGGAGCTGTAGTCATTTGCTGCCAAGGCCTGGATTAAGTTTACCTGGTTTCTGTGGTGGGATACAGACACACAAACAACCACACTTTGGTTGAAACAAACTTAAATCTAAATTGCACAACTTACCATTGAGAGCCTGTAAACAGCAATTTCTCTCTGAGGCAGCCTGACTTTGTAGGCCCCAGCTGGATCCAAGCCCTTGTACCCTCAATCATGTTACCGCTTATGACTGATGAGCTTTGTGTTAATTTTATCTTTAAGAAAACAAGTTGATGGTTTGTTGTTTTTTTCTTTTTTTTAAGCAAAATCCTTGAGTTTTATCTAGTATCCATTCTTGCACAGAGGAGAAGTGGGTTTCTGAAGGCGAGCCAGGCTGCCCGTGGGGCTGGCAGAGCTGCGGGCCGGCAGCAGAGCGGGCGGCGTGCTGGGGTCTGTGGGGCCGTGCGAGGGCAGGGGCTGCTGTGCCCGTGCCCCTCAGAGCCGGGGGCCACCAGCAGCGAGCAGGGAGAGAGCCCGGAGACCCAGCAGCACCCGCACCGGGGGTCTGCAGCACCACCCAGCCTCCGGGAGAGCCTCAGGGAGCGGCTCCCCGGCCGAGGGTCTCTCCCAGGGCGAGGCACCCCGAGCCGGGATCCCACCACGCAGCACGCTGTGCTATGTTCCACAGCTGGATGGTTTTTTAGTGCTTTGCATATTCTCTTTACAGTCACAAATGGTATCCTGAGTTCAGCGTTCGTTTAGGTTTATGGAGCTTCGCAAAGATGTTTCGTTTTTGAGGTACTCGATAGGGCGAGGGGATTTGCAGACAGAAAAGATGAGGGTTTTTGGTTTTTTTTTTGGGGAGGAGCCTTTTAATGTTTTTAGCCTTGGGCTATGAACTGCTGGAAGTGCTGCAGAATTCTTTTTATTTTTACTTATTTTTATCTGTGTGCCAGGCACTCGTCCATGCTCTCTGCCCTGCCAAAAAGGCTTCAGCATTAATGTGACAGACCACCCTGCCCGTGGGTGAGGTGTGTAATTCTTTCTTGGAGCAGAGATCTCGAGCAGAGGCTGCTTGTTATGTCGAAGTGCATGTGGTTTTCTCACACGAGTTACTTGGCAGTCCAGAGAAAATATTAAACTCCACTTAACTTGGAAAGACCAGGAGGTCTTAAATGCATAGTAAAAAATGTCTGCATTTCATTTTTTCTCCTTGATCTCTTATGGAAAGTCTTTGGCAATGGCGAAGAGAGATCTTCCCTCACTCTGAAGTACATCCCCATGTTTCAGTGTTCTAACCTGTCTGGGTCAGGAATGGCTGCTGGCATTTGTGTAAGAAATTTTTTTCCCCCATGGTTGCCTATTGAATTTATAAATAGAAATTAAAATGACTGGTATTAAGAACAAACTATACTCCCAAATCTGATGTTTGGTCCCGGGAACTACTGGGAAAGTCTGTTCTCCATTTTTGCAGGTGGTCCTTGGGCCTGCTTGTGCCACACAATTTTCAAAAGGATGTTTTTAACATTAGAAGTATGAATAGTTTCAGCATCAATATTAGTATTTGTTATTATCAGAGCATATTTTTTTCATTTAGTAGCTTTCATTATAGGTCCTAAATTAGAGTTTTTAAAGTCTCTTGCCCATTAAAACAAGCAAACAACTTCCAGACTTTAAAACATACGTAATTATTGGAAATCATTAGAAATTCTCTCCTCTAAGGATTTTATTTCTTTAATCAAAGTTCCTACTGACAATAATGGAAATTTTTCTTCTTATGCGGATAACCCTTTAAACAAACGCTTAATATTTGCCTTTTTACTTTCTACTTTTATAATAATATTGATATTAGACTGTAGTTTGGAAAAGTGTTCAATTTACAGGGTTATTTTAGTCAGAATTGTGCCATTGTGCTCTGAACACTTGTGAGAAAGCGAGCACTGCTGACATTCCCGTTGTGCCCATTCCCTTGCTGCAGCAGGCTGAGGAAGGAGCTGGGCTTTGCACCTTGTACATGGCAAGGGATGGGAATTGGGGTAGGGATGGGGATGGGGATGGCTGTGTGAGGGGTGGGGCAGCCTGCCAGGGAGGGGAGAGAAATTCTCTGCACTTAGGTGTGGCAAAACATGAAAGCAAAGGAGGGTCCAGGGGAGCAGGGGTCAGGCACGTCTGACTCTTCAGCTTTCGGCAGCTTCCCAGGAGTCAGGACTTAAACCCAAAATCCTTACAGGAGCAATCCCAGCATGTTCTGCTCATGCTGCCTGTTGTTCAGCAAGTTCTCTGTGCTGCCTCTCCCAGTGTGCCTGGAAAGCAGCCTTAACGTGGAGCTCCAGATGTTTAGAACAAGACTGTGATTTGGGCTACATGCAAAACAAACAAGCCCCTCTCCAAGTCGCTGGCTGTCAGTAAAGGTTCTCAGCAACCAGGCTACGGCAGGGCACCTCGTAAATTAAATCCTTCATGCCTTGATTAGCTCTTTGTGTGTTACACTTGTTTGGAAAGTTCTTCTCTTGCCAGCCTGGTGTGTTGCAAGATTTCCCCCTCTCCGACCCAGGGAGGGTTCTGAAACTGCTCCTGGTGCTCAGTTCCCAGAGGCAGTGCTGAGCCACAGGGCAGCCACCTCTGGAACGCCTGTGGCCACCATGGATGGAGCAGAGAGCTCGTGACCAAAATGCCTTTGGATTCCAATAGCAGGGAGCCGAATTTTGAATCTCAAGGAGAATAATAGGAAAAACAGCTGCAGAATCTCCTAGCACTTCGTGTACAAGCACTCATTTTAAAATGAAAAATTACCATTTCATCAAACTGACATAAAATTGGCTTGTCAAGCACTGAAAATAAAATGTGTTTTTCCTTTATTTCTCATTCCTTTTAGTTTTTCATGATACAGTTCAATTTTCAGCTTTTCCTTGTAAAAAACAACCACTCCTAGAATCTTTATGAAAATGAAAGCTGTCAATTTCATGTGAATTCACAACTCCTGAAACTGAGGTTTTTAGCCATCAAACTCTGAGACTTGTATGGAATGGCTGTCTGTACCCAGCAGGTCTCTGTGCAGTCTGACTGTGGGTTCTCTTCCTACTCTGGATGAATCAACCTGGTTCATTTGAACTGTTAAAAAGCAAACAGCTCCAACATGCACTATGAAGCCAACACTACAGAGCACAGGAGCTGAAATGAGTAAATAGCAAGCAATTCAGCTTTGATGTACCTAGATATGCCTCTAGGAATCACCAACTGCCTCTGAATTTGCTGTTTAATCCGCTGTATGTGTTTGAACTTATGCAACAACCTAAATATTTGGGTGTTGTATTTTAACCGTCGTGTTTTCACTGGGTTTTGGAATATATGCTTTCATATGGAGTATTTGAGCATAAAGTGCAGTCGTGTTTTTGATGTGTTGATTGGAAAATGTATTTGTAATCTGCCATAGAAATAATGATGTGTCCAGATGTGGATCTCAAGTACCATCGAACTCCTGCTGCATTGTACAAGCTCAAAACAGCAGGGCTGCTACAGAGATGGGAAACATGTTTGTGAACAAGTCATTCCCTTCCCTTTGCCTACTCAGACTCTGCACCCAGTGCTTGTGCCCTGCCCCATCTTCATCCTCTGTGGCGGTGCCCATGGAGCAGTCCCCAGGACCAGCTCCAGGATTCCCACAGCTGGAGATGTGCAGGAGGCTGGAATGTGGCATCTGAGGTCGTGGTTCGTTACCTGTGCACCTCAATTCACATCCTGGGTCAGCACTTAATTTCTAATATTTTCCTGTACTCAGCTATGGGGGATACACAGGTGGAAAAATCCTTAATACAAGACATCCTGTTTTAGGGAACTTCAGTAGATTCTGTTTGAGTGACTGTAGGGTTGTTTTAGAGGGAGCAGGCCATTCTGTGGTTGTTAAAGATTTCTGGAACAAAAAGTTCATCTTGTCTAGAAGCACAATTCAGGCAATTTGGAGAGTGTTAGCCTCAGTGGGTCCCCATGGCCCTCACCAGCCATGGGCTGCTGGAATGTCCTTATCTTGATACAAACCTGGCAAAATCCATTCTGATCTGTTGCCATCAAAATGAATTCATAAGGACTTGTTTGCTGCCTTCTCTGTGTTAACACTGATGGGATTTTTAACAAGCATTTCCCAAAACTAGGGCGTTGTATAACACTGGGTGGTCTAACACTGAAGCATGCGATTTTTAACTCTTCCTGGGTTTACTGCAGTTGAAAATGGTGCTATTTGCTTTAAAACAACTTGACTTGGGTTTGGCGACGGTGCTGGATCTGTTATGATATACACTGCTAAACAGAGCTACAGAGTTCCAGCCAGCGGCCCTGTTTGCAGAGGTGGGGATTTTGTTGGAGTAGAATTTTATTAAATTTACAGAATAAATTTAATTAAAAGCTAGTAGTTTCTAACGTCTTATTTACAGTGTGTACAGATTTAATGCATTGATAGCTTTTAATTTGTACTTGGCAATTTGTTGAAGTAATTTACTTTGTAATTATTTCATGATTGCTTACACTTTGGTGCCATGCCACTCTCTGTTAAAATTTTGTTATTAGCTTTGTGACTCTCTGATCTTTGTACCCCTTTCTGTTCTTCATACCCTCTTCTAATCTTTAACTTTGTTCTAACTTAGACTTTATTCTATCTTCCTTTGCTCTACTTTTGTCTCTTCCTGATCCATCTGTGTGTGGCCAGCCTAGAAGATTCTGGGTAAGACATCCTTTTGGACCAGTCTATGGTCTGTTTAGGTGGACAGCATTTCTATGCTGTTTTTTACACAACAATATTATTTCCTGTGCCGCAGGTACTTTCAATCCACGGGTAAAGAGCAGGGGGTTGTCCCCAGAACACTCTAGTCTATAGGATTAACAGAAGTAGAAAGGATGTTCGTGTAGAAATTCACTTGAGTAATCAAGGTACGCATTATGTCTGTGTTATGTCACCTGTTCCCTGTGACAAAAAATGTTCTTCATCCCTTAAGGATAAGTTCACCTCATCTTAATTCCATGTGGATTTTTAGGTTGAGTTCTGGGCTCGCTTATACAGCAGCAGCTTCTGCCTTAAAGCCCAGCTGGTGCTGGATGAGGCTGCTCTGTGTGCCTGGAGAGAGGAGCAGTGGCCAGGCTTGCACGTGTGCTCAGGGGGAAATGGAGCCTGGATGGAAAGTGAAGTGAGGCCAGATGGAAGTGCTGTTAAATATCCCGAGTAGCCCAGGTCTTAAAAGCTCTGTTTTCTTTGTAAAGCTTTCCTGCTCTTCGTTCAGCTGGGGCAATGTCTCCCCAGCGTTATTTAGTGCAGTCACAAGTAACAGATGATATGTTTGCAGCCAGAGCCGGGCATGGCCCATGGGGCCTCTCTGCTCCTTGGCAGTGACAAGTTTGTACCTGACTTTGATGAAGTTGTTTTCTTCCTGGTTAGACAAATGCCAGTGTCATTTGGGCAACTCTGGGCCTTCTCAGTGCTGCTGACCTCAGATAACATTCCTGCTCCAGACCTGGGCTAGACTTGTTTATCTCTCAGCTCACAGGGTGCCTTTTACTACTGTGTCTGCTGCTTGTCTTGAAAAGGAAACTTGAAGTGGTGTTGCTTGGTTTTCCTCTGGCTCACACTTCAGTCTCAGCCTTGTTATTCTTAAACATACTTCAGAAAACTGCTAGAAGACTTGTACAAATCTGCAATGGTTTGTGGGCTTATCTCAGATGTATACTTTAGTTTAAAGTATGTGAGATTTCTTCTTGTCCATTCTCTGCTAGATTCAGAAGTTATAGCTTGAAAAGTGACTGTTGGTAATGGTAATTTATAAAAGCCTGTGTCCTGGAGCATAATTTATGATGAAAAAAGCAGAGGATTTAGCAAGTTTAAAGCCTCCCTGTCTGTTGCTCTGTTTTAGGCATTGTGGGATAATCTAGCATATGCTTAGTTAGTCACTGCTTCAAATGGAGAAGTATTTCAGATTTGGTACCTAATGTCTTTTGCAGACAGCTTAGATAATGTTGCCTTGTGAGGTCCAGTGTGTTCTTACATTTGCCATGGCTGCAGAAGAGGAGGGAAATACCTG
Organism: Gymnorhina tibicen; assembly: GCA_013399875.1. Taxonomy (NCBI): domain Eukaryota; kingdom Metazoa; phylum Chordata; class Aves; order Passeriformes; family Artamidae; genus Gymnorhina; species Gymnorhina tibicen. The sequence goes on from VXAZ01003899.1 coordinate 415,944, forward strand.
ATGGTCATTTTGTTTTTGCTGTGGAATGCAGATTGTTGTTTGACTGGTGTTGCTTGGAACCATGTACAGGGATCAGATTGAACGTCTCCTGTCAGGCTCTTTGGTCGCTGTGGGGTGACGGGGTGGATGTGAAGTCTGGGCCTCACTCATTACACCACAGTGAGCCCTGCTCTCTTCTGCTCTGATGAAACAGTGTCTGGGAGAGGTTTGATGTGCAGTCTGGGTCCCACATGGGCCTCTGGGGACCTGGCTCCTGCAGTCCTGCTGCTTTTTGTCCTTGCACTGTGAGGAGCCTGAAGGTCAGGTACTGGCATCGCTGTGTGTGGCCGCAGCTTGTCCTGCCTGGTGTTCCTTGTTTCCCGTTTCTCTAGGTGTGCTCCGTGTCCCTCCCCACTGACACCAGGTTTTGCTTTGCCAGCACTTTTGCAGAGGTTGAGGGTCAGAACCTGGGGGTTCCTGAGGGTGGACAGGGAACTGGTTTTGCAGAAGTTATTCCTTGGATACAATCTGGGAGGAGAATGAGTGTGTTTGCGTCTCCTTAGTAATCACTGCTGTGCAGGACTGACCTACCCATCAGCCCAGTTTACGCTACTGAAATCTCTTTCTATGGGTTATTGCTTTCCTTTAAGTATCACTATAATACATTAAACACAGAGTTTCTGTTGCAGTGATTTATGCTAAGAAAAATTATTTGCTGATACACAGGGATTTGGTGGCTCGGTTTCTGAGTCTGGTTATTCCCATACATTAAATTACTGTGTCCTCTGAAATGAAAGCAGCTGAAATTCAGTGTTTTATTATTTCTTGCATGATTTTGACAAACTTATCAATGTGGTTCAAAGACTGAAGCTGTTGTTTAAATAATACAGACATGTTTGTTCAACTTTACATATAATAGTCCTGGTTTCTTTCAAGTTCGTGACCAGCTTTGCCTCAGATTTAAATATTTTGTTTTCCAGATGCAGGGAGCTGAAAGGGTGGGGATTTCTCTGCTTTGCAAGGTCATAGGACAGAGTGAGGTATCAGGAACACAAGCCTTGCCGGGGCTGGCAGAGCAGCACCCTGTACCAGAATCCCCGTGGTTAAAAAAACTTCTGGAAGCCAGTTGGGTTTTCCTCGGTGCCTGTGCTTGCTCATGCACCCAGAAGCTTGATAGTGAGAAAAACAGCAGTTCAATAAATAGCGTAGCTAGAAAAAGGATAGATAAATTCTCCTCTCTTCCCCATTTTGAAGTGGAGAAGTCCTTTTATTCAGTTTGGATAGTTTTGATAACAGAGCTAGGACTGAGCTGAGGTCTGGATCATAAAGATGCTCTGATGTACTGGATGTTTCCAAATGACTCCTTATTCTATGAATTAAGTCTATTTTTGTTTATTAGAATTGTCAGTGTATTTAGCTTTTCCTCATCTAGTATAAGCAGTTTAACATCTGAGCTTCTGTATAATGATTTCAAGATTTTTCTTCTTTCCCGCATTTGGCTGGACTTCTTGTTAGCTTGATTTATTATCTTCCTAATCTTATTTCAAAATTCATGTGGCACATAACTTCCTTGGCAAGTTAAATGTCAGGTAAATGGCATTGCTGTGTTAATTTAAATTTAATCAATAGATAATGTGCTGCAGCAGGAACACAGAAGAGCTCAGCAGGTCTCTGAGTGGAGATGTGAGTTTTCTTTCTTACAGAATTTTGGGATGCTGTGTACAAAATGGATGCTTAGTATTTGGCTAGGAGGTGCTTTCATAGGAAATCTCTGAAGTCAGTGATCCACTCTCAGTTAAACTTAATTTAGTTAGAGTGCAGGTACTTTATTATCTTCTAGTATTTTCTATTCTTTTTTTTCGCCATGGCTATTGTTGATGTTATAAATAAAGCTATCTTTGAGTACAGCCCAGGCTGTAATTTGATTTGAGGAAAAGAACTGTGCATGTTAACTTGGCTAGCAGCTGTGAGTATGGCTTTTATAGTCACAAGTGTGAAATGCTCAAAAACCAAAGGATAGAGCAATTATTTAATTTGTTCTGAGGGTAAAATTTGGGTAGTACCATGGTTTTTATTTGAGAATAGCTGTTGGCCTCTGCAGCGATTAAAGGACTCGATACACGGCAGCATGTAGATCACTGTTACCTGCCTGAGGAGATGCAAGTAGTGCAGGATTTTGGTCTGCTTCTGTACTACCAGATTACTTTCTGCCTGTTTTTGATGTAGATACTGTTTCCTTTTTAATAGCAATTGAGGAATGAATAAGGATATGGTAGGATAGCTGTGAGTGTTTGCATTTCTGTGATTTTAAGTGCTAGTCTGAGAAAAAAATGTGAGCGGAGTAACTTATTTCCACTGATAAGGTAAAGAAATAAAAAATGATAATGTACACGGCCCAACCCTTCCTGAACACAGCAAGCAGCAGGTGATCCTGCAAATAACAAAGTGAATTAAACCAAAAGGAAACGCTTCTGTCCTAAATTTTGCTCTATAAAAAACATGTTATGGGAACGTTGTCAGTGAAAAGCATCTCTTTGGGTTGCTTTCATCTCCATGAGTTGGTTGTACCTGTGGGAAGGAACTATGGCTGAGATCACCTCTGAAGTTTTCTGTTTAAAGGTGTAGATTTAGATTAAATGAAGAAAATTGGCTGGTGAACTCAAGAATCACAAGCTCACAGAGCTGGTATTTCTTCATTTCAAAGGCTAAAAAAAAATCAGAGAAGTGTAGCAGAAGTCTTGAGATTTAATTGGATGTGTAACTGTATGAAAGACTTGGACAGAGCCACTGTAATAGGAGCAGGCTGAGTACAGATGCTGGTACATTCTGGAAGGCTTGCTATTGAAGTTATAGGTGTTTCTGTGCTGAAGAGTGCTAATATAAAGTCAAGGTAACAAAGCATGGAAATATGGTAGTTAAATACATTCCAAGAGAATCTGTTAAGCTTCTTAGAAGTATTTTTCCTTCTGCTTGTTCTGCCATAAATTTGGCAGCTTTATATTTCTTACCACAGAAGTGCCTGTTGGTGTAAAGAAAACCAAATTCCTTCTTTGCTGGTCACCAGCAACATCCCTCATAGCAAAAGGCTCAGACCTGGCGTAGGTTTCCACCCTGAGTCATGTATTTAGTAAACATTTAATTCAATTTTGGTATTCACCTAGGGAGGAGATTAAATGAGAGAGGTCAAGCAGCTGCTGAGTGTTGAGTAATTCTATACTTTGGACATGTTGAGATTTTAATAAACATCAAGGTAAATGGTTTGAAATTGGAGCTGGGATTTGAGACTCCAGAAAGAAAGGGTTCGTCTTTCGGTTTTAATTATGAAACCAAAGAGACCTCTATCCTCGAGTCCTGCAAGCTGTAGGAAGGTATAATAAGCTGTGTTCAGCTTTGATTCTGTATGTGAGAATATCCTTCAGCTACAGATTAAAAAGAAAAATATCTAAAAATATTTTAAAAATTGTTTTGGAGGCTACTGACCTACTTCTATAAAGAGCCCGCAGTGTAGTACATGTTCAGGATTTATAGACTGTCTGTGCTACCGAGTTAAAAAAAAGAGCAAACAAGACTTGGGTGCTTGTCTGATAGATATCCTTAAGCCTGATTGTGTGTGTGTATCATTCTTAAATTCAGCCTTTTATTTATATTCATATTAATAAATACTGATTTGGATGGATATTTCCATGTTTATTATTGCATCATTCACTTTTCTTGGGTTGAGGAACACAGTTTGGCTTTCTGGTGTCAGTTCAGGATGCTGCTGCAAAGGTCATTGTCAATCTGCTGCCTCTCAGGTGTGACAATTTGTTTGCTGTGACAGGGAGGTGGAATCCCTGGACGTGTGTGGTGCAGAAGCTGTTTGTCTTCAGTTGCAGAACATCCTCAGAAGTGAGGGTGCAATCCATCACCCACTTAGCTGGTGAAACAAGATTTTGTTGCCCTCAGATTTGGAGTTTTTAAACAAGTTCCCCCCTCCCACACTGCCCTTACACCGGGAAGGAACTGAGTTCCCTGTAAACACCTACAGAGCCCTTCATTTATGCTCCTCCACATCTGTCCCTTAAATTATTCCTTGTGTTTCCTGATGAACATGTCTGCCGCCGTCTGCTGAGGTGCTAAAGCCCTTCCTGTCACACTGACCTGCGCGGGTGTCGTTCCCTTAGAAGTCCCTCAAATGTCTTCCTTGTGTGCCTTTGGTCTGCCTTGCTTTTCACTTGTGATATATTAGTCCTTTGCCATCTGAATATCATCTTTGTCTCCCTTTTTATCTTTAGCTGCTTGGAGTCCTGGTGTATAATTTGCAATTTTTAAGCTACAGTGACGATGGATAGCTTTGCACCTCAGATCCATGAGATCAGAATGGTGCTGTAATAAAAACTGATAGGAAAATAATTTATTTTCATTTTCTTCCACATGATGAGATTTATGTGAGCTTCCCAGGTGTAAAAACATCTGCCCCATGTGACCTTCAGCTGGAAGTGAGTCTCCTTTGGTTCACAGTTCAACCCTGAAGCTATGTTTTATTTAGCTGCAGAATATTTAGGATAACTCATTCCACCTAAAAAAATTTGCATTTGAAGTCCCCCTGCTATACATTTCTGCCGCTTGTAGATTCACTGTGTAGGTGATGTGCAAGTAAGAAAAATCATAGAGATTTATCCTTACTTTGAGTTACGTACAAAATATAGGCAGAAAAGTTGTTAGCTTGGTTAAATCTTCATGTATTTTGGTTTGTTAATAAAACTATTATGGCATCTCAAGACTAGCTCTTTCAAAGAAACTTACACTTACTTAAACTTATAGAATCTGTTTAGAGTGCTGACTTTGAAGTATTAACCTTAATTATTGTTCAAAGCATGCAGTAATCAGCAAGTGATTTGAACTTTATTTTGTTTTGCTGAATTGATCCTGTTAAATACTGCTATCGAGGGTGATTTGTGTGGGTAAGGCTTTATTGAGCAAACAGAGCTGTGAGCATTGTCCGACTGGTCAGACCGGAGGTATTTGGTGTGTCAGGATGGGGCACACGAGCTTTGTTTACACCTGCCTGGGGCTCTGCTGGCACCCACAGACACGATACTGAAGGTGTTCCACACACACAAATAGGAGCTGCAAGTTTCATTGGTTTAGTTTGGTTTGGGTTTTGATTCCCATCTGTGTACTTTTTTTCTCCACAAATATTTGCATCCTGGTTTTGAGACCAAGTATTATTTTTAAATTTTTTTTTTTCACATGGTCTTCTAGCAAGAAATTTTATGCTACTATGTGCTATATCAAAAAAACATTCTCTTTTGTTTAGATGCACTGGTGATTTTATTTGATTAATTCTCCACACGTGAGAAGCAGTAAAGAATAGTTCTTGTTTTCTGCTCAATATTTCATGCAATCTCAAAGTATCCACTGTCCAACTTTCCCAAGCTGGAAGTCCATAGCTGGCTCTGTCCTTGCTCAGAGAGCATTTCATTTTTCATGGGATTTGTTGTCGTTATTTTGAGTTTGGAGTTGTGTCACACTGAGCTTCTCAACTTTAATAAAGACACTTTCCACTTTATCATAGTCCCTGTGTACAAGGAGGCTTCCTGCTGCCCTGAGAAATTCACTTGTTTTTACAACATTGAAAAAAATCTGAATCATGCACCAACCTTGTTGTCTCTCGTACTCCATTCCACGGACACGCTGACCAGCACCAGTGCCTCTGGAACCACCGTTTCCCCATCAGTGGGAAACTGCCCATTCATTCCCAGCTTCTGTCCCTTGCTTTTTAATATTATTAATGCACAGAGACCCTTTCCTTTTATCCTATGACTGCTCAGTCTTTGTAAGTGCCTTTGGTGAAGGACTTGGCAAAAAGCTTTTCAGAAATTAAAACACACTGTAACAGCAAGGTCACCCTGAATAATAGACTTATTGGCTACTTCAAATACATTTTCTTATTTTGTGGTAAGACTGAATTCAATAGACACCATGCCAGCAGGTTTTCACTGTATTAGGTCAATGTACGTCTTCATGCTGATTCATACTAATCCTGATTAAATACCAAGATTTCAGGAGTCTATTTCCTTTTCTTCTGAATATTGTCTTTGCCTGTGTCATCTTCTGTTTCCTGCTGAAGTCAGTTGAGCCCTGTAGTTGTCAATGCAGAAATGTTGTGCTTGTTTTAAAGAGCTAAAAGCAGCTGGGTGGACTAACATGGGAAGCTTATCCCGAGGTAGCACAAAAAAAAAAGGCCTAAGTATTTGTCACTGTGAGTCAGAGCTGCTCTTTGAATGACACCTATTGCAGGTGATCTTTCTGTGACTTTTATCAGTGTTGTAAAGCCTCTTCCCCTGCCTTTTCATTTCTGACATTCCCTCTGGCTCCCACGTGATTTAAGGGAAAGCTTCAGAGTGGGAACTTACTGAACTCCAGTGTAATTATTTCCACATTTCTCCTGTGGCCTGAAGTCTCAGGGGCATATCTGTTGCATCTTTATCATCTTTTTGCCCCTCTGCTACTACTCTATGGCAGTTTTCTTGCTTTTGAAATCTATGAAAACAAATATAGTAGTACTTTTTATACTTGTAGCAAGTTGTTCCTCAGAATCTGCCTTGGATTGGATCTCATTAGTTTTTATTTATTATTGGAAATCTGGTATTTCTCTTCTCTGAGATCCTTACGTGTCTTTAATCAGTCCTTATGGTACTTGAAACATTCTTTTTTTAAAAAAATTATGGTATCTAAAACTGTAGAGCATCTAAAATTACTTCCCATCACAAAGTGTAACTGATCTATAGTAGGACAATTTCTTCTGCCAGTACACATATGAACATGCTTTTTTCATTTTGGTGTGGTTGCTTGTGATTTTGCTCTTCTTAAATTAGTGATTAACTGGCACTTGTCTCCAGTCTCCTCTGCTGCTTAATCATTTTGACTCTACATTAAATTAGGATGCTGCAAAATTACTGCCTGGAGTGTCCTTTGGTCAACCAAATTATTTCAGTGGTAGGAAATTTCAGGACCTATCAATTTAGAATCAATGGAAGAGTGTATAATTATTTAGATAATTTCATGTCATTTCACTAAACAGAGTTATCTTAGTATCCCTGTGCAATCCAGCAGTGTACCTAAAATAATACTTTCGTGGGCTCTATCAGTACAGCACTTGCAGATTTGTGGATCACACCAGTGACCAGACTATGCTACCTGTGAGTTGCAAAGCCTCAGGAAAATACAGCTGCCAGGATCAGCTTTGTGTTCTGCTGCTGACCTTTATACCAAGAGAAAATATTTTAAAGCAAATTTGAATCAGGTTCCACTGCTTGGTTCAGTGCATCTTGCAGATACTTTGAGCTTGAAAATAACCCGCAGAAAGGAGTTCTCAGCTGCCCCTTGTGTTGCTGACATTGATTTTAATGAACTCTTTACTAAAAGAATACTTGGGTTTTGTTATGGCTCTTGTAAAAGTTAGCTGTTGCTGCCTTGGCTTCCAGCTGCAGCTCTTCTCATTCCAGTGTGAGGTTATTACCTGCTGACCTTTGCTGAGGTCAGATTGCTTTGAGCTTTATATCTCCTATGCTGGAAGTTATGTTTGTGTAATACACAGGTAAAATTTCATTGCTCTGTCAACATTTATTTTCAACTGGGCACAAAGTGGTTTCTTGCCTATCAAATAACTGAAGTCAGCAGCTGATTTTCATAAGCAGTGTAGTTACAATTGCCTTTTTTGCTTACTGAGCTCAGTGTGTTCTTCCATCTGATGTTCAAACCAAGCTTCAAGCAACATTTAAAAATAGGAGGTTGTGCCTTCTTGCATGTTCATGTTTTTTGGACCGGTAACTAAAAGCCCTGACAAGGGAGCTGTCGAGGAGCACCAGGTATTTCCCATGGAGCTCAGGTGGGCATTGGCTGCAAGGGGATGTGAAGCTGCTGTGTTGTTTTTACTGAAGCCGCTTCCTGCACAGGCCACACGAGATGGTCTTAACGCACATCTCTGTATTTTCCTTCTAAAGGGGAAAGGCGTTTTCTGATTCCTACAGGATTATAGATTTCTCTGTGTGGTCCCCTGGTGTGCAAATGGCAAATATCTGCTGTGATTGCTAAAACAGTTCTATCAAGATTATTAATTGCATAATTAGAATGTATAAGTAAGACTTGTCACATGACTTTGATTCTCTTGCTGCAATTTTAACATATGATGATGTGCTCTGGTACCATGCTGTAGTAAAGGCAATAACTGAGCCATCAGGCCACAGTTTCCTACTAACATATATTCCTTATAATTATATTTTTCCATGGCTTAAGAGAAAATTCACGAGGGGACAGTCTGACTCTCTGCAGGGCTTGCTGCCTCATAAATCAGTGTCAGCATTTTGACTTAGGGGCTTGTCAACCCACCAAGCGTGTTGTCTCTTAGCGGGTGTCCGGGGCACAGAAAAAGATGGTGAACCAAAAATAGTCCAACAAGTTACGCTCTTTCCAGAAACAACAAGGAATAAAGACATTCTAGGGATCTTGTGACTTTGAGGTTTCTTTGTGTTTCTGGTTCACTCACCAGCTCTGCACAGTAGAACACTGAGCTTTGTGTAGCATCCCCAGATTCCCGGTTTCCTAAATTATAAATGTCCTGGTTTCAAGTCCATGTGATCAAGAAGGTTTCGAATGGAGAGAAGAACTCAGCTCCTCTTGGCCTACATGAGGTGTAGGGCTGCTACTGCTTCTTTCTTCAGCATGAAATCTGCCAGGAGAGGCAGAACTGTGATGCCAAAGGAATTAATTAGGAGGGCAGCTTGTGTGAGGGTGGGTGACTAGAGGGTTCTCATTAAGAAGGGGAGAGAAAGGGAAGAGCAGAGTTTGTCCTCCATGGGGAGGAGAGAGCCCTCACCAGCAGCCTGCACAGGTCTGGGGCAGAGGAGTGGTTGTGGGGCTGCTCTAAAGCACCCAGGAGCCCTCACCAGGCTGGGACCAATGAGCAAACAAAGGACACTGGACAGTCAAAGCATAAACCCCAAACCCAAGTAACAAATTTAAAAAGTCCAGAATAGGGGAAAAAAGGAGGGGAAAAAGCACAAAAACAAACAACCAAAAACAGAAACACCCCTCCCCGTACCCCCCCCCAAAAAAAAACCCCGCAAAAAACCCCATCAAACCCCCCCAAAAAACCCACCAAACCAGCGAAGAATATCTAACCTGTAAAAAACCAAACCATTTATAACATTGCAACACAAATATCTAATAGTAACTATTAGATCTTATTCTTGTCAACGAGAATATTTCATTGTCTAGTCAGCAATTAAGAACACCTTTCACTGCAGTTCAGTGAGCAAGGCTCCTAGACTACCAATAGTAAATAATTAATGCTAAAGGAGTGTTATTTCTCTGAGTGGTGAGTGTTTGTTTCCTCCTTCTTCCACTTATGGGAGTAGGTGAGCAGTTTTCGTCTCACATCAGCTTTAAAGATGCATATTCTTTTGGATTAAAAATCAGTTTAGAAGTTTTCAGTACGTAAAACTTCATTGAGAGAGATTGGGAAAAAGAAATGCTGAGAGGAAATAGAGATGAGAGTAATCCATATTACCAAAACCAGCCCTCATTTTACTTGATGCAAAATCAGAATATCTGTGTGACTTATAAATTTATCCTGTAAATTGCTGTTCATGTTCTGGATGATTCAGCATTTGATACTTAAATATTAAAAGGGTTTTTTCTTTATTCTCCTTTGTCAAATGGACAAAAAATATGGTGAATGAAGTCTCCTTTTCTGTGGCTTTGTGTTTATTAAATATTTAGGTTGCAGCCCTTTGTTTTGGCTATTTGCACCTGTGCCTTCAGGGAAATATTTTTCTAAATATCCTCCAAGACTTTGTTGCCACAGCCAGGTGGGTCTGGATGCTTTAATGGATGCACCTATGGAACACATACAGGCAATGGTAGTTCATGAGCAATGCACTTTTTTCCTTATGTGGTTTTTAAGTCATCTCAAAGCATTTCTGCTGAGGGGAAAATGAGATTATTTTTAGATTTTTTTAATGCAGAAGTTCTGGCAAATAAATTAACCTTTCAGTCTTAAATGAAGATATGCACTGTGAAGTTTCTAAAAAGGAGTATACATCTTCTGCCTTAAATGACTTCAGAATGGGATGTCTGAAATGGCAGTGATGGCAAGCAACAGCTTTGCTCTTAGACCATTAAACCGTTTAAATGCCAGAATATTCCCTCTGAGTTAACAGGCAGGTGGTGATTTATGGAGCTGCTTTTGTGTGCAGCGGCTCACAGGCTGTAGAGCACCCTCGGGCCAGCAGCGCGTTTTGGCTGTCCAGCCCCGTCCCCAGGGTGGGGAAAATCCCTCTGGCCGTGCTGAGGTGAAGCTGGGCTGGCGTGGCCACCCCGTCCTCGCGCCCACACTCAGCCCCTGCAGGCAGAGGAGCTGTGTGTAGCAGTATCCTAAGACACTTCCATCAGCTGGTTTGCTCTTTTTCTTAAATTTTGAGAATCTAGGTATTAATCCCAGTGCTGTGCCCTTTCTGTTTTCTGCATGAATGCTTTCTACCTCCTTTGAGCTGTAGCACATATGAGCCAAGGCTTCCATGTTATGCCATTGCCCACAGCCATTGCCCAGGTAGTAGCATGGGACAGACAACCCCCTGGTAGCCTCTTTATACACTTCTAGACAAGGCAGTTTTAGTACCTTTTTCCCCTTTTTCCAAGGTGTGAAAACTGAAAGTTTGTAGATGATGGTAGGTTAGTTTTGGGCCGTCCTATAAATTCTATAGTGGTCTCTGTGAATCTGATTGTTTGCACAGTGTAAGTCTTTTCAGTAATCAGATGCAAACACATTTGGAAGAAGATAAGAAAGAAAGAAGATCTCTTTCATTTGTTGGTAATTTCTTTGACAACAGTGATCATGATGAAGACTTAGTGGTCTTCAGATGTCCTAGTGAAAAATGGTCATTGTTAAATTTGAAACCTCAGTCTCATTAGCAAAACTAAAAGATTTCAATATGAGTGTAGAGAGAGAAAAATGATATTACATTTCCTCTTCCTTTCTTTGCCTGCTTCCAATAGGTCCTTTGCCTTATTCAAGAGATCAATGACTCACTGAGCAACAAATATGGCAACAAATCTGTGGAGCTGGTAATCCCTGTTAAAGCAGAGGCAGTTTCCAAAAGTTAGGTTCCCTGGTTTATGAGGAAGGGTGTTGTTTTCTCCTTTCTCCCGATGCTCACATCAAACTCTCTCTGTACAAGAAGGCTTTGTTTCATCTGGAACGTTTCGAGCCTGTGCTCTCTCAGTGCTGGAGCAACACGTGTAACCTGAATTGACTCTGGCAGCACACAACTGGCTTGGAGCTGAGTAATGTGCTCATGGTTCAGACAGTTGTTGCAGTGAAAATGTGTTATCCCTCACCCACAGCAGGCAAAGGTCAGGAATTGGCTTAAGCTGTTCTTCCACGTGCTCCTCTGTTGAACACAGGGTTTTTTCCTTCCCATTTCTGAGCAGGTTGCTCAGTTTGGTGGTGGGAAAGGCCAGCAGCCTTTCTCCCTCAGATAAGAGAGAAACAAGAATCTGTGTGTGACTTCCTTTTGAAGTCAGCCCTCCCAAACTGGGCTTGAGAAGCACAGATGAGCAGTGACTGTGCTATAGATCCCCAGCGAGCACACTGACACAGCAGTGAGTGCACGTTGCTCAATAGCTCCATTACAGTATCCCAGCTGAAGCAGAGGTGTCTTCCAGCTGCCAAATTGGTTTTTCACGGCAGTATCATCTTCAGTATCTTTTTGGCAGTATCTGTTTAATTATCTCCTGTGCAGCCTGTTCTTGAGGCCTTCAGCTGGCAAATGCTGTTTATGCGAAATGTAGTTCATGTTTGCTTCTGGAGTATGGGTTTTAGAATAATAACAGCAAAACACTGGATGAGGTATTTGAACTTACGTATTATTAACAACAGGCAGTCTTTCTGAATTGATGTGCTCTGAGGTGGTTTTTTTCTTTCTTTTATTAATACTTATTGCAGCTTTTTAATCGTAAGCCATAAGTGCTAAGCTGCAAGACACGGCTGGTACCCTGATAATCACATTAATGAGCCATTAGAGCTGCAGAATCCCATGTTAATCATAGGTGTGCGTGTGGTTGAAACAGTCTTGTAGTTCACTGTAAAGCTGTAACTATGTCCAGCTAAAAACAGAGCAAGTGTCTGTGATACTGAGTAACAAAAGCAGAGTCAGAGTTCCTGATGTGAGCAGTCCCACAATACAGGCAGATGTCACAGACCCATACCTCGGTTTCAGACAGAATCACCCTTAGCTTGCCAGGAATGCAGCAGAGACAACTCATCTTCCATCCTTGGCCCCAGAAGGAAGAAAGGAAGGGCAGAACCCCCCAGCCAGGTGCTCACAAGGGCTGAGGGACTGTACCCCTGTGGTCCCAAATCCATCCTGCTGCCGAATCTGGCTGTGGGACAGGTATCAGCTCCGTGAGCTTTAGCCACAGCTCTCTCTGCACTAGAGCAGAAAGGGATCACCATTGCTACAAGCCATCCAGATATAAATTCTAATCACACTGAAGTAACTTTCATAAAATTCTTGTCCCTAGAATCAAATCATTACTTATGAATAAAGCTTTCATTTGGAAGAGAAGAAGAAGCTTTAAAGCTTTAATGGATGCAAGAAACTTGAAAACCTGAATGCTTACAGGTGCCGAGGTTGAAAAAAAATTGGTGAATAAGGTGGTATAAAACCAATAATAGGATTTTTTCTTAGAGTTCTAATAATTTTTCAGTTCTGTGTTTGATACTGTTGAACAATTAGCTGACTATTATTATCTTTGATAAATAATATACAAAACCAAGTCCCCATTTGTGGGACTTTGGAGATTCTTAGACCACAGCTGTTTCCAAGACAGGACTGGAAAAGCATCTAGGGGAAATGTTTTGCTAAGCATGAATGTGCAATTACCAGAACATTTAAATGTAATTTTAATGTATTATTGAAATTCATTTTGCACTTTATTTTTTCTGTGCATCATTCATAAGGCTTTGTCGAAAATATTGATTTCTTGGCTTGTTATGCTAATTTTGGTTTTATTTTTCATGTGTGGGATAAAGAGTAAAAGTGACTTAATCCTCAAAAGCTGCGAGGAATGTTGGATCTGGCACTGAGAACATAGTTGGTTTGCAGTGGGAATGGTATGGAAACCAAATATTTCTAATGCTTCCTAAAAGAAGAAAAATGAGCAGCTGATGCTGAGGACTTGCAACTTTCAAACTTTTATCACAAATAACTTATTAAAGTCCCTATGGATTTTGTCAGCCATTTTTGCAATAGCTTTAGGTTGGAGTAACACATCACCTGCACAGTTCACTTCTTCACAGAGGAAGCTCAGAGTGGCAGAGAGTAAAAGATAAAATTTGACTGTACGTGGGCTCCCAGCCATGATGTATGAGTGGGTTTAACACCAACGTGTCCGAGTATAAACCCACTTTGTGTTCTGGATTGACAGTGCTGATCTTCACGAGCTGTCCTGCATTTCTGTCAAATGCACAGACATAAACCAGTGCAAAAGCCATGCAAGCACCAGTGCACGAGCACACACAGGTTCTGCCTGAGAAAACATGGATTGTTAAAGTCCCTCTGTGGAGATGGCCTTTAAAGCTGGGGTTGGGAGAATTTGCTGTGCTTCCCATTAACTTGCTATAAACTGTTCTTATTCATTTACTGAGCTCCTTCAGGCAAGCATCACACGTTGTGTGAATGAAGTTTTACATGAAATTGGACTGGTCTGCTCCCAAGTTTTAACACAGTTGCGATAGGATTTGGTTTGGCTTAAACATATGTTTGACATTTGTGGTAAATCTAATTGATGGTTACTGTTTTTATGGCAGATATCTCAGCCTATTTTAGACCAAAATGTAAAACTAGTTTGTAGACATCCTTTCTAATCTCACTTTTGGACTCCTACATCTTTATATGGATTATGATTAGGGCACTTCCTGAACCTGGAATGCTTAAATGTTGTACGGAAAGAGATCGATCTCTGCTGTACTTGCATTATTGGTCATGTTTCTGCACCAGTGACTGCATAACATTAAATATTTTTGTCCCATAGTTCTATATGATGTTTGTATTCCTACTAGAAAAGTAATGAAAGTATCTTTTAAATGTCTGGAAGCAAATATTAATGTTACCTAAGTGTTCCTGTGCTATAACTGCAATAATCTAAAAATACGAGCTAGGAAGCTTAATACCACTGGGAAAAACACAAATAGTTTTGGTTTTTTCCTCAGTTGCATCAGTTACTAAGTAAAAAATTGTATTTTTCTATAGTCATGGCCTCAATGAAAGGGTATTATAGGCCATAATTAGAGCTCTTATTGGTGACAGCCTTAATACCAAGGCTATGCTCAAAGTAGCATGATATAGGTATTGTGTGAAAGAAAGAAACAAATGAGAAAAAGGGAATTCTTCAGTGCAAGAAGGAGTCAGTCCTAATGACGTTTGTAATCAGCAGTTTTGTTAAAACCAGGAGTGGTTAGAGGCTGCTATGGCTTTTTGACTGAGAAATCTCCCAGGGAGTGTGATGTGATGCCTGCACTGGAAGCACCTTCCAGGGAGATGCCAGGGCTGGGGCTGGCGAGGTATTGGCTATTTACTGGTTGCAAACTTGGCATATTCCTGGAATATTAAACTCTTCATATTTACTCCTGTTGGATCTGGCAAGAGGCCTTAGGCCTTCCCCTATTAGTGTTGCTCTACTCCAGCATCTTTGTCGTTCCTTTGATGAATTTGCCATTGCCAGGCCCAAAGCCAGGCCCAGCAATTTTCTCAGCAGCAAAACATGAGAGTAGGAAAAGGGATCCAGGCAGCTTTTCAGTTTTCCTTGTTTTCTCTGTAGTCACCGTATGTTAATGTGCAAATTGGTGTGCACTGAACACACAGCCGTGGTGTAAGTCCCCACTGAATGGAAATCAAACAAATGTTCTCTCCTAACATTTCCTAAATCTTTGCAAGTGGCACAAAGATTATGCTTCTGCTTTAGAATGATGAAATGGTTTCAAGATGATCTGTGGAAAATACTGGATTATGACTTGGGCATTTAATAATTTCTGTAGAAAAAAAAATGTATGTGTTATTATTTTTCCATGTTCTTTGCCTAAAAGGCGGGTAAGGTTTCTGGCACTTCCTTTGATGCAATTCATACAACTCAGGGAATTAAATTGCAAAAGAAAGGAGGAATGAGCACTAAGTGGCACACATGGTTCTCATGTACCTCAAGGCTGCTTGGCAGTTCTGCATTTTCCTGTGCTTCACGGTGCTAAGCTTTTTGTACACATTGACTTGGAAGATGAGTTGCTGATTGATTTGTGCCTGAATCACTGGCTGCTGCGAGGGTGTCTGCAGAGAAATGGTGTCACCTCTGTTACATGTATGGCTTGGAAAAAAGTGAGTGGCGGGGAAGGGAGAACACACCAGGCTGGTTTATACAGGAGAGGAAATGCTTCCAAAACTCACAGTCCTCATTCACAGCAGTAAAATATTTCTGTGTCGTCATTTTACTTTTTGATTTTGGGCAGTGAAACTCAAGTATTAGTAGTGTTATTTGAAAATAGAATAACTTGGCAATTCTGGGTACTAAAACCTGCAGGAATATGTCATTCAAATCATATTGTCAGTCAAAATCCAGCCAGCTGGATTGGGTTGGCTGAGGTCAACTTGTCTTTGTAAAAAGGAAGTTTGGTTTCTTGGGTTTTGGGGTTTTTTTTCAGTATGACAAATTATCCGTTGAGTCAGCTCTTAACTAATTTAAAAAAATTTTTGAAAACTTTTTTCTGAAGTCAAATATAAAATTCAACAAATGCTTTTCAGTTAATTCTCATCAGTGCCAGTTGTTTTAAGTATCTCAAGCACAGTCAAGCTAAATCTCCTTCACTTGAACTTAAAATCTGCTTTACTTGGCTACTTTTGTCACCACAATTTTTGGTTTCTTCTTCCCAGAATCTTTCAACTTCACCTCTGTTTCTGTATTTCATGTTTTCCCTGGACAGGATTTTCAGATGCAACTGCGGAACACAGATGGCATTAAAAATGATGTAAACCTGGCTACTAAGTTGTGTTCTTTGCCAGTCTTACCATTTTCTGTGCACAGAATTTGATGTGTTCTCTATGAAATATTGCACTGCTCGCTGACTTGGTGAACCTCCTTCTTTTACCATCACTTTGAGTCGATGTCCCTCCTCCCGTTTGCCTTTAAACGTGGTGGGAAGACACTGCTGAGGGCATCAGAGGATTGAGGATGGCAGCTCTGTTTGTACTTGAAGGTCTGAGCTGGGCTGAGGCTTCATACAGTTTGTGTAATGTGTATGAACTTGGACTTGGACTGCTGGATCTGTCCCAGTAGTCACAGTGTGGATACAGTGACGTGCCACAGAAGTCTGATCAAGTGAGAATTAATTTTTGTATCTTTTCCTGAGTCTCCTCTCAGTATTTGGTTAGCCTTGCTAGGGTTTTATTAAGAGCTGAGGATGGAGAGCTGTGCGGTGTGTCTGTGTAACCACAGATTTAAAGTTTGTGCTGGTTTAGTTGGCTTGGGATAAAGACTACCTTTGCTCTGTTTTCTGCTATTCACTGTAATGCAGCAAGATCCCAGGGACACTGAAGTGATAGTTCTGTCCAGCTTTGATGAGGAACGTAATGTAGGGCGGTCTTTGTCAGTACTTGGCTAGCTAAATGTTTCAGAGCAGATAGACAAGGCTTCAGGTACTTTAACATAGATTTTTTTGATCCTCTTCAGAGGTTGCCCAGTCAAGTTTGTAAAGGAGCAGCAGCCACTCCATTTTAACTTAATGAATGTTGTGTAAACCAGAGCAGAGCAGTGGTTTATCAAACTGTGTCTCTGCCCATGGTCATGGTAGGGCTTGGAGATCCACGTGAGGGGCAGGCAGGAATGTAGTGCCAGCAGTCCCTGTGGATGCTGATGGACCCCAGCCTTTTCTCAGTCCCAGGCTCCTGGACTTTACAGTTAATACTCATTCCAGAAGAATCATAACGCAGCCTAGTTCTTCCAGCAGTCTGACCAGTATCTGTTTGAGCCCCTGTTAACTTTTGCATCTAGAAGGTGTCACTGCTTCTCCATGTTTGCAGAACTGCTTCCACTGTTTATTTTGTCCTGCTGCCTTTGGTTCGTGTGCTGGCAGCTCATTCTCTGTGCAAGGAGCAGAGAATGTTTGTACCTTACCAAGCTGTGTCACACACAACTACCTCTGCTGTGTCCCCTTCCAGTTCCTCCAGCTCCATCCCCAACAGTCCCACCTCACCTCATCATTCCAATGTGGAGGCTGTTTCTTCTCTTCGTAGAGGTATCCTGAGATAAGAACTTCCCTTCAGCAGGAGCCTGGATGCAATGGAAATTTTTTCTGGTTCTATTCTGGTATTATCTCTGAATGCCACATGTATGCTTTGATTATCATGTGGTTCTTTAGGCTTTCTGGAACAGTTCTTGTTTTTGATAAATGAGTATTCCACTGCTTTAGAGGATTTCTGTGAATTCTTTTGCAAGCGTTGGTTTTGTGGGGCTTATTTACCCCCACTTAGTTGTGTTTTTGCACTTAACCTGTTGGACTATCTACTCCTTCCTGTGTCATTTGGAGCTTTTGATGTTTTTGTGAAATGTTTTCTTTTCTTGGGTGTCCTTAACCAAAGCAATGGCTTTCTCTTGGTCCTTCGAAAGTTCTTTCCGATATTTTCTTGAATCTTCAGTGCATTGTCTTTAAATAGTTTCTGTGCTGCCCACTAAGGACTTTGACTGCCTCTTTGAACTCCTTTTTGAGAGCTAAAGGTGCTCTTTTTCTTAAATTCCTGCAGTTTCTGCTTCTGAAGTTAAACAAAATATCCACTAAGCCACATTCTTGCTGTTCCTGCAAGGCCGTTGCATTTGAGCCTGCTGTGGCCAGTGCTGCAGAGCATCTCTGATGCTGAAATTCCCCAGGTGCCACACTCTGCTCAGGGGGACCTGTTGCTCCTGTCTTTGAGAGTTCCCTGCCTGGCTCTGTGGAGCTGCTGCTGATCACACCCTTGGATGTGGCTCTGCCCTGACACCTGAGGTGATGTTATTTAGTTTCCATGGAAGGCTCCCACTACTGTTGTGTTTTTTCATCCTTTGAAACATTTCTGTTTTCTTTATCTACTTAGATGCTTCTATTTCTGTGCTTGCTGTTGCTACCAATGGCACAGCAATGCCAGAAATCATTTAAAAATATCCAGAAAAAGCCCTCTCTGGCTTGAACCTCTAGTGCAATCTCTGGTTACATTTCGAGGAGCTTTCAAAAGATTTAAATTTAAGTAAGAGACGGTGCCTGTTAGCTAAAGCTGGATTGCAGGACACACTCGTACATTCTCCCTAACTCAGGAAATAGAATTATCTGATAACTCATGTCTAAATACTGATTGCTGCTGTGCTTGCCCAATCTCACTCTACTTTAGTTGCATGTCCGTGCGTGCCAAACTTTGACAGGAGCTGTCATTGCTCGTCAATCAGCATTACCCTGCAGTGCCAGTAAGTGTTTCCTGTAACAGGACTCGGCGGCGGCCCGGGGGGCTCGGCTTCCTCCCCGTTCCGTCGTGTGCTGTGAGCTGGGGCTGATGTGACAGCAGCTGGGGATGAGCCACCGGATCAGAGACATTACAAGTCCATGGAGAAGTTAATAAAAGTGCAATGCCGGGAGAATGAGGATGGGGAGGAATGGAGCAGGAGGAGGAGAATTTCCCCGGCTGTAATGCAGTGGTGTGGAGCCAGCTCCCGCCTGTGCCGGGCACCCCCGGGTGTGTGTGCAGGATGGCTGGGCAGGCTGGCACATCCTGTAATAAAGCTCCTCTTCCCCCTGCCTGGCTGAGGAAGTGCTGCTCGTGCTGTGTATGGAGTCTGAGCTGGTTTCTGTGCAAGCCGAGCCTGCCCTGCCATCTCCTCTGGTGTGAGACTCCGGCCGTCTCTGGTAGAAAGGAGCCTGGAACACAGAGTTAGCTGGAATAGAGACAGGCTTCTCAACTGACCCGAATAAGGACAGGGCTGTACCAAAGGCTTGGTTTTCTTTAAAGCAACATGTGATTTACCTTTGAAATGCTACAACTGCTGGAAAAAGGTTTAATTGATTCTGGCTTGCTAATACATGCAATCACGGCCAGCCCCGGTTACTCACAGGTACCTGCTGCTCTGCCCTGTATCCCTGCATAGAAGAGAGGAGGAGTAATTTTACTTTTCTCTGCTGTTTACAACTCCTTCTGAAGCGGGACAAATTCCAGGAGGGACAGACTAGGAAACCTGTGTTTCTGAACATGGATTTTCTTTTATGGACAGATGAAGGAACTGAAGAACGTAATTTGCAATTAAAACCAGAACAAATTTACACTTCCAGTTCCTGATGAGTTAGCTTTGTATTTAAATGAAAAATATTTCCTTAAAAAGAAGAAAAAAATCAAAGATTGC
Organism: Gymnorhina tibicen; assembly: GCA_013399875.1. Lineage (NCBI taxonomy): Eukaryota > Metazoa > Chordata > Aves > Passeriformes > Artamidae > Gymnorhina > Gymnorhina tibicen. The sequence goes on from VXAZ01003899.1 coordinate 435,372, forward strand.
ATTTTCCTATAAAACATAATTACTTTTAACTGATTTTAGAGGGTGACAGTGGAGCCCTGTGACACTTGAGTGCCCTGTGACACTGAGTGCTCCTTGCCAGCACACCTGTCTGTGGTCCCTGACACGAGAATGGGGAGAGAAGCAATTATTTGCAATTAATAAAATCCATGTCATGAATTTCAAGTACAAAATGAAAGTTTCATAAAGGGGGGAAAAAAAACCCACAAGCAAGAAAAAAAGTTGAGACATGAGCCTCATGCTGGAGATGTCTGTTCATCTCATTATTTTTATAATATGAAACTGGTTTATACTTGTGAATTTTCTTTGCATCAAATTTATTGCAAAAACTTTCCTTTACCCCACTCATATGCTAAGTTGTTCTCTAAGTATAAAATGTATTTCTTTGTAACATGTTTTTTCATGCATTTTGTTTGTTGGGTAACTTCATAATGCTTTTAATGTAGTTTGTTTGATCTGTTGAGGTAAAAGCAAGATGGAAAAATGCGAAAGAAGGGTTGGTATTTTAATCTTCTTTGCTACTGAATGTAATTTGCTCTTACTGTGCTTTTATTAAGAAAAGCTTGAAAAAAATTACTAGTAACACAAATTTCCAGGAAGCTTCTCTACTTCTTTTAGGCTCTTTATTCTCATTGTTTCAAAAAAAAAAAAAAAATAGAAATTATGTGTAAACTTCAGCAGCTTTTGTTCCACCCATCTTGAGCTTTGGTTTTATATTTTTTTCACGTACATCTGTCATAGTCCTTTCTTTTCCTTCAGTGTAAGAACTTTTTCTGAAAGTATATCAGTAATTTTGGAAAGAATAAGGTAGCAAATACCTCCTTGGTTTATTTTTAATGTCTTTTGGAAATGAGGAGTAAATTGGTTATCAGGGCATTCAGGAGCCCGTTGCCTGGGTGGAAAAGCATTAGAGAAGGAAAAATGAAGGAAACGTAGAACTGGTTGCTTTTTATTTTTCTTTGAGCTGCATATAGCATTTCTGTGGAAATTATTTGTGTTTTCATTTTTATTTGTATGTCTAACTGGTTTAAGTGTGGAGAAATATTTAATTAGGGATTAAGAAAAGACCCTTTTATATGACAAATGAAGATGCCTTTGAGCTAATTTCCTCTGTTTAAAACTCCTAATTTCTGAACTTTTAATTAAAAGTTTGAAAGAAGTAAAATAAGCGAATACATTTCTTTATGAAAAAGTATACTTCTAAATCTGAAGCCATACACATCTCTGCATCCTTTCCATTCTGTTTCAGTAGGGTGAGCACAGTTCTTCAGTGAATTTGTGCTACGTTTGGCATTTCTCCAACTCCCTGGGGCTGCAGTAAGGAACCTCTTAACTGTTGGAGTGATTCTCTTATTTTGTAAAGCTATTTCCATAAACCCAGTTCCCAGTTTAGCACTCAAACTGGAGTTTTGCTCCTCACTGGCCATGTAGATCTCAAACAGCCAAAATGGCTCAGAATGCCAGCTCTCCCCTCAGCCCGTTTGAACCAAGGAGGAGCAATGCAGGACTCAAAACAACAACTGTGAGGAACCAGGCTTGGATTTCCAGTTTGCCAACCTTTACTTGAGATGACAAAAGCAACTGGCGAGGGCTGTGACATTCACTGCTGTTGTCTCCCACAAATCTCTCTCTTTGTCATTGAAGAGCAATGGGATTTGCAGTTCCAGTGAATCCTGCATCGCTGAGAAGGAATTTCAAAGGAATTCTTTTATAGGTGAACGAGCATTCCAGAGCATGTGAGCTGTGATTGTCCATGTGCTCGAGCACCATTCACAGCCTTGCTCTTCATAGGCCTCTGGAGGAGTCTGAGTGAGCCTCAGCAAGCTCATTAGTTAATTCACTCCACAGAAACATTTATTTTCCCTGTCCCCTTTTCTCTTTCGTTTCGGTTGGTAGGGAAACCCTGGGATCTGACAGTGAACTTTTGGTCTCAATAAAGCAGTTATACCGAGTTTGGGTGGAATTTCTCTGAACTCCACTAAGAGGGAGAAAATGTGGAAAATGCTTCCTCCAAGCAAAATATGAACAAAATGTTGTGATTCATTAAACTCCTTCCTATTTGCCTGCAAGTGAGAACCTTACAGTTATTCAGCTGAATGGTGCATGGCCCTGAGGGGGCAGAGCCAACAGAAAAAGAGATGGCATCAGTCCAAAGAGCAAAATGCATGTTTTCAGGGAAATCAGGAAATTTTGCTTCAGGCACATCCCTACTTGCACAGAGAGTTTGTTATATTTTATGTTGCTGTTTACTTTGGTTTTAAATAAGAAACAAAAGCTGCCTTTGGTGTCACAGAGCGTCTGGAGGGCGCTCCACAGAGCAGACCATCTGTTCTCCTGGACACTCACTGAAAATGTTCCCTGTCTACTAACATACATCTTGTGATTCTGCTAAGAAGGTGCACAGGATTGTCTTGAAGAAAAACAAACAAACAACCCCCAACCCAATAACCAAGACCAACCTTTTCCTTATCTGGAGAAAGGCTGCTTCTTGAGACTACCCTGTATTTGTTTTATTAAAGATCTTGACTGTTTCAGAAATTGAGCTGACCACCTACAGATGAATGTGGTTAATTCCAAGAGACACATGCAGAAAAACTCCTGCAGATATCACCACATAAGGATTTTGCATGGAAAGTTAGAAACAGAAAAGCCACTGGCTGCTACACGGACATGGAAAAAGAAATCCTGATGCCACATGGATCAATTCTGTGTTGTGGGAAAAGCATTGACTTAGCTCCAAATGCTGAGGAGGAAGAGCCATGAGTGCTCCAGGAGCAGCAGGGCTGAAGGAAGGAGCTTCCACAAAGCCCAGGGAGGGAGGCAGGGAAATGTGAGCAGCACATGGCCCGGGAAAAGCCGATCTGCTGCAGTGGGTTTGTGGCTGGCAGGTACCTGGCAGGAATTTGAGCCCCCACGAGCCTGCTAGTGGGGTGAAGGGAAAACTTGGCTGACTTGTAGCTACTACACACAGGGAATGGTGGGATTTTTGTGTTTTCTCTTCACCGGGAGACATCTGATAGATGCTGTTCCATTATACAACTTCCTTAGGAGCAAGGACAAAAATTCATCCTTGTTTTTTCATCGCTCCTTTGTCTGCAGATCCTGTCAATGGAAGCATCTTTGTGCAGGGTCTGCAGTCAGGTCATTGGATCGCTCTTAGTCCTGTGCAGATGGGAGTTCTTAGTTTATTTTAAGCTTTTGTTTTCCTAGATGAAAATGATTGTTCGGCAAGCTGAACTCAGAGTTTTAGAAGGACTTTTCTTGAGCACATTACAGCACCCACATCCTATTGAATCACGCTGTGTAGGCTCTTGGCAGCAGCGACTTCACATCTGTTTTACAATTTTTGAATCTCTCTTAATATAATAAAGATAATGTTTATGAGCCTTTAAAACTGTGGTGTGGGAAAGGGTCGGCTGACTGCTGAAAAGCTGGTGTGATGATGAAAATGAAATAACAAGAATAGACATGGTCTGTATTATAAAAACATGTCTGACATGAAAACAATGGCTTCTTCTAATCCTTTAAGGCTGTGACTATGGGTTGTCCTGTAGATGCTGCCTTCAACTTCATTTAACTTTGGCTTGAAAAGGGAAAGACTATATAAATACAATAAGTTGATCTTTGGTGGGATAACTTGTGGTGCCATGCTGCTATCAAAGAGAACGAGGACCCCAGAGCGTTGCTGTAGGGCAGCTTCTCTGCACTGCAGCTGCTGTGAGCGTGTCTAGACTCTGCTGAGTTAGCTGTTCATCAGGTAGGGGACATGGAGACACTTAGACATTCAGTGAGCAGTGAAATGGTAAATGTCAAATACTTTCAATACGGGTTTTTGATGTAATCACTAGTATTTGTGGATGAAGCATTATGAATTAACGAAGGCCCGCTCTGCTGGTGTGCATGGAAGAAATGCTAACTGGGTAATGCAAACCAGATAGGTGTAATTAGCATGCAGCTAGACTTCATTAAAACATATGTGAAGGAGTCATTTAGCTTAGTAAACGAAAACAGTTGTTGGTTCAATAACTATTTCAGCAACCCCCATTCTTAACAACAAAATTTCCTTCCCTCCTGTGTTACATTTTCAAGAAAATATTGGGAAAATTTAATTGTATTGATTGTCCTCTATTGATGGGCCTGTTTACTGTATTTCACTTGTCAACTGCTGCAGTCAGTCAGTAACACTCACTTTCTACCAAACTGATTAAAGAACAAAGTTAGTTATTCCTGTACAAAAGGAAAAACTTTTGCTTAAAGTCCATGTTTGCCAAAATAAATTCTTTGTACTGATGAGACCTTTTTTTCTAAAAAGAGGGAAATTGTATGTTCTTATTGGGAAGAAACAGTCAGTAAAAATTGTTATAGTGTCCTAATACTTCATTGCAGAATCCATGTCATTTTCTCAAGGATTTCTAAACAGCATTTAGGGTGAGCACTGGCTGTAGCACACTTGGCTATTGCTGTAAAGTTCAGAACTTTTTGCCTCAGTTGCTTTCAGTCACCAGGCTGCTGAAGCAACTGAAGATTGGGTCTCAAAGTGGGTTCAGGGATGATTCTTCACCTTCCTATGTTCAAGAATCTCTGAAAACATCTTACTTGTGCAGAATAACCTCATGAAATATTTTTCTCTGCACCAGCTGAAGATTTCATTCTCATCTTGTGTAAGTAGATTGGCAGATGTGTTGGAAGGGTTTTCCCTGAGAGAAGTGGAGCTGTTTTCACAAACAATTTTTATTCTTTTCTTGCATTTTTATATCTGTCTCACTGTCTGAAAAGAAGTGTGACTTTCAATGCTTGGGTTTTAACAAAACTGAGTCAGGAAAGCTGTGGTTTGCCAAATGGTTTCTTTCAAGAATATGTTTTTTAAATTACATGTTTTTTCCTAAAGGAAAAATAAAATGTGGTTGAAAATATAAAAAATAATGGGTCATTTGAACCATGAGAGTCATTCTGACATAGTGATTTCACATTCTGTGGCATTGCTGCTGGTGCAGCATTTGGCTCAGTGTTGCTCTGGCTTGGCTGTGTGTGCAGCAATTGCCAGTGGGTATCAAGGAATGGACAAGGAATACAAAACACCAAGGTTCTTTTTTAAAAAACAACTTCTGGAACCAGAGCTGAATGTGTTTTCTATCAGGTGTTTTCCACAAATGTGGTCTACACTGGGATGAAAACTTCTGACCCTTTTGAGAAGTTAAGATGCAGTACTATGATTATTGCAGTTCTGTAGTGATTATAGGGCACTGTAATTATTATGGGCTACAAGGGGTCAAGGTTTGGGTATAAACATAATGCAATTGGAAAAGTTATTTGTTTATAGCAAAGTATCAAGAGAAGGATCTTAGATGCATTTAAGGTAAACAAACAAAACTGAATCTCTGAGGTTAGCCTGCAGCTCAGAGTCATCATTTTTCTTTGGGATTGCCCCAGTTGTTTGGTAAATTCAATGTTCTTTCATGTTATTGGCTGAATTGGAAAGTTGAGAAATGTGAAACTAGAAAGATGTTGATGTTCTTGACACAATAGATGATATAACTCCAAGGCTGAGGCCAGTTAGGATAGCAAGTCTGCTCATGTAATTAATATTGGTTGGACTTGCAGGCAGTTCCTTGCTTTACAGGTCAGCACCAAGTACCAGGTTCTGTTTTGTAGCTTCTTACTTATGTGAGCATAAACACCTCACTATCCCCATCTCAAGAACTTTTGGAGCAAAAGTATCTGTTTAAGTCTTTCTTTTGAGTGCATACACCTGCCCCAGCCACACTGTGAGCACCTGACTCAGGTGTCTTCAGGTCCTAGCAGAGACTTAGCAAGGGAGGGGTTTGAAATACAGAATGAGCAGAACTAAATAATCACCAGCTTCTGATTCTGATGGAAAAGAAACCATCTGTCCTTTCCTTGCAGAAGATTGCATTTATCAGGAGCAAGCTTGACCTGTCCAGAGCGGCTCCAGTAGGGAGAGATCTGGGGCTCTGAAATGATAAATGTTCCTAATTAACAGGTGGCCCCCAACATTTGACTTCCCTGCTGATCAGAGGGTGCATTGCCCATGTTGTCTCCCAGACCACCAGGTGCTAGAGAAAGGAGGTAAACCCAACAGAAATGTATAATTTTATGCTTTCACTGGTGGCAATAACGTCACTAAATAAATATTGAGAGAAACCGGACACCAGTACTTTTTTGCATGAAGACCTAAAATTTCATTGCTTCAGTTCAGAATTAATAAATAATTCTCCGTCAGTTAAGAAAAAGAATTCCTTCAAGGGGCAGTGATCCAAGTCTCTCTGAAGATCTGTATTTCAGCCACTGATGAGAAATTTCCATTGTTCACGAACGTTGCTCGTTTTTAGGCTCAAGGCACAAAAGCTCTCCTTCAGAACGTGGCAAATGGTGGTGGGAGAACCGAGCTGCTCCCTCAGGAGAGCCCCTTGGGAGGTCTGTGGAGCAGGGCAGCACAGATGATGGGGATAGTGCTGGACTGGAAGCAGTGAACACAGGAGCTGGCTGCTTTCAGGGTTTTGTGTATTTGTTATCTATACTCAGTGTGTCCTACAGAACTGGGTGCAGGCAAGGGCTGCCCCAGCTCCTCCTGGAAATACCTCAGCAAGGAATGAATGATGGTACAATCATTTGGCTTTTCTTGGAAGAGCAATAAATGGATGGAGAGTCATAGGATTATGCATGCCTGCATTAAAAAGGAAAATAATTTCTTGAAACCTGAAAGAAACTGTGTTTCCTGAAAGTATGCTGACCTATAAACTGCTTGATTTGTACTGACTACTAATGCTCCCTGAAATTCCAGTGAGGCGAGAGTCACATCAAAAATTAGGATAGACTAATTGACATTATTTTCCAATTGTATTACTAGTGTATGTTAATCTTTCTATTGTAAGATGCGTTTCATTTATGGAATACATTGTCTATCTTTAAATAATTTCTCTATGGGTAAAATGTGTCGTAATTAATATCGCTATCAGAACACTTGTTTGATATATTCAGTTAAACCAAACAATTACTACAGGACTATTTGTAAATTATAGTAGTGGCAGAAAAATCAATTAGATGCTTGTTGCAAAAATCATTACATTGATTGCATATTATTTTTTCTTTCTTCTGGTTAATGCAGAATGGGAATGACAAGAAAATCAACTTACCACTCTAATAGTTTTCTGTAGGACTAGCAATTATACTTGTTACTGAATTTATGATCTCATTCACAATTTCATTATTTTACATTTCAGTATGCACAGCCAAATGCGATAGCTATGAGGATTGTGAGTTTATGGTTGTGGATTTCTAGTATGTTGCTGCATTCAAATTATTTTAATTATTCATTCTGAAATGGTGACTGTTTCCAAGTTTTGGTAGCTATTGAGGGGGAAAAATAGAGCTGCTTGATAAATCATTCAAATAATATCAGATACTTTAGCATCTCAAAAGAGTTTGAAAGAAAACTGAAATGGAGTTTAATCATACTTATTATATAAAAATAGATATACAGTATCTATGAAATAAAATTATGAATATATGTATAATATTATCACAATAACCACATACTCCTGAATTTCATAGATTCAAAGGGTGGTTTCTTCCCTTTCCTTCTCCTTGGTACTAGTGCAGAATCGTGTGTGTTTCTGAATGACTGAGAAGAATCTGGCATTCATCAGGGAATTCTACCATTCCTGATGGCACTGAAATCTCTTGGCCACATGATGGATATTTCTTTTTCACATACTCAGGGCTGGCCAGAGAGAACAGATCTGGGGTTTCTACTCTCTATTAAATCATATGAAGAAGTTAAGTAGACCCAAATTAGTGCTAATTGAACTCTTACTACTACACCAACTGTTCTCCATCCCAAATTGCTTCAGATCTGGCACCTGAAGACTCACATGAGCTGCCTTTCTTCTCCTCTACAGAAGATAGATAAAGGCTAAGTTCTGTGAATAACACAACATAATAAATACTGATAGGTGGTAAGTGAAAAATCAGCTTCTGAATTTCGCTGCAGAACCAGAATAATCTTCAGGATGCATTGGGGTTCTGCATGCTGCATCCTTGCATCTTGATATCTGGATACAGGTGGAGCTTGTATTCCATGACGGCAGATGAGCTGTGGACCCCAGAGTGCCCAGACTGTGCAGTCTCCATCCTCAGAGGGTTTGAAGATCGCACAGGATAAAGCCAAGAGCAACCACGTCTGACCTTGGAGCTGGCCCTGTTTTAGACTGGGGACAATCCAGTCTTCCCTTCCAACCTGGATTGCCCTGTGGCTGTAGGGCCCTGGGTCATGAGTGGGAGGAGGCACAAACCCAATTTCTGCTGGTTTTGGACGCAGTTGTGCACAAGATACTGCTCTAAAAACCCAGACATTCTTTCTGGCATAAGTATTTTAGTGATCCAAAATAATTTTTCCCAGATACTTCTTTTAATTTAGTGTTATTTCTGTCCCTGTGAATATGCTTAGTTGAAAGTCATGCAATTAAACTGAGTCATCCACATTAGTCACTCCATTTTTATCGTATGAAGAGATTTCCTTACATTTTCCTTTGCTGGCTTTGTTGTGACCCTCCTGAAATGACACATTTTCATTTGAAGAGAAACAGGAATGGCCAGTGAATCTGGGTTTGTAATGCACTGGGATTTCAATTAGTTTCTGAACTAATTAATTTCTGAACTCAGAAACTGATTTCTGAAGCAGTCCTTCTCAGGCAGGATTACTGTTTTGCCTTCTCAGCGCGTTTGGCTTTCATTATGAAATATAACTTTTTAATCCAAACCTAGTAGGATGATAACTTTTTTTGGAGTAGGCTTCCAATCCATCTTTCACTTTTTCCATAAGTTGTCTCCATCTGTTTTGTGAGATGTTGTTTAAAGAATGACTGCAGTGCCCGATGGTTATCTGCTCTGACTGACGAGTCAGGGTATGGAATGCACAGGCCCAGCGTTAGCAGGAGCATTGCACTGGAATTACAGCACTGGAATGGCATCTTTGACCCTGTGCAGGCTGCGAACCTCACACCACACTCCTCGTGTCACTTAGAACACAGCAGTCACTTGGAATTCCAGCAGGTACCTAATTCAGTGATTAATTGTTCAGGGAAGCAAATAACTGCAGGCAAATAACTGAAGAATTTCTTTCCTTGTTTGTACACTCACCATTTCCAGTGGGATTAAATGGAGAGATGTGAGAATTTGTGATATTCAGGCCACATTCCTGTGTTAATGAGTCACCTTGAATGCTTTTGCTGTAATTGCACTTTTACAATATTTCGTTATTCAGTGTGTTGCAGTCTGGTACAATAGGCAGTAAAATCAGACTTTGCCAGAGAAAAGGGTAAAATAAGTGATTTAAGAATAAAGTTTCGTTGGAGTTGTGGTTTGGTTTGTTTGGTGGGGGTTTGTTTTGTTTTCTTTTGTTCGTTTTTGCTCGGGGTGACGGCAACAGTTGTACAGAAAATACCATTTAAGTTTTAGTGGTGTTCACACGGCTCCAAGAGCTGGGTGTTATTCCAGCGGCGAGGTTCCGTGATAGCGTTCACACTGCTGATATCAATATCACCTTTGAAAGCAGCCAGTCCCACAAGGGAGACCTTTCAGCTTGGTTAGACTAAAGCATTCCATAGTTTAGATGTTAATATTTCTGGCCACCTCTGAACCGTGGTGCAATGCTCATTGGAGAGTACAGTTTAATAGAGCATAAAAGTATCAGTGATCATGCACTGTTTCTCCTGCATGACTGAATGATCGTTCAGTGTTTAATACAGAATGTTGTGCATCTGAATTTTTACTTAAATAGCATTAGTGTTTGTTCTCCTGCCCTGAATCAGAGAATCCTTGCATTAAACGATCAGTTTCAGCAAGTATTTATAATTCAATGAAAAATTAGTTTCATTTGCTTGCATTTAATGGAAACAATAATTTATTTCATAAGTTCTGCCATGAAATAGGACTGGGGGACTTGGTTCTGGGAGGTGCAGAGGGAGTCAGGCAAGCAAGAGGACTGCTGTCCTCATTTGCTTTTCCTTTCATATAATTTTTGTAGATGTAGTATTCCTCTTTAAACTGACAAAAAGAAGTATTTCAGACTTTTTCCCTAGCAGGGCAAACTGTGTGGTGCTGTTGGATGCATCTGGACAGGGACAGGCCCTGCCCATAGCATGCTTTCCCCAGAAATCCCTCTCGTGTAGCTCGCTTTAAACTTGTGTTAATGTCGCCTTATTTATGTTAACAGTGGATGTGTTCAATTCCTTTAGTGCTCTGGATGAATTTCCTTGGATAGAGCCATGAAGTTCTGTGGACAGAGCCTGTGTGGCCTATTCCCCTGAGCACAAGGTTTATCAGAGGCAATTAGAGCCGTGCTAAGAGGATCTGGGTGCAGTAGCTCAGCTGATCACCCAGGAGCGCTCCCGGTGTGTGCGTGTGTGTGTGAGAGCCTGTTCCGTGCGTGGCCATAAATATTTCTGTGCAGATGTAAGTGTCTCCTGTGTGTCATGTCGGGAGCAAGGTACAGATGTCTGCTAGATCAGTTTACTCTGTAGCCCCACTGACTCTTTCACCAGATGACTTGGAGCCTGCTTTCAAAGCTGTGGTGAACACACAGACCAGGGGGAAGCCACTTGCTGAGTGCCTTACATCAATAGAAACAAATGTATTTTTGGTTGCTTACAAATGTGCGATTGCTTGAAGAATGAATTTCTGAGGCAAGGGAAGCTGGAATATAAGTATAATGGGTTATGCAGGCTCCTGGCTGGAGACCTTCAGGGTTTATGTGTGTCTTGTTTGCATTCAAGTGCAATGAGTGCAGAGCTTTCTTTTGCTGGACTGTGGTGTTAAGAGTTCATTGAAAATGAATCTGAGGAACACTTTGTCATTGTGATAGCATCAAATCTGTTCAAGATCTCTTGAAATATTAAAATGAAGTTCTGGATTAAAACAGAACCAAAGCTATACAGAAAATAGAACAGGTTCCTTTCCTTGAATATCTTTTTTATCCTGAACTTCTCCCACAGTGATTGCTTTAGAAATAAATTTCAGTAATAAATATTTGCATGTTGTACATGGTGAAAATACAATGAGATGAAATGGTAGGGTGCAAGTCGAGCAAGTAACCGTCTTAGAATTATTCAATTTGAGGAGAAAACAGTCTACACAAGGATGCTTTTGTGGCTAGGACTGGTTGTTTTAACCATCGGTGATGTGAGGAGTTGCCAAATGTGTTGTTTGTGATTCCCATGCCTTCCCCACGCAGAGTCTAAAGAGAAACAGAAAACCCCCAAAGTAAATAAGAGCCGGGTTTGCACAGAAACAATTGTGCAGCTCAGCACTGTGCATCATCAGCCAGGCAAGACGGAGCCAAGAATGGCATTTTGCAGCAGATGCTGTGAAAAATCAATTGTTTTAAGTGGAGATAGCTATTTAAACATCTTATTATAGAATGGGGTAATTGCAATAGATCACCAGATAAAATAATAAAAAAAATTCTCTGTTAATGGTGTTGCCCTCAATCTAATAACGAACTGACAGCACACTCTGTTGGTGAGACCAAGCTCTCTGCAATTTTTCCATGCATAAAGATGGTATATCACAGCACTTCTAGATGAAAACACGCAAAGTGCTGAGGCTAAGTACCTGATAGGATTATTTTTATAATTTAATTTTGGAGGAAGAAAACACAAGCAGTCTAACAGAGTGAATCAAGCAGTGGTGGTATTGCATGTTGTACCTGTGATCCTTGTGAAATGTTTGTCCTAGGTGACAGAAGCACCTTAGAGCCCATATTGAAACATTTCTAGCTGCAGCACTCAGAAATAACTTCTTGTTATTTCGGTTTTGTCACAATGTGGCTCTTTCATGCAATTAAATTATACAATTAAATTTTATGCAATTAAAGGGAATGAAAGGGAGGATGAGGGAAAGAGTGCCTTTTTCTAGTGGAATTTTTTAGGAATCCCTGTCTTTGCAAATAATTTCATGGAGTCTAAAGACAGACTAAACAGAAATGTATCATTGTATGGAAGATTGCTCTGCCTTGGTAAACAGAACGGGGATAGAGTTGCTCTTTGTTTGATGTGCCTTCTAACCTCACACAGTACATTTAATTCTTCCCAGAACGTACCAGTGCGAGCACGGCCCTTTTGAAGGTTTCCCTCAATGCCTGTATCCAAATTACGGAGCGGTTACCAGGCACACACACACACACACACAGATACACAGGCACCACCAGGCCTGCTGCTGCTGCTCTCTAAACCTAGGGAAGCATTTATCCTGCTTTTCTCTCCTGCCCAGCCCTTGAGAGCGCAGCCTGGTTTTATTAGTGGGTGACTGCAGTTGTCAGTCCTTTCCCCCCTGCTCCCGTCCCTTGTTTTTCTGTGAGGTTCATGCACCATCAGAGCCCTGGTGGGAACGAGACCAGAGGATGGATGTTGGGGAGCTCTGGGGTAGGGCTGTGGAGGGAAGGGAAAGGAACCAGAAGGAAAGGGGTTTTAATACTGTTAGGGAAAAAATCTTGGGCAGCAGTTTGGTGGAGAGTTAAAAGATCAGACAATAAATTTACTTAACAGAGACTAATCTACTGGGACTGAACTTCATATCCTGTTTTGGGATAATATATTTCCTTCTGTGCTCTGGAATGAATCTGTCATCTCAAGTCTAATAATGAGAGGCAGAGGATTTTTAATCTCTGACCCCCTTCCATATAATTTAATAAAGGTTGGTTTCTTTATTTTATTTGGAAGCTAACTTATTAAACTTCTTAACTGCTCCTCTGAAAAACACAATTCAGGATTTTGCATTTTCAGGTTTTTAAAAATGAATTTGGGGTTTTCTTTGACAGAGGACAACAATGTACTTGCAAAATATTTGTTATGGGCCTCGATTCAGAGCACGGTTGTTTATCCCTCAGCATCTCTGCTGAAATGCAGGGATGGGAAGTAGAGTCAGGCACACTGTTTGCACATTCTTGGCTCCACGTCCCCACCGGATTCCATCTGACTGGGGCAGAGAGAGATGGGAGACCTAAAGCTGGCGTGTGACTTTCTGTAGCAGTGAATGATCACTATGTGGGAAGCTGAGCTTCAAATGTGGTAACCACATGCGTAATTAGCTCCAAAATCACAATCCTCCCCTCTCCAACAGGCTGCTCTTCGTGTGGCAGTGGCCGCCACAGCTGTGGAGGTGCCGCACTGCTGACCTGACACAGCGGCTTTGCCAAGCCCCTCAGTCCTCTGCAATTTGTTAGGAAAAGCTCTCCCTATCCTTGGGCAGCCCCCAAACGTGCTTAGATTATAAATCACTCAGGGGCCTGTTGAAAGCTGTTGCTCCCAAGGAATGTGGTGGCAGGTCACGCCGAGATCTCCCTTCTTGCTCTGCCTGATTAAGGAAGAGTCAGTAAAATAAAGAACAAGGCTGCCTTCCCACTGCAAATTTAGAAATAGAGTACAAAAGGAAAAAAACAAATTAAGACCTTTCCTTAAAGGTTTGTCTGAGATTTAAGTCATTTAAGTTAAGAGCTGGTGTCCCCTCGGGGCCCCTGTGCCAAGGATGTCTCTGGCACCAGTCAGGCCCCTCCAGTCCCTGCTCACCACTGCCATGTATCTGTGAGGTTCAAGGCACTTCTGAGATCCTGCTTCCTACATGAGCCTGTTTACCATGGACTTTCTATAAAAAGCCTTTTCATGTAATTTACTTCAGCTTCAGAGTTTTTACTTTGTTTTTTTCCTATTGCAAAAGGACCAAGCATGACAGCGAAGAATTTCAGATTTGCCACAGAAAACTCTAGAGGCTGAATCACAGGAGTAGTGCATGCAAACGAATTCTTAGATTTCTGTCTAAAATAAAAGTGTAGTTTTGACAGTGATTAAGAACTTATTTTCACACTTTCTGGAAATTCCAGTCTAAGCAGGCAACTCTTGAAACTCGGTGCCAAAGTTGTTACTTTCCTTTTAATCTTCCAGGTTGCCGTGTCCTGTGTTCAGTTCATGTTCTGAACACTTTTGCTCTGCAAATCCTGTGGAGGAGTGGGGGTTCCAGCACCTTGCAGTGTGGTTGCACATTTTATGCCCTGTGTTATTCAGCCCTTTCCAAAAAGGGGCTTTAGAAAACCTGGACGTAGCTGATACAGCGTGTTCTTCTGAGAGTTTGAATTCCTAGCATTAACACAGAGGACAGTCCTTTGGTTTTGAACACCGGAACTCAGAATTTAGCATACCCAAATGCTGGAGTCCAGGTGCTTGGGGCAGAAAGTGATGGGTTTGCAACAGCTGAAGTGGAACTGTGCTGCTTGTTTCTTCCCACTCAGTCCTAGTGCTGGGCACATGTGAACAAGTGTGGCTCTTCTGAGACTTTCTAGGTGACTTTTTTGTGGCTGGTGTCGGATTAGTAAATTAAAAAAATCTTGAATTTAAAAATAGAATCAATTTAGGGACGGCAGTCCTCTAGGTATTGTGATTAAAATGGGAATATTTTGTTATAATCTTTGGTTTCCATAGTAACAGCAAGTTATAGACTCATCAGATTCCTGGTCTCTCTTGTATCCCACTGTTACCTTGTTGTTGAACAGCTTTCCTCTTCAGAGCAAAACCCAATAACTCTTATTTTCCACTAGCTGTAACAGGTCCAGTAATTAGAACAGTAAATTTTGTCCAGTAAATAGGGTATGTACTTAGCTGTGCTAATGTGGTTTTACAGCAGAAGAAGAATGGTGGCAGTGGCAGCTTTAGAACTCATATGAGTATTTTTGTATAATTTAAACAGCAGTTAAGGAAAAAAAATAATAGTTTTGCTTCATCTTGATAAATTACGTATTATGGATGCTTCTACAGTACTTTGTCTTCGGAGACACTTATTAAAATGTTTTATATACAAAGGACATTTGCTCTTTCATTTTGATTAAAAGTGGAAGAAAAAGCAGATAGATGAAAATTGACTATTCATGAGTGGTAATGGGAACCAAAGTGCAGGTTGAAAGACAAATGGTGTTTTTTCCTTGGGAAAGGTGATTTTCTGTCGCGTAGAGACGAGAACCCAGGACTAGAACATCTGGAATGTTTGGCTTATCCCCATTAATCTTGAAAGTCTATCTTGTGAGTTCTGTGGATTTATATTTTCCCTCCTTTTTAGCACTCTGAGTCATTAGATTGTCTGCTTCATTATACACATTAGTACATCACACTCCATAAATCCAAAGAGTAACTCCTATTCTCACGAATGTGGCTGTTATTTCTGGGTTTGCTGTCTGTTTGTATTCATACCCTATTTTTTTCCCCACCTTTTTGAAGGTTCCAAGCTTAGCTCTTTGCTAAGTAACAAAGACCTAAATCCACATCAGTGACCTCAAGGGGGTCTGATGCTTCATTCAAAGAAGGCAGAATTTCAAATCACATTTATAAAGAATTCTCTGAACTGTTGGATGGAAAACTTACTTTTCACAAGCTCTCTCTTTTTCTTAAAAAAAAAAAAAAAAGAAGAATATAGAAAGGGAAAACAAATATCCCCACTGGAATGGGAAGCACAGCACCCTGTTTCACCTCTGTGGGGTGTCTCTCCAGGTCAGGTCCAAGAGGCTTTTAACTGGGCTCCTGGGGCAGGTGCTCGTATGGTTTGTGCTTGTTCTACGAGTAAATAAATTACTTCAGTCTCCAGGACTGTCTCCAGGGCCTTTCAACAACACTATAAATTCTTATTATCCAGACATCAAAAAATCAAAACTTTTTTCTGGTAGGAAAAGCAGGTCTTCTGTTTCTTTTTTTTTTTTTTTTTTTTTTTTTCCNTTTTTTTTTTTTTTTTTTCCCTCTCAGATTCTTTTAAGACAAAAGAAGCCAAGCAAAATTGCCTAAAATATTAAGACCTTCAAGCAGACTTTGTTCAGCTCCCTGGCTTGGTCTTCTGTTATTAACTGGGGTGGGGTTTAATTAATTAACACGTGTGGGGTTTTTTTAAGAGGGAAAAATTTGTGAGTGACTCAGCATTCCTGGTGTACTCTACAAATACTATGGAGGGCTGAAAAAAATGTAGTTTTCAGTGTATTTTTATTAGCTAGAATGTTGTCTTAGCATCAAGTTTACTTGAGTGATTCTGTAGCAGGAGAGGAGAGCCAAGTGGTTTCTGGTTTTCCCCTGACTGGGGAGGAGGAGAAGCCAGGGAAGGCTGATGGCTGCCTGGTGCTAGATGTCACTATCTGTCAGCAGTGACATCTGACAGATGTCACTGGTGCCAATTTTTCTCTGTAAGACACACTTTTAGGCTGTGCTATCCTGCATTTTTAAGTTAGTGAAACTGTTTAAATAGCAATAAATCATCCTTCAGCTGGCCAGAAATAAGAGTTCACGGGCTAAACTGCAAGTGCTGGGATGGTAAAATATTTTGTGTATCTTTATGAGCATTTTCTTCCAAAGTTTATATTTGCTGTATTCTGGGTGTGTTAGAAAACAAGAGGTTTTAACATTTTGATCTCTCTATCTAAAGGTGGAAATAAATATAAAATCTGAGCAAGAGTTGGGCTTCTTTGGAGGTTCTTTCAGCTTCATCAGGGTGTAGCGTATAGAACATGATGTGAAACCATGTCAAGTGTGTGGTTGGTCTGCTTTGTGTTTGTGACAGTATTCAAGGGTCTGTCGCATCCTCAGCACTGTAAACAGGACTGAAAACTAAGCTTGATGTGCTGAGTTTTTAAAATTATAGATATTCTGAGTTATTTAAATTATAGAATAATGGTTTGTGGATCTGTTCAATAACTCAGACACAATTACCTCTGTTAACAACGATGGTTGCATGCAAAACCAGTTCAGTTCTTCAGTCCTCATGTTATCTGCCTTGAGCTCCTTGCAAGCTGAAGAGCTCTCTGGACACCTGGGATGGAAGAAGGAACTGTGACTTTTGAATATAGAGAGAGACTGACCTGGTTGTTGTTAATATTCTTGGCCATCCAGACAGTCTTGGTTTTCTTCATTGAATGTTTCTTTGATTTAAATTATTTTTGTTAAAAATGTGTTCTACATTTATAGTAATAATGGGAAACACTGCAGAGTGTAAATACCAGCTCAGGAAGGGAAGGAAAAAGATGAAGCTATAGCAACAGTGCAAGGCAGGCAGACAATAAACACTCTCTTGGAGCAAAAGAAATGTGATTTATGGAAAGGAGATAAGTAAACACAAATGGCATATAACTTAGTGTAGTTGCTGTAGGTATTACATTATTTCTGCAGTGAATGTATAGTGAACAGTGAACCTGTGCTCTCTGAGAACTTCCTGAGAAATATTTCAGCTGTAACTCTTTATTTCAGTCGCCACTATGAAAAAGATGCTTTTATTTGCTTTAAGGTAGGATCAACATCCATTTGTTCCATACCTTCACAGCTACAGGAGTGAATAAACTTCCCTGAAATAACACAGCTGAAAACCTTGATATTAAGTTTCCCATTGTGGTTCACCTTCAAGTGTATAAAATGTAAGTTATAACCAAAGCAGTTCTTTTCAGCAAGTTTGGAGGATGTGATATCTGTGCATTATAGGGAAAGGTGTAATGTGTCCATCTCTGTTGCTCAGACTTCTCCATGCAGCTTTATACAGTCACACTTGATCTATTAGAAACTATAGTTGCTGGAAAAGTTATGAAAACATTGGCTAATATTTTACAGACTCGAGTTTATTTTTCCAAGGATTTTACCTTTCATTTATCCCAGAGCCTTTCTTCAACAAACTGGGTGGCGAAAATATCATCTTACATTTGAATGATGGCACATTGGGCCCAGCTTTTCCCAAAATGTGTGATGGATGGATTGTGAGTGTGTGGCCACTGACTCATAAAATGAGTCTGGACATGTCGAGCCCGACCCGTGCCTGGTTCCCTCTCCAGGTGCTGATGTCCCAGCGGTGCTGAGGCTGAGCTCCTGTCCTTGCTGGAAGCAAGGGGGTGGCATTCAGCTTGCAGAAAAGAAACGAGCCAGTGCTGGAAGTTGGGTTCTGATGGTTTGATGAAGCCGTTTCTGCAGCTACCTCTGAATCAAACATTCCTGATGAGCTTTGTTTGTTGGGTTAAACTGTGTCTCGTGGGTGGAAGCTGGAAAAAGTAAGCGGAGCACGGGGTGTTAGTTTTAGTTGTATCTACCAGATAGATGAATCTCATATACTTATTTGCAAAGGGTTTTTCTCCTTGGCACAGCAAGGCAATTCATTATCTGTGACATTCCACACACTGTCAGTATTTTTGGGCAGTGTAGGTAGGTAAACACTGTGTTTTGTTCAGAGTGAGATTTCTAATACAAAATTGTATATTTGCTATGAATCACAGACAGTTATACAATAATCTTGCATGTTTGAAACTTCTGGTTACAGAAGCAACCCTAAATGTATTAGAATCTTACTTTTAACTCCCACCAATAGTCAAGTTAATTTGACAAGTTGAGAGTTTTTTTAACTGCTATGGCAAAAGATACATGTGGAATACCTTTCTTAACCACAACCAAGATGTTGTAGAATCCTTAATCTGAGAGTTAGAAAAAGAGATGTTCACTTTGCACACATATTATTAGACTAAAATTTGTGTGAAGAACAGATGTTAAGTCAAATTACACAGTGCCTGAAGACAAGTACTAAAGAATTATAAATATGATTATTTGTTGTGATAGCCTAATTTTAAAGGAGAGGTTTTAATTTTTGACCATGGAGTCATTCACAGCCTCCAACCAGAACAAGATATGGATTCAATTTTTAGTATTTGAAACATTTGAGGAAATAATTTCAACATTTAACGGTGTCAGTGTCAAAACTATTATTTTTGCAATGTAATTGGCTTTTTTTCCCATTTGATAAACTGGACATGTAGAATAAAATATATTGAAAAATATATTTATTGTCAGGGCAAATAGGAACCTTTTGCAATGGAACCACTTGATCTTGAGAATGAGAGGCCAGTCATGGTAGATCATGAGCGCTGAAGAAGTTGCCAGTTTAATGCTGTGAATATTAGTTTGCAGTTTGGTTTCTTAACCTCAGGAGATAGAATACTCATTAGAACACTTAGGCAGAATAAGAACTTAAAAATACATTGTTTTATGGCTTTTGGGTTTTATTATGCTTAATCCACACCCTGGGTGCCAGCAGTGGTTGTGAGTAACGAGTCCAGATTTCAGCTCCCAGAACCGTGAGCCCTGGGTTTGACACTTGTCCTCAGCAGAGCTGCAGAGCTGTCCTTTGAAGCACTTTCCTTCCCGTTCATCCCGGGGAAGGAGCCCCAGCTTTTCGCTGGCAGGAAAGAGGGGGCAGCGCCACAGCAGCTCAGGGCTGCTCTTTCTCAGAGCGGCTGCGGGAGGCCGGTGCTGCCCTGTCCCAGGCGGTGCAACCGGGCCGCTTTAATCTGCTGTGCTCAGCAGCGGCTGAACGTGAGGAGGAGCGGCGGGACCCCGGCACTGACCCCGGCACTGACCGCGGCACTGACCGCCGGCACTGACCGCCGGCACCGACCCCGGCACCGACCCCGGCACTGACCGCGGCACCGACCGCCGGCACCGACCCCGGCACCGACCTCGGCACTGACCCTGGCACCGACCGCCGGCACTGACCCCGGCACCGACCTCGGCACTGACCCTGGCACCGACCGCCGGCACTGACCGCGGCACTGACCGCCGGCACTGACCCCGGCACTGACCGCCGGCACTGACCGCGGCACTGACCCCGGCACTGACCCCGGCACTGACCGCCGGCACTGACCGCCGGCACTGACCGCGGCACTGACCGCCGGCACTGACCCCGGCACTGACCGCCGGCACTGACCGCGGCACTGACCCCGGCACTGACCCCGGCACTGACCGCCGGCACTGACCGCGGCACTGACCCCGGCACTGACCCCGGCACTGACCGCCGGCACTGACCCCAGTGCCGACCGCCGGCACTGACCCCGGCACTGACCCCGGCACTGACTCTCGCTCTCCCCTGGGTGCAGCCCGGCTCCCTGGGCACACCCATGGGGGCCCTTACAGCTGTAGAGGACGCCGGTCCCTGCGCTGGCCCGTCCCACAGCTGGCCGGGCGGCCGGCGCAGGGGCCCAGCTGTGGCTCCCGGTGGGCTGAGGCAGCGATCAGCAGAGGGCACCAGATCGACACCGCTGCACCTGCGGCACGGGATGGGCGCAGGTTGGCCGGGATGCAGCGAGGGATGCGGCGAGGCTTTCCCCTTCAGCGCACGCCTTCAGCGTGCCTGCTTTCCTGTGAGGCTTCTGGGTCGTCAACATTGTTTCCATCTTAGACTATATTGTTAAAAAGAAAATTTCATGGGAGTGAGCTGCTCCGGTGTTGCCTTTCCAAAGGCTGTGGGATGCCAAGCTACATAGCCACAGCTTCTGGAAGCTCGGATGATCTGTTCTGTTATTTCAGAGAGATTAAGATTGTTCAGTCATGACTAAACATTTAAAAGCCAAGAAAAAAAATATTTTGTTTAATTTTTTTTTTCTTTTTTTAAAACAAAGGTCCAAACAGCCCAACATGAGATGACTTTGGAGAGGTAGGATGGTATTAATTTCACACTGCCAGAGCTGCTGCATGAGGAAGGGTATCAGAAAATGAACGAACTAAGCTTCTCTAAAAGCCCCACCAGCTTCTGGATTGTTTTTCTTTAAGAGTTGCAAAGAAATTTCAGTTTATCAAGATTAACACCTGAAAGAACAAGAAAAAAAATTGATGGAAACAAATGTTTTGGTTGGGAAGAGAAGTATTTATTTAGTGAAAGGCTCACAGGCTGCACTGAAGGGGCCAGCCCTGCAGTGCCCCAGTCCTTCCTTCCCTCTCACAAAATGGGAAAATGTCCTCAACTCCTGCTCACTGTTCCTAAAGGCCACGCCAGTGTTTAACTAACATAAAGGTCTGTTTCAGTAGGACAATATGTGGGACTTTTTTAAAGCAAGAAAGGAAAGGCAGAGTAGGTGAAGCTGCAGACATCAACTGTGTTTTTCAAGCTATGCAAGTTCGCATTAATGTTTTCACCAGAGTGCATCTCCCCACATAATTTCTCCATCTTTTTATAGCTGTGCTAATGATGTTCTCATTTCTTCTGTAATCTGTTGCAGTCCTACACATTAGATTCAGTGATGACTTTGCAGAAAACACAGATTATGGTGTTGGCAGGAATTCCCTTCCCTGGAGGTACGAGACATTTGAGTTAGGTGAGGAGGGCAGAGTTTGCAGTTTTTCCTGGCAGTGGTTCAGTGCAGTTCTGTATTTATTGTGACTCAAAAAAAGCCTTTTATTTAGTCTTGTATGAAATGCCTCTTGCCTTTCTCCTGGAATTAGTGAAAGTTGAGGGCATTTTATATCCTCAGAGATTTTGCATTTTTTACTAGTGTATGTCAGTGTGGCAGAAAATTGTGATTAATAATACCTGTGGCAGGGGGAATACAGGGCCCGAGAGAGCTGCAGTTTATTCGGGGGGAGCAGGATAAGGGTACCAGTTGCTAATCTGGCTACTGCTACAGGACTAGAGCAATCTATATTTAATTTACCTTTTCTGAGAATGATATGAAAAGGAAGAAATCATTTTCTAGGCCAGACAAATGTGAGTATGTTATTGTGATGTGTTGTCATGGAAATGTTTCAAGAGACCAAACTTAGTTAATAATACATAATATTGTAGATAATGCATTAGTTTAATCAATGAGTTATACAGGTCAATGAACTGAAACTGATGTTAGAGGGAACTGAAAAGAAAATGAATAATTTAAACTGTACTGTATGTGTTTCATAAAGCTGAATATAGGCAGAAAAAGAGATGGATAAAACAGTGTGATGGATAGAAGGAAATAGAGACACACAGATTATTTGTGTAATTCATCCACCTGTTCCTTCCAGTAAATGGGAAAATCTGTTTTCAGTCCTAGATCAGCCTTCTTTATGTAGGTTGGCTTCTGCTCTTCCTCTTTGTCTTCTCAAAAGATTCTTCAGATGTTTAATGTCTCAGGAATTTAAAAATCCCCCTGTAAACTAGGTGTTTTTAATAACTGGTGTGCTTGGTTGTGGGCAGCACACGCTGCAGCTTCCCTTCCTTTGCTGCTGTTACTTCAGGAAATACTCCCGAGCTGAGGGGCAGGGACTGATGCAGGGTTTGTGGAATGCCACGTGTTGGCTGTGGCAGAGGGGGCTGAGCCTGGGGCAGGATGTTCTTCATGTCTGTGGCACTGGCAGCTGGGGCTCATGGCAAGGTGAAGACTCCAAACCCTTCCACTGTGACGCTGGCCACTAAGCAATGGAGTGTCTTGTATCTCTAGAACTTCTACATTATCCTACACCAATTTTGTTCCTTCCTGACTGAAGTGAAACACTCAGTGACTGAAGTATGTATAGTGCTTAAGGTAACGGTACATAATCTCCTGCACCCTCATTATATGATATTTAAAAATGACTCTTTGCTTGCCTACAGCCGTCAGGCCGCTCAAGCCTTGCCTGGCGAAATGAAACAATGATTAAAGTAACTGGGGGACCACAATATCCTTCAGGGTCTCCCATCAGCCATCAGCAGGGCCACACAGAGCAGATCAGGTGCTAAGTGTTACTCTTCAAAAGGGTTCTGGGGAGCAGCTAGAGTGTGTGAAGTCTTGCAGACTTTTTTTATTAACTACTTGTTTAGGAAAGCACGGAGGTATTTTCTGCCGTTGCCTGAACACCACCTCTGAATACCAGAAATCAAATAAAAATCCCTATTTCCTGCCTTCCCAAAGGAACTGCATTACCTATAAACCTTGTTTACCTTTGGGCCATGATTAACATTTCCCCATAAGAAAGGATTTTGGATATTCCAAAAAGGAAAGGCAACACAGTGATATATGTGCTTATAGTATCAATGTGAGAAGAGTAAACAAGGAAAAGATATTTCTATTTCTGTGATTTCTCATTTGAATTTTCTGTTTGCCATTTAACTAGTAATGCATGGGATGAGAAAATATTCAAACTGTGATTTTCAGTGGGGAATAACAATAACAGTCAGATTTGTACATATTTCCAGTGCATTTTCCTTTTTGTTTTTTTGCTAACCCACGTCCTCGTTTATGTGCCAGCAGAGAACACCTCTGTACAAGTCAGCTGTTTTTTAATAAATATCTGAGCATCCATGCTGTTTTAAAATCCATGCAGGATTTTTCACCACTACCACCACCCTGGGATACAATTGCCTGTCCCTGACTGTGAGTTTTGTCTACTCCTGAGATTTTACATATGGTGGTAATGTGGAAGGAAAGGTCAGGTCAGTGAGTGAGGTGCAGGAAAAACTGTTTGTTCCAAGAGAGTATGTGTGGTGTAGGCGGAGATGTGTGTCCCAGACTTGAGGAGAAGGCAGCTGCACTCTGGACTTGCTCTGTCCCATGCCTTCAGGCCACTGCTGCCTCTCCCAGGGATGGGCATTCAAGCAGAGCCTCCTCAGGGCCGTTCAGCTCACTGGCCATCCCAATTTTGGTATAGTCAATCTGGCATCTTCTCTTTCTTAAGATCTTTACAGACCTGCACTCTCAAACCAGGAAATTCCTCAGTGTCAAAGATGTGGTTCAGAATGGAGGTGGGGTGATGTTGGTTTGTTCTATTCGATTTGTTTGTTTTGTTAAATTGCCAAAAATTGGTATTTACTAAGTGCTCAGCATTTAGGTAGTTGGGAGGAGATTAATCATATCTCTTAATTCCAGTGATTTATTAGAAATTACACTGACAGCCCACCAGCTTGTATGGACAGTTTAGGACCCATTCTTGCTCATAGCTTCCTAATAAATAGTGAAAAATCAACCATTGTTTCAATTGCAAGAGTAAAGCATATGAGTAGTGAAAAAAATCTTTGCTAAAGGCAAACTTACTAGGTTTTGCCAAGAAACTTGTGCAAATGGCATTAATTATGAAGAGCGTGGCTTCTGTGTCATAGAGCATTTATGAAATTGAAAGAAAAAGTCAAGACATTTGATTTTATACAAAATCAGCACCAGTGTTTTAGATCTATTGGCCAGGTCAGGTGTTCTTCAACAGCAGAAGAATATTCTATTATTCTTTATTCTAATATTTCTACCCCACAGACAACAAAAAACCGACATGAACAAAATACAAACCAGAACAGGATGACAAGGGGATTCTCCAGTCTTCCTCATAACCAGGTGTCAGAAAATGGAAGAGGCTTGAAAGTCTTTTAACCCTGAGCTCATATTCTAAATTTAGGTTCTAGAAACTTTGTACAGGTACCACTTTGCAGTAGTTTTTTTTGTAAGTGGAAAGAGAAGTAGTTCTGCTGAGTGTTTTCCTGTCATTTGTGGTTCGTGTGCATTTGGATAATATAAAAATATCCCATGCAAACTGATAGGCCACGGTATCAGAACATCTCTGCTTGGAATCACACGTCGACAGACAAGCAGATCGGTTTCTGCATGTGTTTTTGGAGAGGTTTAAGGAATTTGAAAGTTAGTGGAAACAGCATCTGTCAGCTATTATTGTAGTGTTGTTCTTCCTTGTTTAGCAAGTTGTCAGCAACTAAATTGACAGAAAATCAGGCAAATGTATTTTTGTGTACAGTCCTTGACAAGTTGTGGAGGCCCATTTGTGTCTTTTCTTGGCAATGACATTGTAGGTTCATGTACAAAATCTAAGCAAGTTATCACTTCACTGAAAGACATTGAGTTAAGACAATCGAAAATACTTGCTTTCTGTTATAATAAATATTTAATAATTCTACTGTAAATAAGAACCAGTTGGAAAATAGAATGTAGTAGCAAGATACTTCAACTGTATCTGAAGTGAGCTAAATGCTCCTTTTAGCAGTTAAGCCTTTGCAGATGTCAGCTGAGGAGAACAAACACCTTCATAATTTATTTATCACAAGTGAAGGCTGATTTTCTACTTGTTTGTCTAGATATTGCTTTCATTTTTCTGTCTCCATCATGTCCGCTTCAAAGCAAATGCTAAGCTGAGATTCTAAAATCACTTCTTTTTTATGGATGCTTTTCTTCCCTCAAGGTAGACTTAGTCAAGAGAATCTAATGAGACACTGTCCATCTGCAAAGCTTTTCCAGGAAATGCTCTTTTTTCATTAATTTGCATAGAATTTTATTTATGTTAAAGTCACTATAAGAGCAGTGGAAGTTGTTACTGTCTCCTTCAGAGATTTCAAACCACCAGTTTTTGAACTGGATGTGTGCAATAATTTTATTTAGGCCTATGGGAGAAGAGGAGCTTGGCCCCAGTCTTTTGGATTGACTGTTTTACTGAGCCTTCAAAAACTTTTTTCACCATACATGACCAAAAAGTATTTTTAAATCCTGGGATTTTAGGAGTGAGTGGAGATTTTAAGCTAACTGCAAGAAGACTTGATCTGGGAAAGCTCTGTTAAATATGAAAGAGGTGGAGGGACCACAAATCCCAAACTGTTCCATGCTCCCTTGTTCCCTTCTAAAATTCTGAGCTGATATTGCAAGGAAATTTTTCTTTGGAGTGTAATGTTTACTTGGGGAAGATGGTGTTGAAGTTAAAAAAACCCCCTTTATTTAACTATGACATTCTTAGGATCATTTAGCTGCTAGACTGGGCTGTGCACTGTTTGAAAAGAGGCAGAAATTGCAAGATAAGATCAACTGCTCACCTGGGGAGACTTAGAAAAGTTTCATATTTGAAGCACATGTTCCCAATGCTAGTCAGGAATGGATAGCATTAAATTCTTACATCTGGCACAGAGCTGCTTGCTTTTATGTTGGTTTCTTTTCTTGTTTTATTGTTTAAAAGGATAATAAAACCTCACAATAATATCTCATAATCAGTATAGCATATCTCCAGGCACCTTTTGAATGGTGGCTTTGCCAAGAAGAACATACGTCGTGGTTTATTTTGCCTACAGAAATGTTGAGGTTTTGCATCTGGATCCCTTTGGAAATAAATTTCTGATTTGTACCAGTGCAAAAAAGGGAAGAGGAAAATATTCTGCACTGGCTGAATAGATGGTAATTCATTTTGGCTGGGTGGCAAGCAGAATTAATTATCCAAGCCAACAGTACACCTTCTTCAGCTGTTGCACATTGCCATAGATGCTTCCTAGCCAAGGCTGCTGCCATTTCCCTTTGGTTTTGGTATGGTTCTATGGTTGGTTCTGAGTTAACTGGGTGTGTTGTAGAGAATAAACCCAAAATCCACCTTAAAATGAACAAGAATTTCAACTCGTAGGGTTTTAGTGTGTTTTAAAGCAAATTTTGGCTGTGCTTCACAGACACTGATCTTCCCTGCTTCTTTTTAGGACTGCAGAAAACAGACTAAGAGCAAGGGAAAGACTAGAACAGGGAATGTTCAGGTGTCTTCATAAAAGCTTTCTCTTTGGAATTCTTTCCAAATGTTCCACTTTGTTTCAACTAATTCCTTTTTATTCTCAAATCTAACTAAATGCAGTGTCGATGGCAATGGACTGTTCATTTGATGTGTTTGTTGCTGGCAGCTGTGTGTCAGCTGGATCAGCGTCACTGTGCCCTGTTTGTCCACTGCTCCCTGGATAGTGGCTGTGGCCACTGCAGGAGACAGGTGCTTCAGCTCAGACTGGATTTGCATTTCTGTTTCTGCGGCTTCTGATCCAGATTTTTTTTCACCGGTTCAAATTCCTGTATAATTTCTGAAAGCCTCTGTTTTCTTAGGACACTGAGGGAATCAATATCCATGCATCTTTTGCAAATCCTAGTTAAAATGCTTCCAGGGTATTTTCTTCCCTCCAGTTACATTAAGATCTCTGAGGTTAGTCCTTCCTACAGAGAGTCTTTAATCCTCCCCTTGATCTAACAGGGCTGCTTTTAGCTCTTTCTAAAAAAAAAAAGTTCTGCTCGAAAGTGTCAACCAGAATTTTATCTCAGGAATTTCTCGATGGTGTTTCCAGGAGGAGGAAGGCCATGCTTTGACAGTGGTATTTGGTTGGTCACATTGACATGTTCTGATACCCTTTCCCGGAGCCAGAAACTGGGCAGTAATTCCATGACTTGTTCATCCCCTTGTCCTGCATCTCTTTAGGCCCTTTCAGTCTGTGGCCAATCTAAGTGATTCTGTGGCTGGGTTTTTTCAAGCTTTACAGTTCCATCAGCTTGACTTGGCTTTGCTGTTTGGGTCTAACCACCTAGAACAGTGCACTGCTCATTTTTCCTAATGCATAAGAAACTTGTCCCTATTACTGAGCTGGTTTTTTTACTCTTTTCTTATAGAAGAACTATCTGGAAACATTCTGGGAATAGGCTGCAGTTCCAAACACAGTTGTGATTACTAAGCAGTTGGGTTTTTGCCATCAGCAAATGATCATTCACTTACTGATGTAGTGAACCATTTTAAGAGAATTTGTCTTGTTTGTCTCCTGTTACTGTTGGTTATAATCATTCGTCTGATTCAGTCTCTTAACTCCACGCAAATTGTTCCCATCAAATTAAATTTTTAATCCATGACAATGCTAAATGCAGTTAATTGTTTATGGAATGTTCTGTAGCATAGTGATAGAGACAATTTTGATCAATCAGGTGGCTCTAAAGCATACAGATCTAATACTGCATCACTATATTTCAAAAATCATTACTGTTGCTTTGAAAAGTGCCAGTCTTGGTTAAAGATGTCAGCAAATTTCAGAGGAGGACAGAAAATACCCATTTAAAAATCTTGGTTTAATTTAAAAGTTAATGCTGAAAAGTGTGCAATTGGAATTTTATTTTCCTTCTGTTACACCCACTGATGACTGTCGTGAGAGCAATAGGCCAGACATGGGATTAAAATTGTGCTAGTTAAGTAATTTACTAACTACTATTCTGCAGTTCTACTCTTTCTTTAGACTGTTGGCTTGAACCATAGACTTGAGAATTCTTGCACCTCTAAGACGTTTTACTAAACAAACATTAATTTAATATTAAGGGTTACAGAATGGAAACTATTGCCTATACAGTACTTACAGTATTAAAAGGACCAAATTTAATATAAAAGGCAATCTTTCATAGAAACACATAAATTGAATCCTTAAAGAAATACTTTCCTTCTAAATTTCTGTCTGTAGATAGGCAATTTCATCAAGCACGCTCCCAACAGATAATGTGAATGTTAAGGTGTAAACATGTCTTGAAACAACCCTTTAATTTGCCATGGGAAGTTATTATGGTGACTGCAAATTATGTGACCTCCTCATGCTAAGTAAACCCAAAATGAAATCTAGACAAGCCATTAAGGAAATAAAGCATTGGTTTAATTCTATTGCATTCCAACATTATGGAAAGACACACCTTGGAATTGGAATTGATTGGAACATGTGTGACTGAATATGTTGACAGTGAAATCTGATTATTTTCTGTAGATGGTCAAATATATCAACTCACACTGAGCTCCCAGCACAATCCCATGAGGGATGTTTGCATCTCAACCAGCCCTTCCTAGATCCTGATCCTGCATTTTCCCCTGGTGTTATGGATCAGAAGCTCATGATTATGAAACCCTTTCTGTCTGAACTGTTTTTTCTTTTTAACCAGGACAATTATGTTTCCCTTTCCATAGTGTGGTCCCCCCAAGATATCTGGAGAAACACACTGGGTCCACTTTGCCTTTGATACAGGTCTCTGCCAGTGCCTGAAGTCCTTGTGTTTTAGGAGGAGTGGGTCAGACTTTACAAGGGCTCGTGTCAGCCATCCTCCTCCTGTACGTGCATGTGCAGGTCTCCCACAAAGTTTCATTCAGCATGAGGGTGTCCAGTGTAATGCTTTAGCTGTGATTGTATTTCCTTGTGTGACTTCCTCACCCAGATTTTAATTGTGCTGGATGAAATAAATAAATAAATGTGACCATTTTTAGAACTTTAGGTTGAGATTTTTCTCTGCTCACATTGAAAATATGGCAGGAAAACAGCTTGGAGATGTCTTTTGTTTTAATTACTATATTGAACTGTAATTACTTTTAATTACTATATTGAATAGTGCATCAGTTATTTTCCTTAAAATTTGCGATTTATCATCAGTGAAGATTTTGTGAAAAAGTAGAAGCCCCATTTTTATTCCACACCATTCATTTGTCTTCTCAACTTGATCAGTACCAAGCAGACTTCACTCTTGATATTGGAGGAGTTCAAAGTTTAGCCTGTGTGTTTTCTTAAGCATCACATATGGGCAGGAAAATCTTATGTACCTGATAAGTTACTTTTGTTTGAAATATTTTTCAGGAGGGACTTTTTTTTTGGGGAGCAGTGATCATTCACTAGAAAACTTAAAATCATTAATAAAGCCAAAAAAGTCTCTTGCTTTGGGATTATTGGGTTTTTTTCTCTAACTAGCAAAAAGGAAACACTTATGCAAGATAGAAATGAGCTTCTTACACTATCTCCACACTGCTGGTAATATGCTAAAATTACTGGGCAATTTTGATAAGTAGTTATTATATAAAAAAGGGGGTTTTCAAATGCTTTACTGATCAATGGCTAGCCAGGGCTATGCCATAAAGAGATTTTAAAGAAAAATCGAGCACATCTTACATCTCTGTGCATTAGGAACTGGTATCAGTGGGCTCAGGAAGAGCATCCAGGGTCACTTTGTGCCGTTCTGGTTGAAGCCCTGGATGCCTCCTGTGTCACAGTTATGATACCTGCAGTTTTGGGTTTACATCCACAAGTCAGACTTCCTTTTTAATTCTGTGAAACTGTCTGCTGAAAGGAGAAACTCTGTGTGTGCTGTTTATCTTTCTTATATATTTAGGAACTAAAGAATGATCTTGGTCTTTCTCATTAAGAAAAAATAAAAATCTCTAAAGTACCTCATCTTAGAAAGCTCAGCTGTAGAACAGGAAAATTCTCTGAGCTGGTGTTTTTATTTTGCTTTTAGATGCTTTTCAGTGGCCAGAGTATATATTTGACTCAATTTGCTATGGCTGATCAAAGCAGAAAGCCCTGAGTTAAGCTTTATTTGTAAGGTATGAGCAACCAAGGCAAGGGTTAAACAGAGTCCTGAAAAAACCTCAGGTTATGTAAAACCACATGCCAAGTTTCTAAAGTGAAAGGCATGTGAGAAAACAGGTCATAAATCACTGTGTCTGTAGAAGATGAAGTCTCCAGTATTTATTATTTACGCACCATTTTGATTTGCCCATGAGGAAGCCCCTTGTCGGGATAAATGCTGTAACTATAGTGATAACACACTTGGAGCTGCAGCTTCCAGCGTGGGGCACGGCCAGGAGAGCAGCACAGCATCCTCTTGCTCTGCTTCCAGATAGGAAGGGGAGCATTTGTCTCACAGTAATTTCTTTTTTTATGGGAAACTATGCACAAAAGAAAAAAAAAAATGAAGGTAAAGAAGCGTTGTTAAAGTACTTCAAGGAAATGTGCACACTTCTTTTCCTTATTTATTCCTGAACAGCAAACAAGAGCAAAGAGTTTGGGTTTGTTTGTTTGTTTTTAAAACCAAGCTTTTGAAAAAAAAAAGTCTTTAAATTTCTATTCTAAAGACAGTTTTTCATAAGCATGTCTGTAAAAACATGTTGGGGTTATTTTGTATGTGTGCATTTGGATCTAAGTATCTTTGTAGCTCTGGCTAGAACCAAATGCTTGAAGGCAGAGGTGAGATCCCCCTGTGCCTCTCTGGACCCACAGGTGCTCCCTGCTCCTCCAAATCCTTTGAGAAGAGCCTTCCAGATGGAGCAACGTGACTCCACGCACAAGCATTCAAATATGTAAAAAATACAGATTTGATACATATCTCAGAGGTTTCTGAATGATCTGGGGATGTTTCGAATGTTTTCATGAGATCACCTGTTTGCTTTTTATTTGTTACAGATATCGGCTCTTTCTTGGCAGCCTGCTGGCTCTGCAGCTCAGCCCCTGTGCTGGTTGGTGCTGTCAGTCCTCTCTTGTGCCGAGTCTTTGTGGCTGTGGGAAAAAACATTGCTCTTCGGGATGATAACAGTCACTGAGGAAAAGCCCCTTAGTTTGTGACAGACAGAATGTGTATCTGCAGAGCTTGTTCAGCACTCGGGAAAGAGGGGCTGAGTTCTCAGCACACCTGGGCCTTCTGTAGAAGTGACAGATGGGGAGATGAGATTGAATGGCACTTTCAAAAATTACAGTTACTGTTCTGAGATACCTTGGCTCAGTGATTTTTCTGTGCTTGACTCTTCTTTCGTCTAAAAGTTTTTAATTATCAAGTGAGTTTTTATTTAGAATGACACGTTCTGATACATCATATGACAGTAGTTTATACACTCTAATCAGTTGTAGTTCAGTCTCAAGTAAAACTTCCATGTATCTTTTCTTTTTCTTTGCTAAAGAAGGTTTGAAATATCAGTGTGTGATATTAAGGCTTGCTTTGTTTTCCCCCAGTGGTGTTTATTCCTTTCTTCTCTCTGTAAGAAGTTGGTGTGTTCCCCGGGAACAGCACACTGAACCAGTATTCTGGAGGCTTGGGGTTTATCCCATGTCTGTTCTTTACTGCATTTCTCCTCAATAACTCACTTTATCCGTCTCTCTTTCTGTTCATCTCATGTATAAAGCAGGAATAACAATATTGTGACTTGCTTGGAAATAAAGTAGGAATTTCTTTCTGAAATTCAGTAAGTAAAATCCCTGTTAAGGTGCAGTCCCCGTTTTCTCGCTCTAAATAAGATGTCTTGAGAATTTGCTTCTCGACTTGGACAAGATGCCCGTGGATGTATCAAGTATCTTGTCAAAATAGTAAAAAAGGTTGCCTGAAGTGAAGGTATTTTGTAAACTGCAGAGACAAAAAATGATTTTAAAAGTTTTCTCTTTGCAGGAAGAGAAGAGTGAATTTTATTGTCTGACCACATTTATGGAAGTAGTTTTCATATGTAATTTTTTCCAGCAGACACTTCCTTCCACCCCATATTCCCTAATTCTGCATCTCACAGACACTGGTGGCCTTTTCTGAATAAGCTTTTCCAAGGAACCAAGATGTAGCAAACCCTGGGTACAAAAAGGTTGGTGTCAGAGATTCATTCTCTGCCATTTCAGGAGTGTCTCCATCTCCATCTCCACTGGCTCCCTCCTGGCAGCACAGTTGCCTGGCCTGTGGCAGAGATGGATGTGGAGGCAGAGGAGCTGCAGTGTGTGAGCAGCAGAGGACAGGATGAACGGCTCCTGAGGGTGTGCAGCCTGCACAAGACAAAGGAGAGAGCACTTCAGCTCCCAGGGAAGAGGCAGCATTTCTCAGCATGATGAAGTGCTTCCATGGAGCTGCAGCAGCTACAATAGCACTTACATCTGGTAACTTCACTTTTATAGAACGCTTTTGCCAGATTTTTCAGTATTTCAGTGAACATGTGTGTGTTTATATTGGAGAAAGGATTTTGCTTTAATGTCATCCCTTCCGAGACACGCTTGGTAATAAACAACTCCAGATCACACCTTACATTTTTTATCAGGAGTGAACTCAAAATGTTAAGCTGAATTTCAGACTAAAGCTATTCATCATTTGAGAATACACCTGGGTTTTTGATAAAATATGTGTATCTCAATGCAGGGTTAGTATGTGAAATTCAGGCACCCCAATTGTATCTAAACACAGGATTAGTGTGGGAAATTCAGGCACCCCCTGTTTGTTATTTTCTCAATTTTAGGTCACAATGTCTTTTGATTTTTGTCACTGAAGTGATTAGAGCTGAATGAATTTTCATGTGTACAGGTTGGGGAATGAGAGGAATTGGTGCCATGTGTTTCCCATTGTGGGAACCTTTATGATATCATCGTCAGAGAACATGCTCAATATGCCTTCCAGACCTGGCCTGCTATTTAGGTTGTGTGATTGCTTTGGACTGTGTCAGGACAATATTCATATTCCCCTTGGAGCATGAATATTAAAATAGTTAAAGCATTTAGTCGATAAGAGGAAAGATTCCCCCTCAAAAATACCAAAAAAAGAGGACCTTTATATTCCTGATGAAAATATGTGCAGTATCTCATTTAACGTCTTGGCCTCATTTTGCCATGGGCACTCTCAGAAGCTCCCTATTCAATGGAGCACTAATTCTCACCTATCCATCCTTAGGTACTCTCAGAAAAACACATTTTTGGTCCCAGTTGCTAGAAATAAAGTCCTCCTTCTGTCAGCATATGGATAACAGCTGTCATTACCACCAGCCAGTTATATTGTCTGCTGTCCCAGTCCTTTATCTGTCCAACTCCAGACACTAATTCAGAAAATCAGAATAAATAATCAAGGCATTTGGAGCTGGGGCCAAGTGTTTTTTATGTACAACACCTGTTGCCTTTTGGAGGGTTGGCACAGTCAGTCTGAGCCACAGCAGCTTTCTAGATTTCCTAACTGGATTGTATGAGAAGTGTCTTTGCAGGGGTTTTTTGGGTAACTCTTCATTTTTATTTTCATTAAAAGGTTAAAACACAAAGTAACACCACGCATCTTCAGCAAAGGACTGGGCAAAAAGTTTGCAGTGGGTAGAACTGTGCCCATTTTCACCCTGTGATACACTGATTGTGTTCAGCTGTAGTGCTGCTGTTCCCCCAGCTCTGGTGGTGCCCGTGCTGGGGCAGGGGACATCAAACACCTCAGAGAGAAAGCTGTCCTGTCCTCCTCCTCTTTAGTCTTTGTTTTCCTTTACCAACATGTATGCTGCCTGCAATTCTCTTCATGAATCCCTTAGGAATTTTCAAAGTGTAGTGTGTTTTGGGCGTGGAGAGGAAAAGGAAAGGGGAAAAAGGTGCCTGTCTTCTCTTTCCTCAAATGTTTCCAAACTTTTAACTTTTCTCTTAATTTCTGCCTCCTGAAACCATGTCAGTTTAAGCTGAGATGTTTCAAACTAAGCAGAGCTTTCATGTCAGTGTTTAAATGCAAGATCAGCCCAGTCTGGGCTAGTCCAGCAATGGGGCTGCTGGCTTGGCCAGGTGTTTTGGGGCACCTGGTCTTTGTTGTTTTGAGGTTGTAGTGACCCAGAGCAGCTCAACACAACCATGTGCAGCTGTGCCTCCTTGGGTGTGAGCTTGAAATAGATCCCGCATGGGAGTTTTTTAAGGCACCTAGGTTTGTTATCTTTAGATGAGCTGGAAGAAGTAGATATGCTTTGGAGGACACAGCCCCTTCTGCAGGTCAGACAAATTATCTTCCTTTCAACCAGTTAGTTGAATTAGCTAATTAGTGTAATGAATGATATTTTATTTGTCCAGAATCCTTGTATTACCTTTGTCTTTAAACTGTCACAAAAATTAACTCTTGTTTAGTCAGAATTCATATCAGTTTTGTGTGCTGAGATTTAGAAAAGTACAAAGAGGACTAGTGTCTAACTATTAATTAGAACTATAGAGTCATTTACACTCTGAAGGTCCAATACCTCTCTAAAGCATAGTCAATTATAGTAATTAAAAAAAAAAAATAGTATTAACTCTCTTCTGTCATGGGAAAACCATAAATTTGAAGGCTTAAAAATGGAATGTGTTTCTCGCAAATATATGTAGATACATACATACCCACCACATGTATATGAAAATATGGATAGTCTTAGCATCCAGTTCCAGCTGCTACAATGGACTACCCAGTGTCCCCTCTGTGGTATGGCTGGCTTTGCTACCTGTGTTAACAGAGTGAAAAATTATGGACTTGAGTTCCCAATGTAGGTGATTCTCTGTGCTATTTTTAAAAAAATTAATTAACTTTGTGAGAGTTGATTGGTCTCTAGGTTAACAGCTACACAGATACAGGACAGAAAGGGGAAGTGAAAATACGGCCTCTATATGCATACAGCTATATGCGTGCATTTATCTTAATTTGAAATAATTACTTTCTTGCAGAACAGCCAATGATTCCTTATTTCTGTGCGTAAACAAACTTTATTAAAAGTTAGAAAAGATAAAATACATTTTGGATAAAAAGGCACTTAAAACTCTTAGACCAAATTATTTTTGTTCTACGAAGAACCACCTTTTCTTCACTGAAAGTTTTTGGAGGCTCTGTAAAACAGCTGTTCTTGCAGGGCTTCTGCTTGCTTGGGCTTTAATCATTTTAACAAGGATGCCATATAACGTGTATTATATATAGCATGTACCCCATATCTATCTATAAACCTACATGTTATTCTCAAATCCAGAATCCATACGACAGACCTTTGAATATTCAATTTCCTGGCAAAATGCCTCAGTGGGAAATGAGCACAGCCAGAGCTAAAGTGGCTTCAAAGCAGTGCAGGACCAAAGGCTGAGCCTGCACCCATTTCAGTGCTGCTCAGGTGGAAGGCGCAGGGAAGGAACAGGGAGCCGAAGATGTTTAAGGAGAATAAAACCCACCTGCCTGTTCTGAGGTGCCTTTTCAAAGACCATGAGTGCCTCTAAGTGGCAGGAGTAAATAAGAGTGGCAGAGTTAAATCTTCATGTAGCGCACTCCAAATGGGATTAAACGTCAACAAATCTGTGCTGAAAGGATCTCTCCCTCTGTAATTTCCTGCATTGGAGTTACTACACTCTGGAGGGGAAGAACCAAAACGCAGACATTGTGTGACCTGAACATGAGGAGATGCTGTGGCTTCCCTGGGGGGTGGAGTTGTCTTCCCTTCACGTTTCAAAACTTCCTCAAAGATACCCATTTTAGCAAATCTATGTAAAGAACCACACCTGTGTTTTTCACTGCCCCTAGAGTTGTTATTTATTCTTCAGTCACTGACACTAACTAGAACAAAATGTAGTAATAGTTGGGGTTTGTTTCTGAATTAATGTCCTGACTGTCCATACAGTACATCTTCTGTAACGGGCAGCTCGTGGGGGTGGCTGAGAGTGAAGTCAGGCCCTTGGAAAGCTCTGGGGGCTTGGTGGCTGTTCCCTGTGTGTGGCACATCTTTGAACGAGAGTGGTTTTGGAACAGGCTCCTTCTGCCTGGTTCTTATTGCACAGTGGAGCTCTTCCCCTCTACCACATCTCCAAACCTCCACTCTGATACAGATACCTCATTTTGTGATGGGATTATCGATTTTATGCTGCTGCTGTGATTTCATCCATTAGCCACCAAATCCAATCTTCTCCAACAGCTACAAGCCCGTCCCAAAGGGACAGTTCTCTTTGGACAGCACCACAACCACCCAGGAAGAAAGTTCCCATTTTCTGTATTCTTGCTAGAGATTATTAGCAGGTTTGGTGCTTTTTTCCTACATGATGCCTTTAACTAGGTATCTTTTTCCTTTAAAAAATAATTATCTTTTAGATATCTATAAAGATGGCAGAAGAATAAAATTTTCTAGATTTAGACTTTTTGCCTTCTTGATAGGAGAAGAGCATCCCCATGCTCTGTCAAAGATCATTCCTTTGGTAGTTACGTAACTTTCATTTTGCCCTTTAAGTTTTTATTTCATATTCATGTATAAATGCTAGTGTGAAACAAGTATTTCCTGATTAAATGGAATGGTTTAAATAATCTTTTTTTCTCAATAACTGAACTGTAATGACAAATTTGATTCCCCCAACCCTAAAAAAGTCCAGAATTTTTTTTCATTAATAGCAGCAGTGGAGGAATCCCTCAGCTTTTAAAACTGTACTTGAGATAAAAATGTATTTTGTATGTTCTCAATTAGTGTGAAAATGTGCAAATGTCACAGACTGTTAATTACTTGAAGCTAGGAACATGGAGGACAGGAGGTGCCGTAGTTTTCCTTTGATGTGGAGGTGCTCCAGAGCATGGCAGCTCCCCCATAACTCAGTGCTGAATGAAGGAGGGGGTGTCTTCCAGGTGATAAATTTGCACTCTGTAGCCGAAATTTATTGGAAGCTGTGGAAGCTGAATTCTGGCCATAGGGTCAGTTTAGGAAAACTCTGCCAGCAAAACAGTTCTCTGGGCCTGGTACCACCAGCGTGATATAATTAAATATGTTGTTTGGCCAGCAGATCAGAGTGGGAGGTGGAATTAGGGTATGAGAGCAGTGCTAGCACAGCCAAACAGGCAGGCTGCAAATCAGCCCTGCTCATTGCCTTCTTCCTTATTTAAAAGGAAAGAAAAAAGGGGATGAAAAAGATTTGTTCATGTTGTCATTACCTCTCAAAAGAAGGTCTTAGAAAGTCCGACACTTAGAGGAGAGGTAGGAGGGCAAGACGGGGTGGAATGGCAAGGCAAGATTGATCCTTGAGAGGCTCAGGGAGTGGGGGGAAACATGTTACAAATGGTAATAAGGCAAGTTAAGAAAAATGATACCAGATGTGGCTGTAATGCCAACAATCAGCAAAAAAATGTAAACATATATAAAGCTGTAGTAATAAAGCTGTTACAGCTGTAATGTTCAGGATGGAAAGAAAAATGAGGTCTCTCTTTTTAACTTCAGCTCTATCAGGCTCTGGCCTCTCCTGAATCTTGGTTTTCCCCTCATCCACTCCATCCTGTTAGAGCAGTGATCCATCTTCATGGAAATTTGGTAGAGACCATTCCCAGTGTTTTGTATAAAAATAAAATACAACACTGCCAACATCTTTTACAATGAACGATTCTATTTATATCAAAGAACACTTTTGAACTCTTCAGCATATTTCACAACCAATTAAATTTCTAAGTGCGTGGAAGCATTTGAAAATGGATCCCATTCAATCACAAAGTGTGAGGGTTCAGAAGGGCTCTGGGCACCACTGCAGCCACAGGTCTGTGTGCTGTCTGTCCCCCTCTCCTGGATCACAGCTCCCTGAGCTGTGGCATCCTCTGATGCTGGCACAACAGATGTGAGGCCACCCAGGAGGTCACAGGTCTGCCCAGGGATCTGGTCCCTCTGGGTTCGTGGCTCCCATGGTCTACCCAACCAAGAGTTTAAGTCTCTTGCCTCCTGTTCCAGATGCACAGGACTCTGCCCCAGCAGCACTGTAAAACCTGGTGAGAACTGGGTGACCATTTTAAGCCCACACCTTAATTTCTCATCAACTGTAAGATCTGGGAGTTCTCATACTTTGTTAACTTTTTTAGATTCAAGTCTATATAACAAACAGAACTTTTCAAAAGGCCATGAAGTTTGTGTATTCCTACAGCCAAGTGATCCATGCCTGCAGAAAGCTTTGTTTTTCGCTGGGTATGAGCTTAGTGATTCAGTATTTGATAATTAAGGTTTGTTTTCTATTGATCCCATGATTCTTCCTAGTTTTAATAATGCACTAGCTCTTGGATCATTTATTAATAATGATGAAAAATTTCAGGACCCTCAGTTGTTCCCAGCTTTTTGGGACTCTCTAATAATTGCATCACATCAGCCTAGTGAGTTAGTGCAGTCCTAATGCATCCTGAGTGTGAATGACTAAAAAGTCACGTGGCTGTTTTAAGAGCTGTAAATTTTGCGTGTAACCATGCAAAAAAATACAACCTTTTATGGTTTGTGGTGTTGAATCACTAAGTTTGTGCCACACTCCTCTCATTTTATGGGCTCTTGTACATATGATTAAAGGAAATAATTTTTAATAAGCTGTTTTGTAAAACTGTACGCTGAGCTTGCAGGGAGTGGATACATTTTAATAGTGCTTGGAATTTCCAGTCCTAGTTATTATACAGAGTTGCTCAGTCCTTTCCTTATTTAGTCAGGCAGCTTGTCAGATTGTTATCTGTCAGATGTTGTTCCACTCAGCTTGAGCATTTCATTCACGTATTCTCAGTCCTTATCATGGCATAAATACTTCCTGTCTACTCTTGTTCTGATTTTTTTTGACTGCGTCCTTAGGAGCATTCAAGTGGGGAATATCCCAAAGTCCAGGCAAACCCTTAGAGTTGTTTCCTTCAGGAAGGACTCAGCTTTGGCTCAGCTGGGTGACTGAGCACTGTTGGCATGGCTGCAGCAGGATTTCATGCCTGCAGCACAAGAGAAGCGTTGCTGTCAAGAGGACCTGTAGAGAGCAGCAAGATTGGCAGCTTGCTTGTCTGTGTCTGTGTGTTAGGTGCTGGTTTTGAGTGCAACACTTTGGTTTGTACCCACATGGTCACAGTTTCTGAGACATATCCTCTCCTAAGATGACATGAGATCTGAAATTTGTGGCTTCTACAGGTGTATCAAGTAGATTTCTTCATTCTGTCTCCTCAGTACTGACTGCATGAAACATCTTCAGCAATTCAGATTTTTGAGTCATGCTTTGGAAAGGGTCAATTGTCGTATTAGCGATTTAAATTTCCTTCCTATTATTGCTTCATGCAAAGTAGAGTCACTGATTCTGTCTGGGACCTGCCTCTGCTCCTGTTTCCAAACTTGAACTATATGGAAGAGGCAGTCTTAAAACAGTAAAATGCTTTTTGGGAGGAACAAAGGCTTTTGCACATTGCTGCCATGTCCCTAAGAGCACAACCTACAACCTGTCAGGCACTTCCTCCTGTATGTGAGCATCCATCTTTGAGCAGAGTTCTCTTGGTGCCTCTTTCACTCCTGCTTGATCCCACACCAAGCCCTGAGTGCCATAATCCCCCGTGGTCAGGCTCTCACCTCCCCTCTGCTCGTGTAGCTGCAAGGGGGAAGAGCTGCAGCACTGCCTGGAGCTCTGGTTGTTGGTCTTGGAGGGATGCTCTGCTCAAATCCCTCCTGCTGTCACACAACGCAGCCTCAGCAGCATCAGCTGCCCTGGAGTGACAGCCTCATGAGTTTGTCTAGAAAGCATCAGTGATCTGGAGTTGCAAAACAGTATTTCTGCAAAGGAGAAACAGCAAAATAGTCATATGAGGGAGAGGAAATAGGTATTGGAGGGAAAAAAACTGTTACAGGATTGTAATGAGCCACTTTTCTCAAATGCTTGTACAAAAATATTCTCCAGAAGAGTTTGAGTTGATAAAAGTAATGGCTTCTAGGAATTGTTTAGTATTGACTTGAAAATAGAAAAAAAACCAAACCAACTTTATGCAACTCCCCCTGAAACAACACAGCTCTGAGCTCTGGGCAACAAATGGACTCAGAGAGAGGAAAACTGCTGTTGTCAAGTTAACTTACTACTGAGCAATTCGCTGTGATTTTTGTTGATCAGATTGACAGTAACTCCAGATAAGCATTTGAGATGACATGTGTTCTCACAGGTACCTCTGCAATTCCTTGGAATGCTGAAATAGTGCAAGAGGCAGACTTTATTTTCAGAGAAGTCGACTTTATCCTTAGGGCCACCCAGAGAGTGAAGCAATTCCAGTGACTCCCTGGAAGTGCTCATTTCATCTCTTGTCTCCCATCTGTGCCAGGCTGCAGGAGCTGCTCCTGCCCCAGCAGGTGCCCAGCCTGCACCACCCACAAGAGCCCTGGGCAGACAGGAGGCTGTTGAGATTCCCATCTCCAAGCCTGCTGAAGGTGCTTTGGTTGCTCCATCACAGCAGAGGAAAATGGGTGCTGGTAATTGAGTGCAGGCAGGAACCCCCACCAGCCCTTTGCCCTGAAGATAAGAATGAATAAATAAATAGTGACACTGTGGTCATGGAGGCAGGTAGTTAAGAAGGGAGGCAAGAAGTCAAGTGTGGGAGTTGGGAAGCTGGTGCAGACTGGGAGGAGGGAAGACGAAAGCATGGGAGGATATTTTTTTGTTCTTTTTTTGAGTGCACCATTCAGTTTCACTCTGTGGTTAACACGAGCTACAGAGTTTTTCACAGGGAATTTTAAATATGTATGCATCTACATAAAACACGTTACAAAAAATCCTCATTCTTTCTTTCTAAAAGGTTTTTTTAGCCCAAAATGATTCTTTGAATGATACTATAATCCCTCTCATGGCCTCTTATTTTCCCTTAAGGAAATATAAGTGTTTTCGTGAGAGGAATCTTCCACCTGGAGTAAACAAAGTTTAAAATTTATATTACCATCAATAAGAACATAAATATCTGTGTGCTTTTCTTATTTTGGGTGTGAAATAGTGGCTGCACTGGCTCCTCACAGAAAATCCATGTCACTCCACGAGTGAACACAAGGCTCAGTTCCACCGGCAGCAAGGGGATTGCCGGAGGTTAAAGTTTAAGCAGTGAGTGACGTTTCCCGCACGGGTTGTTCTCCACACAGGATGGAAGGCCCTGGTGATGTGTGCGTGAGCGAGTGGTTCCAGGTGAGGCTCAGCCACGCCGGGTACCTGAGGAGAGGGAGGGAGCTGTGCTCATCCCGCCTCTGTCTCCCCCAGGTGTCACTGTTGGTCCACACTGTGGGTCGGACCCGCTCCTCCGGCTCCATCACCTGTGGGGTACCTGTGGCGCAGGGATCCGAGGCAGGGCACGTCCTCTTAGAGTGTGGTCAGTGCTTGGTGACAGCCACGGAAATATTGAAGGCTATTGTACATGTGAACACGTACTGTACGTTTTCTGCTCGATTCAAGGGGTGTTTTCCATCAGTCCCGGAGATGAGCTGTGGACAGAGCTGGTGGGAAGATCAAGGAGCCACAGAGCAGGATGTGAGCTGGAGCTGGGACCGTGCCTGGACCACTGTCCCTCTCCTGTCCTCAGCAAGCTGAGTGCTTCCGTGGCTCCACATGGATGTGAGGAAGCAGGACAAAAAGGCTTTGTCAGCAACCCTGTGAGTGTCCCCAGGTCCCCGCACAGAGATGCCACTCCCTGGGGTGGCCCCGGCGTCACCCTGCCCCAGCCCAGCTGGCCCTGTGGCTGAGGGGACACAGCTGGGAGCGAGGGGACTCAAAGGAGGGGAGATGGGGAGGGCCAGCGCCCTCGAGGAGCCAGAGCAAATCCATTCTGCAGTATCCCAAAGCTGCTAAAGTAGGCTGCTTGGCTTCTAGTTAACAAAAACGTAGCGCAAATTAATTTTTTCCTAAATACGGTTTTAATTTCAGAGAGGCCGCTGGTGTCACTGTGCCGGCCGCCCCGGGAGCGGGGCAGGGAGCGGCCGAGGGCCGCGCAGCGCTGGTGGGCGTCCCCTTCAAACGGGGTCTGCTGCCGTAATGAAATAATTACAGAATGCCAGGCTGTTATCCAATTACGCTGACATTTCACCATTCTTGGCCGCTAACTGGATTAGGGCCATTGTAAAAGGATTAGCTGTGGAGCAGAGCCGAGCGGAACGGAGCGAGGCGCCGGCGCTGGGCACGGGCGCTCCCCGCCACGGCCGCGGGGGAAGCAACTCAGTACACACAACAGCACAAAGTGTTCAAAATCTGTGAGGCTCCTGTGGAAATCTTGTGCGTCCTTGAGAAGGATTTTCCTAATAAATAATTCAGGGTAGTGGAAAAGAGGAGACTTTATCTGACTCTTCTCTTTTTGCAGTTGCAGCTATGGCCATGTGCATTGCCACAGGAGCTGATGTCCATTTTCTAGAGTGACAAAATATCCCAAATATTTCTGTGTTTAAAATGTTGGAGTTAATTTTATATGTAATAGTTCGTGTGATGCTATGCCTTCTCTCTGATTTAACTATTTTTCAAAACGTTAGACTGAGTAATAATCATTTCAGTAAGTTCACAGCAGGTTCAGTATTTCCCAACCCCATATCTTTTAACTCACATTTTCTTTTCCTTTGTTTTTCGCTTTTTTCATTCCGATTTGGATAGGTGTAAACGGTGACTGATGGTTGTTATTAACCAGTCAGACTGTGCAGATTTCAATTTCCAGCCTTGCACTTCAATCACATTAACCACACTGTCACTAAATGCAGTTTTAGTTTGATTATTATCGTCTTCCACGCATGATGGGCCTTGGTGTGTTTTCTATGTACAGCATTTCCGAGGCTGCTGAAGAGCTACTTTTCTATTGAAGTACAAGAACTGCATCAACAACAATAAAGAAAAGAGTAGGGAAAGAAAAAAAAAAGGAAATGGTTTTGTCAGAGTTGAGAAAGGAAAACAGTGCATTAAAATTGCTTTGAAACTATTTCGTTCTGCTTGTCTCTCTCCTGCCAAATCGTGCTCTCATTGAAGTCAATGGGAACTTTGCCATAGAATTAAATAAGGACATAATGGAACATTGCTAACGTCACTGCCCTGGCTTTCCCCTCCCCTTCCTAAAATGGTTTTCTTCCCTTCTTTCATTTCTTTTTTTTTTTTTTCTTTCAATGAAAGCCGGCATAATAATTATCTGGAGCCATATTTAGTGAGTGTAATTATAGTATCTTTGTTCATGCATGTATTTACTCTAAAACATTAAATCTGTTTTATTTTCGTTCTGGAAAAGATTTGCCATTCCGTAGGCACTACTAGATGATTTTTTAAATTACATTAATTGTTTCAGCATCTTATGAAGTAAGTATTATACTCTGTGAGGAGAAAAAAAATAATAACTGTGCATGAGGTGGTTTTGGGTGCATTGGAGCTGAGGCTGCCAGCCCAGAGCTTTCCTTCCCAGACCTGTGCTGTCACCGGCTGTAGCTCCACACGGTGTCACTTGGATGTGAAGTTTGGCTGTGGAAAAAAATCTGGTTGTCTTGGATTTCCTTGGTGGTAGTGTTTGGATTTGATTCACTACCACAAATGGCTTTTAAGCTGACTTGTCTGTGGAATTTATACGTTTCCAAATATTTCATTCCATATAATTATTTGGAAAATGTCAAAGTAAAAGCGCTTCAGCGCTTATTTTGTTGTTTAACTAATAAGTTTGCTGAAACGGAGCCATTCCTGCAGACGTTTTCTAAATGAGACGTTTAATCTATCAGGGAGATCTCAGATCTCTTTCATTTTGGCATTCCAGTTTCTGCTGTGGACTCAGGTTTTGAGCTTAACTAAGTGCAACCTTTTAGCCTTTCTAAATGGGGCTGTAGTTCACTAGTCCAAATCTAGAAATTCACGGAATTTGCTGTGAAAACTGCAGCTCTTGCTTTCTGCTTTAGCAAGGCAAGTTCCTTCCCTGATCAAAGCTGATCAGCACTGAGTGTGTACAGATTTCTTTTTACGGGGTGCCTTGCTAAGGGATTAAAGCTGTACTTCCTTTTAACTCCTGGAATGGAATAGGCGTAGGAAATAAGACATGCAGAAAGCTTTTTGTTGAAGTTTTCCCAGATTCAGCTCCTAATTTTCCTTTAAAGTATACCGCTTAAGCTGCTCGTTTTTCTACTTCATGCAAAATAACCCTAAAGTAAAGCAGATTTTGGGAAATTCCTCCTCGCTGTGCCAGCCAATGGACAATCACTGTAGCCTTTCCAAGCAGGTTACACTTGACCCTTTGGTAACTTTTTTCCTACCTCTCTCCTTGCTTTTCCTCTGCCATCA
Source organism: Gymnorhina tibicen (assembly GCA_013399875.1). NCBI lineage: Eukaryota > Metazoa > Chordata > Aves > Passeriformes > Artamidae > Gymnorhina > Gymnorhina tibicen. The sequence continues at coordinate 479,430 of VXAZ01003899.1, forward strand.
TCTCGTGGTTTTATGGGTCCTGTCTTCCCCATTTCCTAATTATGTCCGGGGAACTTGATCATTATATGAGTAATTGGAGTTCTGATACAGGCTTACAGCATACATTACAATGTAATATGAAATGTAGACACTTCTGCTCTAAGTGGAAGTGACAGATCAGAGCTTACAAATTGCATTCATTCATTTAAGAACCGCCTGGGACCTCCAAATTGATCACATGTGTTGTATGGATTATGTAATATTAATTAGAGCGGTATCCAAGAGTGCAGCTGTGGTCTTTGATGGTTCTATTAAATCTCTCTTTTCAGGGGGTTGTAATTCAGTTCTGCAAGTCCTTTATTTCATGGGAGGAAAACTTGAAGTATAATTCTTTCTTCGCCAAAATTGAAAAGTGTTAGTGTAGGTAGATGTAAATTTAAGAGTGAATCAAAGAAACAGTGATATGCATGAGGTCTCAGACTTCCAGGTATTTTTACACCTATCCTCAACTTTTATATCTCTAGGTAGAACACTTCTCAAAACTGAACATTTTCTGTTTAAATTAGAGATAATAATTTCTTGCCCTGCTACTGTAGCATTAATTTTTTACAGAAGCTGATGATACTTTTGAGTTTCTTGATGTATGTTGTCAGTCATTACTCTGTATTTATGGTATATATGCATAATATGTAGTATTTTTGATGGACGTATGTGGTCATTATTAGTGCAGGATTAAAATAAGGCAAAGGTGGGACATTGTTTGTCCAAGGCAACGTAAAGAAGAAGTTAAATTTTAAAGTGTAAGATGACATTTTCATGATTCCTATGCTCAGTTTGCTTAAGTTCAGGTTTTCGGCAGTATTGACACGATGTTAAAATATTTTTATGAGGATGTGAACATGCTGCCATTATTTTGTGCAAGATTTTAGCTGCTGCTGGCCCATATGTGATGTTAATGTTTTGAAGTTAATTACGATTACTCACAAACTTTGCTCTAAAAGTTAATTTCTGCTAAAACTCCCAGGCTGCATTCTAGGGCTGATTTAATTTGCAATATGAGTAGTGCATCTTCTGATTCACACCTTCAGGCTCCAGTCTGTCTAACAAAAATACTGGAAAGTCGTAATACAGAGAAATTAAAGGACTGTACTAACTTCCTGCAAATTATATTAAAAATTTAAAAATGGCATTTGAGCTCCTTAGGATTATGAGCCTGACTGGGTGTTGGGTGATTCCACCTGCAGTAAGGCTGCAGATGAAAAAAAGTGTGACTTTTTTCCCTTCATATCTAACTTCCAGTTCAGAATGACAGCAAACTGCTCCCAGCAGGATGCTCCCAGCCCTTCCTGGCTGCTGGAATATTAAGACTTCAGCAGTATTGTCTTATAGCATGATGGATTTGTACTGTTTTCCCCAGACAATATGTGCAAAACTTGTTATTTAGGGCCTGCATAAATGCTTTTTTTATACTAAGAAGTTTCCTATTCTAGGATGTAGGGTTAAAAATCTGTCATTATGGAGCTATTTTGGATTTGTTTTGGTTGGGTTTTTTTTATGTTTCTCAAAACGTATGTTAATATTCATGTTGAAATTATGTGCTGCAAGGAGCATATATCCTTTTGGATCCAGTTTTAAAGGAACAGTGGCCCACATTCTCTTCTTGTGCTTTTGATTTGTTATTCGTTCATGCTTGCTCTGAAGTTTAGAGCAACTTTTCATAAAGCAGTTCTTTCCTTTCCAGTTACTCTCAGTATCTTCCAGCCCTGAAGAGCTGTGCTGCACCAGGCCCACGTGCACATTGCCTTGCTCCCATGTGCAGCAGGGGTTATTTCTCAAAGCAATGATGCTTTTAAAGTGTGCAAAAGCTTTGCAAAGCACTCCTCAAAACATTCTGGATCAGCCTTACTCCAGTGACACGAAAATAAGTTAGTTTTCCTTTTTTCCCTGTTTGTACGCCCCTTCAATTCCAGTATGTTCAGTGTAATGAAAAATGGTATTTATTTTTTCTTTTAAAATTTCAAAAGAAAACTTTGGAATGATCCATTAGAGTGGGAGAAAGGTAAAATTTTCCACTGGGATCACTTAATTTGCATAACGGTTAATACTCAGATTTCTTTTTAGATGAAAATATAAAAAATCCATGTGTATATACCTGCCTTTTTATAAGGATTTTTGTTGAGAGAACTGGATTATTCCACTGATCCACATAATTATATTGTCAATCTTTGTAGTTGATAGAGACAATTAATTTGTTTTAATCTTTTGCCAAATGCAAAAGATTATCCTTCTGTCTAAAGGAGCTCCTTGATTATAAGTGTGATTTGCATCATCTGCTGAATTAAGTTTTAGCTATATCACAAAACATAATTAGAAGCAGAATAAGATCTTATTATCCTTTAGTCTTCATATTCTTCTGAATTTATTTTGACTTTGTTGTGTTTTAAATATGAACAGATACCACCTTTGACTTCTTAGAAAGTAACTTTTTAAAAAAGTTTAAAAAATAGTTTTAAAAAGTTTAAAAAACCCCCTTTGAAAATGCTTTAAAAATAATATTTAAATGTCTACTGCAGTGTTTTTGCCAATAGAAAATACCAGTTCTGCATGCAAACACAAAGTATTGCCTTATGCTTATCCAAGGGAGCAGTGTTTCCAGGAGTGCTTTTGTTCAAACATGTACTTGATGGATTTTATTTATTGGAGCCACTGTAGTTTCCTGCTCCTCCGACCATCAGGAAGTCTGAATTCCCTTTATGTCCAGGACTCTACAAGGAAGAGGTGGTCATCCCTAGTGGATACTGGTGCAGAATTTCAACAATTAGCTATCAGTTAATTTCCTCTCTACTTCTGGGTAATTTTTCCATCTCCAGGAGGAACTTCCATTTCCATGAGAAAACAGCCTTTTTAAAATTTTAATTTAAAAAGCTATTAAATAGACAAGCTGGACAGGAGCATTTTGCAGCTCTTGTTGTGCTGTGTGATTGATCTGGAAATGGAAAAGACTTTCCAGGATTTAGTGAGCAGGTTCTATCTAACGTGCTACTCAACCTCACGGGTCCCCAGCATAACATCCCTGCAGTATTTATCACTGCAAAATTACCTGTTGTTTTCCTGTAACTTTTTCTTCAGCTTATACTTGTCTAAAATGAATATAATTGTATGCAGTTGAAATCCTTTTTGTTTTGGTTTGTTTCTTTCCTCTTGTTCTTCTTTAAATTAGCAATGAAGTAATTTCATAGTCGTCGCTTCCCTAAATTTCCCGGTAAGGGCCTCCTCTGAGGCTGCCCACCCTCAGCCAGCGGTATGGAGAAGGTTTAAAGCATGGTCTAAAACTGCTCTCACTCCATCGCTGCGGGTCTTAAAGCAGCTTTGCCATAAAATCTGGTGGATCTGTACAAGTTTTAATCATCTGGCTTAACAGAGTGGTTCTTGTATTAAATACCCTGCACGGTTGAATGTTTGAATAGCATTGTGCTGCTGGAAAATCTACCCCTATGAGATCTCACTGGAAGTCACAGAGTGGAGTGGTAGAAGGAAATGAAGTTAAAGGGCAATTTAAATTAATCTACTGTTTGTATGGAATCTAAATGGTTTTGAGGAGTAAAGACTTTTAACTTGAAATGCTGAAATCTAAGAAATTAATCAAATAACCTTTTATTACTGAAAATTTTACTTAATACTTTTTGATGTCTCAGCAGTTTCATTTTCATAAAACTTCCTAATAGCTGAATTTAGTCATTCCATGATTTTTTCTACATGAGGAACTTTAGGGCTATTTTTGGAAGAGGAAGTATGTTGATTGTGAGGTGTCAGTGGTATTTCCAGTCTATTTACCTGGTTTGTGATGATTTTCCTTCAAAATACAGGCTTTTGAAGCATCTGAAACATCTGAAGTGTCTGAAGATCCCAGAAGCTTCTATGTACTTAAGAGACACATCTTTATTTTGATTAAACTAACAAAGAAAGCTCGATAGATTTGATCAAGACTAGGACTTCTTTGAGACATTAGTTTGCATTTTTTATACCAAGAGGTTTCATTTAAAATAATTTTAAACTTTGTGCATATTGAGAATAATGTTTCAGCATCCAGCATAGATTAAATACCATGATTTTAGTTCTTAAACCATAAACAATTTTTAAAGAATGACATAAACTATTAAGTAGTTTATTGTGTCCCTTCCTAAAGGCAGCAGAGAGGAAATGAACCAAAAGAAATGCTGTTATTCATGACAAATAGGCAAAGCAACACCAGTAAATAACTAGACCGCTGGTAGTTAATGAGCAAGCCACAGTGGATTTTAAGATGATAAACCAGATTATTATACTCCTATGTATTTGATTTTGTCACTGTATCAATTAGAGGCTCTAGCACAGGAGTTCACAGGCTGCAGATCATGTTTTACTGCGTGTAATGATAACATTTGTTTTGCTGTCCCTTATTCAGGGTCAGTTCAAATGTTTCCAAGTTTACCAACCCCTTCCTGTGCCTCCAGCTAAATGTCTGACACTGACATTATTTATTTCCCCTCTTTTGTTAAGCATCTTGGAAATGCAGTGCAGGTGATTCAGGTGCAGCCCTTGCTGATTATCGAGGTAGTTCCATTACAGTAATAAAACCTTTTCTTGTGATTTTTGTAAGCCATTTTTGCTTTGAGGAAAATCTCGTATCTTCAGCCTTTTTCTGTGGCCAAACTCTTGGTTTCCTGTAGCTCAAATGCAGTGTTTGCACCAGTCACTGGGACAGTCAGTGCTCTCTCCACAGCTTTCTTTTGATGCTGTGTCTAAACTCCCTGCTTGTATTCATCTTTCTCAGGTCAATAAATACTCATGAGAATAGTGAAAAAAGAGACAATGAAAAATCGTGCTCATTTTCAGTGTTGTTTCTTCTTCTTGGCTCTCTGACAGAATTTCTGATTTTCTTTTGCATGCTCCTCCTGGCACCTGTTATCATTCTCTGCCTTTCCGTTTCTCTGAAGTGCGAGTTGCTCCAAGCTGAGCTGGATTCCCTTCCTGACAAATCCCATCCCTTCCAAACAGTACTAAGGTCTATTTACCTGATGATATCTTAGTATCCAGACAGTTAAAAAATATCTGAGATGCATTAAATTTAGTACTTCCAGTATCTTCTGCTTGAGCAGAGCCCTCGATTAGGTAGCACTGTGTGAATTATTTATTCATTCAGATACTATACGTGAAAACTGAATAGATCATGTAAGCTTGCAGCAGAATGGGTCATTCATGTAGCTGCTAAATCATACAATTATTTTATAATTTGATAATAAACTCGACTTTCTGTTAAATGTATCAGTCATCTATAATCATGTTAATCTTTCAGCTCTGTGGAAAAACGCCTCTGTAAACTCAGGGATATTCACTTTACAAGGCTGATACCTGATCAGTGAAGCACAGCTGCCTTGGATGAGCTCCAGCAGTTTCTTGTGTACAGTTGTGTCAACAAATGCCAACAAACCACCACAGGGCCTTTGCAGTCACCAGAGTTACTCAGGCAGCTGAAACTTCTTCAGAATTCAACTTCAGGAGAATTTTCCGGCAAGTTCTTCCTTTTAAGCCAAGTGGCTGGGCACTAATGCAGGGAGTGTCACATCAGACACCCCTGTGGCAGATCAAGCCCTAAATCACTTGTCCCACTGCTCAGGGCAGGTGTCCCACTCTGAAGTGACCTGCAGTCCTCCTGCTACATCCTGAGGGAATATTCAAATACAGTTTAGTGATTTCTCAACAAGCCACACTGGCTAAAGACATGTCCCAGTCAAGCAAGAAAAAATCGCTGAAATGTTTATTTATCAGCATAAGTGGAGACAAACCCAAGTTTTTTCCTGCATGTTCTTGTGTCACATAAAAGTACTTAAAATTATAGAAATGCTGAACCAGGCCTGCAATAATGGATGCTTTTGCTCTTTTCACCTTTAACATTAGTTGAGTGAAAGGGAGTGATAGCGCTGAAGAATTATGTGGCACTTGCAAAATTATGTTTTGTGTCCCCTTTTACCCTTTACAATATTGCTAAATATTAGGAAAATTCTGAGGCTGTGGATGTTGGAATGTAGACTGTTTATTGGAACTCAATGGAAATATACTGTCCCTCAGAACTTTAGTTGAGCTGTATTTTTTAATAATTAAATTAACAAATATCACTTACTAACTTGGCTCCTAGTTACAGTATTTATGCTAAATAATACAAATAGTACTTATGCTGTACTAAATGGAAATCTTCATCTTGAAATGCGTTGTCTTTTGGAAGCCAGAATGTTCCTGTTTGGGTAAGTAAAATGAGTCTTGCAGACTGTTCTGGCAGGATGAAATCCAGGCTTCCTGGGTATTTGAAAACTTAGCCTAAAAGTGAATTCTCCAAATCCTTCCTTCCTTCTTAAAACCCAAGGACAGCATTACAATACAGGACTGCTGAAACATTTGAGCTTTCACTCTAATCTACGTTTTAGCTTTAAATGTCATGAATTAAAGTAATTAAGATTAATAGAATTAAGTTCTGAGCAAGACAAGGCGTTCAGGCTCTCAACTCTTGCTGGTATCTTTCATTGTACTGTGTAAGGGATATTAAGAGTACTGAATGGATTCCCATGAAATAAATGTGTGTAGTTGTACTATTTTTTGCTTCTTTTTGAGGGATTTTCTGATCAGCACAAACTATTTTAGATAACAGAAATTACTGTGAGGGGCAGGATGTTAATAGATGTATTAAAAGTGAAGGAATTGCTTTTGCAAACTGATTATTTTGCAGGACAGTTTATATATCTCTAAAAATATATATTTTTCTCTTTAGCCAACTCCCAAATGCCTCTTCACGTGAGCTTTTTGTAGTGTCAAGGAGGAATTTGGGCAGGTAGAAAGTCTGTTCATTGCTCATTAGCCAAAATGTATCCCTTGCCATGCATGGAAAAGTAGTGGTTGTGACAAATTAAATTTCTAGAAAACGTTATGAGTGGAGACGTGATAGAAAAGTGGGGTGGCATTAAGCAGAAGTTTTAGTTAATAATTGAGGAGTTGTTTATGAAACATTATGTGTATGTTGCTGCAGTGTGATTTTATGTGGTTGCTGCTGCTGCTCTGGCAGGGCACTTGTGTGAATGCACATGGTAATATGTGACCTTAGGAGACCCAGTGCTGCCAAGAGAATAAAAATCGTCACTAGCACATCTTCTGGCTTCTAGAGGATTCAACAATACACTGGGTTTTTGAAAATATGACTCCTTTCAAGTGGGAAAATGAGCAGAAGACGATAATTACAATCCTCTTTTTTCCCCCCAAGGGAGCACACACAGCAGTTTTTGTGTTTTTAAGAGCGACAGATTAAGACTGTCTGAGGAGTTTGAGCGTGTTTTCACAGAGGCATTATGGAAAGCATGATTTGCCATGTGAGATTTACAATAACCCTCAGAGTGTTTGGTACGATTTGGGCCTGCTGGACTTCACCAGCAAACCCTGTCTGTGGCAGTGACAGGAGGGGTGATGTTATCGTGTCCAGAAGGCAGGGGTGACACTCCGTGTGTGGAACAGGCTAAAGAGCTGCTGGGATCAGAACATCCACAAGCTGCAAATATCCATCCTCTCTCCCAGGCAGCCCTGCCCACCGTGGGGTTCAGAGTCCCCAGGGAGCTGCTGCTCATGTCTCAAACTCAGAGTAGATACGGAGCTTCACTGAGCTCAAAAAGCAGGGCCCCTTTTTTATTACGACTTAACATTCATGCTCATTTGAGCTCTGAGAAAACAGCTTTTTGTTCTCGAGTGGAGCTGCAGTTCTTGCAAAATCTCCCCTGTTACATGAGGTACTAAAGGAAAGGAATTAAGAGAAGTAGTAAAGTCATGATGACTGAACAAATTGTTGGGCTCTGCCTTCCTCTCATCTTCAGGCTATTACAAAGTCAATTTAAATGGAAAAGTGAGCACGTAGCAACTGTTGTGTGTGTTGAGAGGAAATTGTGTGCTTTCCAACTGATGGTGCTTTCAGGAGTGGGGTGAATGTGTCCCTTTGTGTTTGCAGTGAGCACTGTGGGAGTGCCATGTCCTTGGCCAGGGAGCAGCCATGGAATTGTACTTTTGTGCATTGGTGTTACCTCATGCTGCCTTCGTTCCCCCCCATCCAGGGCACGGGGATATTACAGGGAGGGAGGTTCTTTCATGGCTCAGGTGGGTGTTCGAAATAAACTACTTTTCCAGTGTCCAGCTCACTCCTTAAATTACATAGGGACTTGAGATTTTCTATCCTGTTGTCATACTTTCCTGTAAGACTGTGCTGATGCATCAGAAAAAACACTTTGTTATAACACAAAAGAGGTGTCGAATGAATTTAATATACGGAGGTGATTTTTTGCCTGGTATTTCTGTCTTGTGGGAACAGGTCAGAGCAAAATCTCTTCTTGGCATGGCAGAAGATTAGGCTGTGTTAGTAGCTGTATGTACTGATTTGGACTCTTGAGCTGAGATGTTTCAAAGTAGGCAATAGTTTTTAATTATTGCAAGGGGGAGAAAACATTTGAGAAAATCAGTGTAGGCTCTTGGGGAGAAAAGACTCCAGTGGGCTTTTCCTAGATCTGTCAGTGCTTTGGTTTGCTGTCACTGGGAATTCAGTGTCAGCATCCATGATGTGTGAAAAATAATACCCATGAATGTTGTTAAGTTTCTTTTTAATATTATTACAATATTTAAATTCCATAAATTAGTTGCCTGGAAAGGCAAAGTATTATAATTACAGTATTTTGATTTCTGCATGTCTGTACACTGAAGAATTAGCAGGCACAGACTCATAGTAAATATAACTGGAGGGCTGCAGAGAAAGTGGATGTGCAGTAGCAGGAGTGCCAATGTAATTATATTTTGTTCTTCTGTGTGGTTACTCCTAGGGGAGAAGGAAGTTGGTAATTAAAGTGATTAGGTACCAATATTGTTGTGGTATTAGCTGGCACACAGGCAGTGCTCAGAGCTGTGTCACTTCATAGTGGAGCTTTGTATATGATTTACTCAAGGCAGAAGTATTTAGAGTAATTAAGGGGAATAAGAGCGAAGCTGTTTAGGGGTAATAATGACTACAGAAGTAGCAATAGTAATGGTGTTTTGAAACACCTGGTGACAATCTGGCCCTCTTTATATCTGCAAGGGTGTAGTGAGAGCTCCTGGTAGTTTCTAAAGCAACTGTATTATTTCTCTGACAGCTCTTATGCAATCGAGCACCTTATGCTTAACCTCTGGTTGTATTTCCCCTTATTTTTTCCTGACCTTGAGTAAATGATTGTCATTTTATGTTCCAGCTGAAGTCCTTGAAATGTTCCTCTCCAGAAAGGGACTCAATATCGCTGTGCTGTTCCCTGAAGATTGCTGGGTACTGCGAGGGTGGAAACCATTTGCTATTACTTAATGAAAAAATGTCCTCAATAAATCACCTCTTCAAGTGGAGCTCACAGTGAAACAGCATGAGTCTTTAGCACTGCCAGCACTCTAATAGACTTATATATCCTGGGTACTCATTATTTGCTGGTTGTTAATTATAGAGTGTGTTTAAGACAGGAAATCTGGTGTGCTTCTTAAGGAAAAAGCAGTGTGCCCCATCCCACAGATGAGAGGGAGAGGGAGCAGGCAAAGGAGGGGAAGGAAATGTCTTTTAGTTTAATTTAAAGGAATGGACTATGTACTTCACCTACAATGAAACACATCTAGTGTTTTAATACAGGTAATTGTCTGGGTGTTTTTACTTTTTACCCCTGAATATTGAGGCTAAAGGATTTTAAGACCTCCAGAAAGGTTATTGCTGAGGCAATTTGAGTGCATCTTTGGGAGGTTTTGTTTGCCATTATGGTAAAAATAAACTTCTTTGGGTAGATGTGTGAAGGATGTCCCTGGGGGGAAAAACCAGAGCTTTGAGACCTTTGTGCAGCTCCCTGCTTATTAGATCAGTTAATCTAATTAAGTGGTTTACTCTGACTTCACATAGGCATGAATCAGAAGCAATTAATCTCTGAAGTCAGTTGTGTGCAATCATTATCCTGGTGGTGGGGAGATGAGGGCTAAATCCAGTGCCTGTGAGATCACCTCTAGTCCCTGCTCCAGGAGATCACATTCACATGTATGTCACCGGGTAAAGTGTATAAATAGCTTTACAGCAAGGATTGACAACTCAAGTTTTCCTTCCTCCAGGCAACTCTTTTACTGGCTGCTTTCTATTTCTGACTTTCTGGAAGGTTTCATTTACTTCCTGTTGATGGCACAACTTCAACAGGGAGGCCAAAGGGCTCTGCCATCAGAGCCACTTTCTGCTGCTGGGGACTCCCTCTTCTGTCAGGGAGTGGCAGGTTTTGAACCCACTCCAACAGGAGACAGTGTCTGATGCTCACTGCCTGCTTTCCAAGCTGCCTTATAGAATGAAAGTCCTTCTCTCTTGGCTGAAAGGCTCCTGTTTGAGAGGGAAGACATGGAGGGTAAATGGAAAAGACAGGAAAGGTGGAGCTCACCTGGTCTTTGTAGCCAGGCTTTGTCATTCAGGTTTTTATATTTGCTATCAATAACAATAAAAAGCCACGGGTCAGTTATAAGTAAGCTCACACATGATCTTGGAAATAGTGAAATGCTTAGATATGGGGAATGGAAAACTTATGCTCTGTTGGAGATGTTCTGTGTGAAGCTGTCATACCCATGGGGACAAAGAAAATAAGTGGAAGAGCAGAGGTTTCTCTTGATTTCTTGCTAGCTAATGATCCTCATTTGTCAAAATGTAGGAGGGAGAGACAGCATTCCTTTCCTCAGGAAAAATCTTTTTGTTTCTTAATTTCTGATAATATATACACTCATTGTCCATTAAATCTCAAAATTTTCTTCTATACATTCCTGGCTCCTCTCAGATATTGCTGCACATGGAAGGGGCTTAAAGCCCAACTCTGTTCTGCTGGAATGGTCTGCATCCTGTCCAACCCATGTGCTGCGCCTTGGAGCAGAAAGGAGCTGACATAAAACTGACGACAGGCTGTCTCTGTGGCAGATTCTTGTCTTCCTGCGAGCTGAGGGCTGTACAGAGTCCAATGGCTGTATCAGACCAGGAAACCTGCAAAAGTACGGGTGGAGTGCTAATTAACATAGGGAGTTCCTTCATATAGCAGTTTTATTGTACTACAGGCTTTAATAAGGCTAATTACGTGCAATTTGTATCAATAACCTCTCAGGCTTAAAGACCAACAGTATCAGAGAACCTGTATTAGGAGCCATTATTTCCTTGGCACCTTTGAAGACATCCTTTTTTTGAGATAATTGATGTCACATAGCCATTATGTCATTTTTATTGATGTTTAAATGCATATTTATATTTACAGCATATAAACTTCATAATTTTGCAGGAGGTGAGTGACTTTCCAAAGTGTTTTTAGTAGGAGCCCTGGCATAGTTGGAGATTAAGACTTATCTCCAGCGAAAGTGGTGGAAGAAAAACTTTTCAAATTAAGTATTTGGAAATTGAGTAACCCTTTCTAGTTGGCCCTGCTTTGAGAAGGGAGATGATCCCCATGATCTCCAGAGGTTCCATCCAAACTCTCCTGTGACTGAGATCTCTATCTGGTGTTTGTCTGTCTAGCTCTGAGATATCAGTGCAAAGATACTTGGTAGTATTTTTATTCTCTCTTTACACCAGTTTGTTTTTTCACCTTTCAATGCTGATTTTAGACAGAAAAATGTCAAGGTCGTGTTCTGACCTAAGACTGTAGCACCATGCTGCTAATCAGAGGTCATTCATACCTCCTGCTCTGTAGGTTGCTTTTTCTAAAGAGCCCTCCTCTAAATATTTTATTGCTTTATAGCCCTGATGAAGAGAGGGAAGCTTGGCCTGGCAGTTCAAGAATGGCTGTTCTGTATTCAGACAGGCACCAGCTGTATAACTACTGCTGATTGCCTAGATTTCTGTAAAAAAAATAAATCCCAATTTTGTAGCAATTTTCTATGACCTTTGCTTACTCTTCACCTTGGGGTTGGTTTCCAGATGCCTGGACTCAGGTCCAGTGGTTGAGCTGAAATGTGTCTGTTGCCTCAATCAGCACCATTACCTTACCTTGTATAAATATGGGGGTGTTGGCTCATTTCAGTGGGCAGAGCTTACCTGAGCCAGCTGGGCTGTTCCAGTGGGGGCCCTAATCTCTGATGGGACTGCAGTGGTGAGCAGTGACTGCTGCTGGTGGAAGAACAAACCTCGCCCTGTGTCCATCCACCACAACGTAAGCACTGCAGGAAAGCCTCTGCTTCCCTGTCTCATAACCAGGTGCGGTGCTCCTGGAAAACTCACGGAGGTCAGAACTGTCAGAAAGCAAGCTGGAAGCTTTGAAAAAGCACAGAGGAAGGATTCTTAACGCTGCAGTTGGCACTAGGCTGTGCTGGCTTTGCCGACTGTTAGTGCCCCTGCAGTTGTGAGGTTTGTGTGAGTTACCCAGACCTCTGCCCTTGCAGCGATCTCCCGTAGGGGTGAAAGGCAGTGCTCTGAGCAAACATCCCTGGGGGCATGTGGGACACGCTGTGCTGTGGGGGCTGTCAAACCTGCGAGCTCCAGCTGTGAGTTACTGCCCGAGGTGGTGACAGCCCTTCGAGGTGCTCGAGTGGCCAGGGCTGCCAGGGTCAGGGTTCACCCCGCTTTGGGACGCTGTGCCTAATAGTTGGCAATCCATAATGGTCTCCTAAGCAATCCTTCTGGCAGTGTTTGTGGAGGGACTGTTATTTGCAGCCTGAGTTCCTAAAGGCGTGCTGGAGATAAGGGGACTGCAATAATCGGGTGGCACAAGGAGCAGCGAGGAATGAACTCTCCTCTCCAGTGAATGCAGAATTTGGAAAGGTCAGGCCAAGTTGGGGCTTGAAAATACACTGCAGGGAGAGAAGATGGAGCAGAGCCTTGCGGCCTGCAAACCCTGCTGGAGGAAAATCTGGTGGTTTGCACTGACTGTGGCTCTGCTCTCTTCCCATCCTACCGACCAGAGCCCGCTTACCATCCCACAGCAGAGTCTTTACTAAGTTGAAGGGTTTGGATGAAAATTACTTTGTTTTCCACTTATTTCTTGCCAACAAAAAATGCAAACATAAGGGTTTACGTAGGTAACATAATCCATCTTCTTCCATTTTCTTCTCAATTAAAAAGATTTTAAAAGTTATCTTGAAATGCTTTGGATCCAGGCAGTGAAGTAGTTCGCTATCACCACAAGGAGGCTGAGGATCCTTCTGCTTTCTCATGTGCTTTGTATTGTCACAGCCTTTGGAGATTATCCAGAGCAGAGAGAGACTGGTACGTCTGATGTGGCATATACTAATTCTCTGCAAAATATAAATATTTGTCATGTTCTGGCAAACTCACAACAAGCAAATAAGAAATGTGCATCTTCTAACTGAAAACACACTGAACATCAGCTGAAGTCCAGCAGGCTCGAGATCTGAGTCTCCTTTTAAATTTTCCTCAGAACAAAAAGATACCATGAAAAATACCTTTTTTCTGTTTCCTAGTGAAGCAGAGATTAGGGAAAAAAAACCACCCTATCTTTCTTTTTTCCATAAACTCCTCCTGAACATGCTTGAAGCATTGGAAAAATTAGTAGGCATATGATAAATGGCCCACAAGCAGCAGATGCAGTAATCTGTGTGCCTTTCTAAAATAACTGTCTTAAGGGGAACTTTTATGTCGTTATTTCTTGGCCACTCTGGTTATCAGAATGGCTCTGCACAGCAGCATATATCATGCTTTTATTTTAATTAAACATATCTCAAAGAAGAGCTTGTAAAAACGTAGCTAGAGGTATTTTATAGGATTTGAACCGGAGGTCATTTTGTTCTGTTCATCTCATTTGCATTCAGGAGCTTCTCCACGTGCTCTGTGAGCAGAAGGGTTGTGGGGCACAGGATGGGTAAGGATCGTGGTTTGTGCAAGGGGGCTGTTTTTACATCAGTAGAATTCTTTGTGATGTAGCTGCCATATAACACCTATATAGTCTTTTACAAGGGAAGAGTGGCCATTTATTTTAGGAGTTTTGCCCTTTCATTTTCCAAAGCAGGTTAATGTATTTTCTCAAACATCTTGGGTCTGCAAGCTGTGTCTCTCTTTTCCTTAGTGACAATCCCAGTCAGCCTTCTCAAACACTAAGGAGTGCAGTTTTGATTATGCTGAAACCTTCATATTTCTAGAATCACCTTTTAACAATGTTTTCTGGTTTGTTCCTTGGTAGCAAAAAGGCAGATGAGCAAAGTGCCCAGTTCCTAAGAATTATGTGGGAGACAGAGCTGAGTGCAGTAGTTTCAGTACAGGGTAATATTGAAGTAGATTGGCTCAATGGAGCTTTAGTGGAAGGAACATTCATAAAGGGATATGTGAGAGAGTGTATTAAATGGACTTGTGTCAGGTTTCATTTGTTATATTTACTAGGGATTTGCCTGCTTACTGCACAAGTACCCTTTATTACTGTATTGAATTTAGGCATCATCCACTCCTTGGGAAGATAACTTTTTTCCCTTTGTGTGTGCTGCAATTTACTTTTTATTCTCTTCCATCTGCTATCAAACCCACGACTGATGTACTTTTTTTATCAGTGTTGTGGTACTGCAGATCAAGAAGGTATTTCAGTGCAGTGATTTCTGCATGCTGTACTGGCAGTTTGGCTGCCTCCCTTGGAGAAATCCAGGTAACATTTCACAGTAGGATTGTTGGCTGATGTTTGTGACATGAATTTGTTAGGATAGGAACTTGTTAGTTGCATGATCTTTGACAGAGTAACTTCATACAGACCTTGTATCAGCTTTTAAAACAGTTTTTGCAAAAGACACCCCGGGATTAGTGCTGAGGTGCGAGCTGTCTGCTTTCCACGAGAGATTTCTACATTCACTTAAATACAGAGAAGAGATTCTTTCTTCAAGCAACAGCACTGTGCAACCACTGGTGAACCTCACAGGGCTTTGTATGACAATGGTGAGGGCTGGGAGATCAACCACTGTGGAAAAGAAGCCTCCTGCAGGCAAATATATTTTATTTTATTTCTAAGCTTGAAAGTTAAAATATGTGTATACATTTTAAAAGCATTTTGGGTGTAGCTGTACAGTGTATAAGACAAACAGAAACATGTTTTTGTCCCACTGCGACCACAGATATCCTTCTAATCCATATTATTTTAGTTGCTTAGTATTATAAAATATGAAATAAATCTTAAAAGCCTGAATATTTCTTATGCATGAAACCTGATCACAGCATGTACAGGAATCTAAATTCTGGCTAACCCAGTGGTTCTGGTATATTAGAGTTGAATTTTTTCGCAGATGGAGTTACATTTATTCTGAAATCTTACAATAATGTGGTATGATTACTCTTGATTTAAAAAATATTCTCCAGTGATAGAAAGACAGTGTTCAAGAACCGACTGGACGTGGCACTTAGTGCCATGATCTGGTGATCAAAGCTTGGGCTTGGTGATCTCTGAGGTCTTTCCCAACCTAAATGATTTTGTGACTCTGAATTTGAATATTCATAACAAGTGCAGGCTTAGACCTGCAAAGTTAGCAATGAACTATTAGTTTTTCTAAATAATGGTTACCCCTTCATGAAATGTAGCTGTTCTGTGTTTGTTTTGAACGTTATAGCTGTATTTTAGAGCTTCTGCAACTAATTAATCAAATGGGATCTGTGATAGCGTTTGAAATATATCAAGCTTATACATGCAGTGTAGCAGTTAATAGGATGTTTGTGTGTGATCACACGTGCGGATATGTTACAGGTGGAGGGGAAAAGGTGGGAGCCAGTGGTACCGAGCTGCTCCAATCATGACCTGAATTTTGTCTTGTCACCCCCTAATAATGCTGTAACATACAGTGGAGGACTCCTGTTACTGGGGTTTGGGGGTATCCTGTGGGTCAGGAGGTTCTGTGTTAATGGTGGCATTTCTCCTGCTGCTGAGGGCTTCGTTCTAGGCGCTGGTCGCTGCAGTGCTAACCATGGTCCCCTCCAGCTTTGCTGCGGTAGCAACAGGGCTGCTGGTTGCAGAAAGCTGGAACTGGACCAGTCCAAGCTAGAACACCTCGGTGTAACATTCAGTAGAGCCACCTCTTCTCATGTGAAGAGAAGCAGGGCCGTGCTGAAAATGGTTGAAAAAATTTATATTCCTCCCTGCAATATATACAGTATATATATATATACAATATATATATTGTTCCACTGGCTATTGGGTTCTTACCACCTTCTAACTAATCTGTATGAAAAGGGATTGAACATGCAAATAACTTCAGATAGCTCAAGCTGAAAGAGCAGGGAGTTTTTCTGAGCCATTAATACTGTTCTGGATAGAGGCTTATCTGGCACCGGGTTAATAATGCACATCACAATGCTCCCAGCGCCTCGCAGCTCCTTTGGCTTCTGTTAGCAACACAGCTGGACTCCTACACCGCTTTTACCTTGCTTAAAAAAGAAACCTAATTGGTCATTAAACTGCATTAGCATCTGTAATGAGCCCAGGCATCCCTTTTCAGCTTTTTTCCTTGCCTGTCTTCAAGAAGCCTCTGTCGGCCTGTTTGATGCGAGCGTTAACAACACAGCAATGTAGTTAAATGCAAAATTTTGTTCTAAGAAATGGTATGGTTAAATTTTAATTAATCTTGTCATTTATTCTGATCCCTCAACAGAAGACGAATCTTTTCTCTGCAATATTTACTAGTGTGTGGATTTATTTGAAGTCCCAGTGCTTCTGTGTTAAAATGAATAATTTTTTACTTACTAGAGTGAACCACGTAGGTATGATATAAAGGCAGCAATATATCAGTCTTCATGTTTAGAACCTTTCTACAACTTGAATATTCGACTTCTTTTACTTATTTCAATGTATCCTCATTTTTCTTTCCTGTCATTACCTGATTTCATGTGAAAATTTCTTCATGTGGTTCTCCTTTCCTTAATGCATTAGATTTGGTATGGCTGTTTATTGTATCATCTTGGTATCTGGCTAGTGTAGCTCCTTTGAAACAAACAATGTGCTTGAACAAACCCCTATGAAATTAACGCTTTTGATCTAAGCAGACAGGTGCATGTACAGCATGACTGCAATACCTGCTCTGTAAAACTGATTGAGCAAAAGTAAAACATTTTTGTGCTCTCTTGTTAACCTGTTTCCATCCAATGGAGCATTTAACAGCATTTTCAAAACACTTTTAGAATTTATTATTTTGACATCTTCCAGTAGATCTAGAAGATTACATCTTCTGCTGTTAAAAGCAGTGTCTCTTAACTGGAGGGAAAAAAACCCAAACCAAAAAGAGCTCTGCAAACCTGCAAAATAAATAAAGCGTTTCGGTCTTATTTGGAAAGCTGTAACTCGCTGTACTGTAACATATGTTCTAGGGGAAGTTATAAATCCCTCTGCAACTGCTGCTGCTCCAAGCCTCGCCCGGACTGGCCGGACTCCTGAGTGCAGTGGAACTGTAGTTTGTTCATGCAGCACTGACCAGTGGCACATGGGATTCAGCCTTTACACCCATGATCAAAGGCTGAGTGGCACAAATGTGCCAAGGCCTTAATTCCCAGTGTGCTTTGGAACTGGAGCTTCATTATTCTTCCAGCAGTAACTGAGTGTGGGTTAAATGAATATAACTGGTATCCCTGCTGCAAGGCATTTCACGCCCTGTGTCATGACTTCTGCTTTCAGGGTGCTGTTTGGCCTTCAAATGGGCATAAAATCTATACCAGAATTATCTTTATCCTATGGTCAGAGCATAGAAAGTTCTACATGTCTTTGTCTTTGGTTTTTTAGGTTGATCTGGTTGGTGCTTTTTTTACTTTCTCTGTCATATTGTCAGGTTTTTTCTTTTTTATCTATGAATTCTATCATTATTATCCTGTCCAGTGAGGGGTTTGGGGTTTTCCTTAATGATTTACAGCTGTTCTGTGTGAGAAGGGAGAGGCATGCAAACTAAATATGCAAAATATATGGTTTTTAATAACAAAATGCCAAGGAGTGTTACAGCACTGTTACAATACCAGTGCTCCCACCACAGGCCTCATGCATATGCATTATATGAGACCACTACGTGGGAGACGCACTGCGAGGAGGGGGGAGAGAAAATGAATATTGATAAAACATGTCACAAACTGTGAACAGCCCACAGGAAATATCTAATCTCGGTGGGCATGCTTAACTGAGACAGATTAAAATCTAAATCCATGCAGCTGATGATGTTTTTTATCTTGAAAGGTCAACTGGGTATTTGACACTCCTGGTCTCACCAGGAACCTTTGTAAAAGACACTGGGGAGGGTGTCTTCAATACATTTTATTTAGAATGGACATTTATGAGTGGTCGTTGACCTTGGGATTCCATTAGCAGTAATGAAGGGCGGCAGTAATGCCTTGTGCCGAGCACAGCAAATGATGCATATACACAGATGAGAGCAGTGCCCTGCTCCACGCTGGGCTGGGCTGTCCCACGGCACTCTCCCTGCATTCCTGGTTCCAGTAAGATAAAAGGAAGCAGTTAGTGACACTAACAACTGTGGCACTGCTTTGGAAATATTTTTAGTTTACAACGTATTGGAGTTCTGCTTTTTCCATTTCCCTTCTTCCCTCGTCTGCCTTTTCTGCCTCCTCTCTTTGGTAAAACGTCAGACAGTTTCTAATTCTCTACAGAAAGAGGACAAACTCTGTTTGCCTAATGACATATGAGTTCAGTTGAGGGCTGTCAGAAAGATATATTACCAAGTACAATAAAATGTTTCCAGAGCGCCCTTACATGAAAATGTTTTAAACTCTAGTTATTTGTAGAGTTTCAAACTGGCTCTGGGTGACATTCATTGTACCAGAAGCACAATGTGTTGTGTTGAAGGATCAACAATCACAGAATGATTTGTGTTGGAAGGGAACTTAAAGATCATGTAGTTCAAACCCTCTGCCATAGGAAAGGACAACATCTCCAAGCTCAACCAGTCCACCCCAATAAGCAGGAATTCAAGCAAAGGTGCTGAGGAGGAACTCAAACTCAAGTATAAAGTATGCAAGAGGTGGAAGCAGGGAAAGGTGACCAGAAGGGAATACACAGATACTGTTTACATGTGTGGGATGGGACTGAGGAAATCATCCCTGTGGCTCTCATAGTTATTGCTCTTGTTCCTCTTTGGTGGGACTTGGGGCTGGTTAGCGCCCAGAGAACTTCAGAAGGAAATGAAATCAGCTTCTTCATTGTATGACTTCCCCATCCCCATGACATTTAGTTTCTGATAATGAGAAGTCCCAATGTCTTGAACTAAACACAATATCAGCAATGATCAGGCTGGCTCATATATGATGGAAGCACAAGAGAAAAAAAATAAACCATATTCTGAGCTGCAGACATTCAGTTTATGGTAGTGGTCACTGAGAATAGAATATTGCCCTCGTTATTTGTCATTATAGTTGGATTTAACCTGAGACAGTTTTTAATTCTCTTGATTTTCTTCCCTATTCCAAATTATTTCATTATTGGTGTGAGAGGTTTTGTATGTGTGCATGGGTGCAGTGTTTTTGTTCTTGTAGGTTTCTCATATAATCAAATATTTTCAATCTGACCCAGAAGGTGAAATTTCACTTATTTAATATCAGTTTAGTAAAAATATGTATAACTGCATATACTTAAAAGAATATCTCTAGATAATACTTCAGTCTAATCTTTCTTGAAAGGATATAAGGAAGTATCTAACTTAAGAATGAGAGTGTGAGCTGCTCTTGAATTATGAAGAACAAATGAAGTTATGAGTTTCACATTTGAGTGACTTTTATTAATTGTTTGTCTGCACAAACAATTGCATATGATTTGCCTAGAGAAAATAGCTCAGCAAAATTTTGTTTAGCCTAAAATACTAGCAAATTGCATAGTTCTATCAAATTCACCTAAACCCACTGATTTTTCTTGCCCTCCTTTCCATCCTTGTTATGCAAGTTTAGCATGAAATAACTATCTTTTGATAAATCACTACAAGACCCAAACAATTGGCATTGTCAGCAAATTAAAACCATAAAGATAGCAGGCACTCAGGCTTTAGAAAGTACATTGTTTTCTTAGTAGAATAGGTTGCAAATAAAAACAATAAAAGTTGACCACTGAGATTTCATTGAGCCGTGGCAATGCTGGCAAAAGGATGGAGGTTTTAGAGGTCATACTGGATAAATCTTATTTTTAAATGTAAAGTCACCTGAAAATCACACATTTCCTTGAGAAAAGAAAGTTTGCCTTTGGAAATGAGGCTTGCCAACCTTTGTCATTATACCAAGCTGTAAAAGCAATTTGAAACCCCCTACAGACTCATATTTTCCCTTTCAAAACAAAAGAGGGAGAGAAAAGAGAAGCTGTCACCACCCAAGCAGCGAACTTCACCGACGGTCTGCTCTCCAGCAGCTGCCACCAAAAACCCCTTTTCCTGAGTCGGGAGGATCATTTCTTCTTTTTTTGGGAGGCTTTGGAGCATTCCTGATGGGATGGGTTCTGCTCCCAGCCAGTGCTGGTGGCTGTGGGGCTGGATTGTCCAACGGCAAAGCTCGGGATCTCGTGGAGCAGCATCTTCAGCCAGGGCCTGGAGCACGTGGGCTGGAGGAGCCCTGAGCACAGGGGGGAGGCAGCCTTGCCTGAGGACAGGTTCACCTGCTTTTCTGAGGGCTCATTCAGAAGACCCACGGAGGAAAGTGTGAGGAGACCGTATAAAAAAAGGCAAATGTTGACCTCTTCTTCACCACCGAACTGGAACATGTGGCACCTCAACCATCTATAAAGACCTTGCTTTAAATTAGGTGCAATTTTTTAAATGTCTTCTCTCATGGAAGGAGCTGAACCTCTTCAAATTTGAGCCTGCTGAAGGCATCTAAAGGACCCTTTTCTACTCATAAACAAGTTTCTGAAAAAAGAGCACCCTGGTAACCACTTGATGTATCTGTCTAGTATTTTGTAATTTCTTTAATGCACGTTGAAAAAAAAGGTTGAACTTTAAGGTCCCCTGATATATAATTCTCTAATGCAAGCTGAGTACTTCTGGGCTTGCACTTCTGACTCCGGATCAAGTGCTAAAAATTCCCATTTGAAGCGGAAAATAAGAAATGCTATCCGAGGTTTAGCTGTGCAGGCACAGGCAGGCAGGAGCTGTTACCACGTTACACACAGAGAAACTGTGGCTTTTTGTCTGACCAAACCCTCCAGGGAAGGTGGAGCACGCGGGGTACTCTGCTTCCTTTCAGTGTTACCAAACATTAAGTCAGTCCTTTATCCAACAGACACTGGCTGCGTGGATCCTTGGCTCACTTAATCTCAGCTGATTTCATTAAAAATAAAATATTTAATATTAGTTTCACATTAAAAGTATTTTCTTAGTTTTAGACACTATTTGTAACACATTTTCTCTTTCAGCCTACAGAACAGTACTTAAGTGAAAGTTTTAGCTTGACATGCTAAAAATTGGTTTATTACTGTGACTTTATTTTCTGCATAATTGCATACTTAGATTTGAAGAAACATCTTTACTCTTAAATATAAATATATTCACAAGATAGATATTCTCTAATTATTTGCTCTCGACATGTATTTTTATAATAATAATTTGACATTTAAGTGCGAAGTACCTCTTCATCTTGTAAAACTTAAAACAACAACTAATTAAAGCAGTAGTTCTGTTTTATTTGAAGAACAGTTATTTCTTTTGGAATGTGTTGCAAGCCCTGGTTTAATATAAATTAACAGTGTCTTCTGTTTATAAAACTGAAGTGTTCCATTCTGAGGTCCTAATTTGAAGTTCACTGCAGCAGCTGGGGAGTGGTGTGAGCAGTGGCCGGGGACACCCGGGGAGGCACTTGAGAGTGCAGCATCATTTTCTTTTTGAAGATAATTTTAATAGAGGTGGATTAATTTGGTCTTTGGTTTTTTTTTTTTTTAATATATCACTGATGCTTGCAATTGCAAGTTAGAGTACTGTGAAGCACCAAAAGTTTGGAGAAGATTCTCTCCAAATAGAAAAGATGTTCTGACGCTTCTGCAGGACAGTGTAATTGTGGTGCTACAGCAAAGCTGGGTTTTCTGCAGCTTGCCGTTCTCAGAGAACACTGCCTTTGAGGTACTGCTTAAAATATGAGAGCATCCAAGGAGCTGGGGTTCATGTTTCCATTTGAATTGTCAAAAGAATTCTGTAACTTATCTTTTTATTAAAAAGAAAATCCTGAGCAACTTCTTCAGTAATGAGAAAATCTGCTCATTAGGGTGTTCCAGCTTTGATTCTGTAGTTTCTGTGATTTGGAGTCAGCTACCCAAAACTTCAGTCTCATTAACACTGAGGAAAAAACAATCTTTTTCTCAAGTGATTAGCTATAATCAAACATTTAAATAGCCTAATATCACTTCCCTGTTAAGGATGACTGATGGCTTGGTTCTGCATAAAATCTTTTGATTAGATGCTTTTCTTTTCTTTAAATCCATGTACCTCTCTGTGCATCCTTATCCAGGAAGACCACAGAACACTTTATAACAAAGTTGTGTACCTGGTTTAGAGCAGGTATTAAGATGAAAAATTAAATTTATTCTCTCTTAACTGATCAAATCTTCCCATTATTTATAAATGTGGAACACTTAAGCAGTTGTAAGGGGTTCAGCTTTGCTTTGCATTATTGCTTGAGCTGAAACTAGTGCTGCTTTTCATTTTTAGTAGATGAGGAACTTGGGAAATAAATTCCTGTTAATTAATTACATATAATCTGGCAATTTGTTATACTGTTTCTTTGCTTCACGGATTCTGACATTCCCTAGGAAAACTAAGATTTAAAGATATCATGTAGATACTGCTGTCTCTAATAGTGATGTCTGGAGATGTCTCACCTGTCAGCCATTTTTTATATAAAATATTTAGTCTTACATGATGTCAAAAGTAAAAGTTTAATAGTTTTAATTTAAATAAAAAACACTACCCTTGTATCTGCAATTTCACAAATGACCACAAGAATGAAATTTAGGCATGAAAGAAAAAGGGGAGAAAGTCTGAGAATGTACCATGACGTAACAAACCAATTTAATGTCATCAGTGCAGAAAAAAGGGGGAAAAAAGCAATTCTGAATGTTGAGAAAAGAACACAGTCCACATCCACACTCTCTGTAATGAAGAGACTCTGCTCATGGAGAGGTCACAGCAGACAAACCAAGTGGGAAAGATTTGACTTTTTTGGTTTATAGCATCTTATTTAGGCCACCAGCCGGCTGGAATGGGTAATTTTTTCCTGAAATTTTCCTGGTTTATTAGTTATAAATTTAGAAATGTGTAATGAATTAGTGTTTGGTATTTCCTTAGCCCTGCCTACCCACTGCTGCAGGAGAGGGATGGAAAGCTCCACTGAAGTCATCAGCTGGAATTTTCAGGGTGTAAGCAAACGCTCTAAGTAAGATGATGCCATTCCAACAGAAACCATTTGGTAGTAGTTCAACTATATGGAGAAAATAGTGGGTACCAGAATCAAATCAGAAATAATTTTCAATTTTATTTAAATAATGGCACTTCAGTACATGAAAATCATTGCTATAAATACAGCAAATTCTGTTTGTGTTAACTGAAAAATCAGTTCAGGTCTTAGATATCTGTAAAAATAATGGAGGGAGGTAGGATGAGGCTTGTACAAATTATTCCTCCTCTTCTTTCCTGACATTTCAGCCATTGTTCTTAAGATTTTTTTCTTTAACCTAACAAACTCCTTTATATCAAGGAGTTTATCCTTCATTGTCACAGATGCTGGCATGGAATTCAGCTAAAGAAATTGATTTAGTGTTTTGATAAAGGAGAAAAATTAGGTTGGCTTTACAGAGAAAACGTTTAATAAGGGTAAGAAATAAAGTCAAAGCACAATGTTTGTCTCTTACTGACCAGAAATAAGACATTGGTTGACGTGAAAAAGCATATAGCTTCTCCACTTCTTGGTTCTGAATGACCACTGTCAGGTTGTATTTGGTTTTAATTACAGCTTAGTGAGAGTTTTTACAAAACCCAGTGCAGTTCATAGAATAGCTAAAATAAATACTTTCTTGAAGTATTTACAGGCAGAATCTCTTAAAATGTAGGAACCTGAAATTTAAATTATGCAAAGGCTTGAGCTGAATATTGCTTTTCCAATAAAATTCAATAGAATGTTCAGCTGAGAGGAAAGGTGAAGGAATAATAGATGCTCTTGTTTTACTTAGGGGTTTTGTACTTGAAGTTCTCCTGGGATGGTTTTTGTTATCTTCAATTTTTCTCTATTTGTGACTAGGCAATGATTGAGAGAATCACATGTGAACAGAACTTTCTCCTTGGTTTGCTTTTGGCAGAGAAAAGGAGCTTTGTGTTTTCTGGTCACCTGCAGTCGTGCTGGGGGGGTCTGTAGCAATTGCACTTTTGCAACACTTCTCACTTGAGAGGATACACTCATTTTTATGTGAAAGTCAGGCATTTCTCACCTATAAAGGCACGTTTGCTTTGTCTTAGAATACCCTGAGCTGGAAGGGACCCACAAGGCTCACCAAAGTCCAACTCATTTACTGTAGAACTGAGTCACTGACACAGCTGATGGCTTTGTCAAGGTTGCAGAGTACATTTAGGATGGAACCAGGAATTATGCCAGGAAATGCAGCATCCAATGCTTTTTTTTACCCCAGAGATGGTGGAGAAAAAACTGGAACCAGTCCAGGATGGGAGTAGGAGTCCCCATTGCTTGTGGTGTAAGATCCTTGTGCTTCGAGGCATTTATGCTGCCCTAGTCTGACAGAGAGGTCTTTGTAGTAACTGCATGTCTGGAGAGAAAAGTTTTTCTTTGTTTTTGCTTGGAGGAAAGGCATCGTAGTGAGCCTCAAAGGGGAAAAAGCCCTATAATCATTTAGGTTGAAGTGCTTCTTAATTCAAATGGTGTGCTACTTAGAGAACTTGATAAGAAGGATTAGAACTGGGAAAGACATTTTTAAAAGCAAAGCTATTACAGGGTTCATTACTTTATTTATACATTCTCCAAAATCACATGAATGAAGGGAAAAAATGAGGAGAAAAAATACTGGCTTCAGTTCAGAATGTCAATTACTACTTTTTTTAATCCTCTTTTCACAATTTATTTGACATCTTGAACAGTAGCCAAAAAAGCTATTATAACTATAAAACATATTCATTGGTATAAATCTCATTAAGTTGAGCAATTTAATTAAGGTATTGACATGCTTAATTGATACATGCAAGGAGAGACCATTTTCATATCTAATTTCCATACGTTTTCTGCTTTTAAGAAAACTAGCTCCGTAAAAATGTTATAGATTCAGCTAAGCCCTGTCATCCCAAAGGAGCACTTGCTGCCATTTACCTTGATTTAGAGCCAACTACTCTTCTAAGTGGAGCTCCATTAAATGGATCTGATGTATGTCTGACTCAAACATGCGTCAGCTTCTCTTATGATCAATAGTGGAATATTTATATTAATAAAGCACCAAGTTAATTAAATAAAATAGTCTTCTGGGTAAACTTAAGATACTAGGGGATGGGCAGAGAATCAATATACTCTGCCATTTGAACATTAACTGTGTGCTCTGAAATTTTATGCTACCTTAGCAAAGATGCTTGCAGTGTTGGAGTGTCGGATGCACAGAAACCCCCAGGACAGGAAGCTCCTGAGCATCCTGGGCAGGATTTGTTTTATAAAATCAGAGAAAAAACAGCAAGCAAAAAAACCTTGGATCTGTTTGGTCTCTGTGACTTCATTCCTACAGACACATCAGAAATCCTTTCTTCTGGTTTAGGACTGAACACAGTCAAATGGGTGTTTTCCCAGTTGCCTGAACTATTCCAGCGCTGCCAGAGAAGGAGCATGTGTGAGAAACTTGCTGTGTTAGGGTTTATCAGTGGTGGTGAAGAGTCATAGGTGCCCTACAAAGACCTTTTAAATGTCTTTAAAACTACTATTTTAAACTACCTTTAAAATGGGTTGGCCACTCGTGAGCGCGGCTTGTTCTGGTGCATTGCATGTTTCAGCCCAAAGCACGACTGTCCTTCAGCCTTTTCCAGCAGCCATCCCCACGGGCTCTGTCCCCACACAGAAAGCTGGGAGAGAGATTTCTACATGAGTGGGTGACTTTTGACCACCATGGAAACCTAGCCCTGTTAGAAATGCATTCACAAGTCTCAGGCAGAGATTCGTGTCACTATTGTGCTCTGATAAGCAAACTCTGCTGTCCCTGTGGCACTGGTGCTGTATCAATAACATGCAGAAGGCCTTGGAAGGAAGAAGTTCCCTCAGGTACTGCTACAATCCACAGATTCCACTTCATCCTACCTTTTATCTACATTTTAAAGTTTCAGTACAGTAAAGTGAAAAATGTGGTTTTTAATCCTGCAGCTTTAATGAATGCCTCACTTTGATAACCAAAGAAGATTCTTGAAAGGCCAAGAAAATCTTAATTCATTATTAATAGTTTATTCAGTCAGTTTAGAACTTGTTCTATGTAAATATGCTTCCATCTCTTTAGCCAGGGGCACCGTGGCATTGCTAAAAGCTCTGATACCTCTGGTCCAGAAGCAGTGGCTGTGTGCCAGAGCCCTCAGTTCCTGCACTCCTGCTTCACTCCTGGGCACGGGGCTCCTTCCTGCTCCACTCTCACACCTCTCAGAGCTGGTTTAAAGGAGCTGAGTTGCAGCTGAGGGAATGAGAACATGTTCATTTGGGCCTTCTCTCCTCTTTGAAATCTCGGACGTGTGGGCTGGACTCTGGTCCTTGCTGAGCCTGCAGTGACTGCTGAGCATCCCATGACCATAACCTGGGGTCATGAGCTGAGGGGAAGATTTCAGTGAGATGATTCTTTGCTGGCTTCTCTGTGACAGACACTATCTGCCATGGGAAGTGACAAAACCAGCATGTAAAGCCACAGGGAGGTAGCATATGGAACAATGTACAGAATTTATTAAAATAATCAGTAGTATTTCTGGGCTGTTGCAGGAAGAGGACATTGACATTGTCCTGTAATGTCTGATTTTGACCTGGTTAAAATGCTTCTAATTACCAGGCACTAGGGAAAAGCTGAAGGAATAATCTCCTTTGTCTTAGAGTGAATTGTCTTCCAGTGCAGCATTTACTGAAAATACTTGGTTCCGATTCTATTTTTGTAATAGAATCGTATATTACAAAATAATTTTGTAATTATTTTTGTAATTTTTGTAATATTTTTGAACCTTCTGAAGGCATGTATATGGTGTGTTTAATACTTCCAAATATGCTTCATACATGAAGAAATAAACTTGGGCTCTTATTTAATATTACTAACTAAAGCACATGTAGGTTACACCTGAAAGTTGAAAATATTTAATATATGTAAAACTACTTCTGTTCCTTTACTGTCTTCGGTAAAGCGTTGGTAATGCATCCCAACCTTAACATTCAGTATTTGTTCTGCCTTTTTTCTTTTTCATCATTCTATGATTCACAAAGACTGAACAAAGAGTACAAGCTAGAAAGAGCATTGGAACCATATGTGTTATGGTTGTATATAATCTATATCGTAATTGTGTAAATTTAACAGGGTGGGATAGGTTTAGTTAGAAAACCACTTTCTGTGCTAGCCACAGTTCCCTGGTATTTAGAGTTGTCTTTCCACAAATTTAATGTTCAAAGAAAGGAAGAGTGATTGCATCTGAGCTGGGATAAAAACAGGTTCCACAATTAATTCATTTCTGGAACCAAACAAAAACCTTTGTGTATGGAACTGGGATGCAGAAAATTCTTGTACATTTTTTGACTGACTCTTAGTTTGTGTCTCTTGATTGTTGGTTTTCTGCATGACATCTGGAAGTAATGATGTGAATAATATCAGGATGTAAACTTTCCAAGTCTTATAATGAAGTTAAATTTCCTTTTTTGATAAGATAAGACTATTTTTGTCATATGACACGTGATACCCCTTTAGCTAGTTGTTTTTTCAAAAGCTCGCTAAGGAGGTGTCATAAGTTGAAAAAACTTTTGAGGTAATAAGTCAAGTTTTACTGTCGGGCATATTTTCTCCAGGAGACTCACATAACTGTAGTGGTCTTTGGAGAAAGTCATCATCATTCCCAGCAGTGACAAAATCAAATCATTTTGGAACTTGATGTTCTTTGATTTGAGAGTGCCTCAACAATGAAACAGCAATGTGTGGACACATCTCGTTGCCTCCCTTTGAGTCTGTTGTGCAGGAGCCACTCCTCCTTCTCCCTGGTCAGCTCTTTTACGTTTAATTCAATTTTGTGAGCTGACATTGTCAATCTGAAATTCAGCAAGATGCTTGACAGGGAGTCAGAGGAAAGCCGAGCTCATTTCTGGAAGTGGCTTTATGCAAATGAATGCCTGTGTGGATCTCTGGAGCTAGGCACTGGCTGATGAATCAGAGGAGTGCCCTTGTTCCCTCGTCATCTTCGGGAATAAAGCTCAAAAAACGCCACAAGCATCCTTGAGAGTTGCTGTAAACCATTCAGCACACCCAAGTCTCCCTATGAGTATTTCTGGGTGTTTGAGGATAAAAAAATGAGTCTGTTTTCAAAGTAGAATCTGGAGGGTTTCGTTGCACAGTAGTTGGGTGGATTCAAGGGACTCAAATCAGCTCGTAACTTGTTCAGGCCAGGCTGGTTTGTAAATGACAATGAAATCCGAGGAACACTGTTAATTCTTGTGAATTGTCTCCATTTCAGCTGAGTTTTCAATAAAGGTTTAGGTCCTTGGTAGTTGATTTACCGAAACATTCAAATAAAACCCTCGGTAAGCTGAGCAGAATGATTGCAAGTTCAACTTCTCTTTTGGAAGAATTCACCATTTTATGTGCACTTTAACTGAAAGCTAATTTTGGTTTAGATCTGTGTCATGTTGGCCTGTTTGTTCTACTAGTATGCTTTAATTTTATTTTCTCTACTTAAAACACCTACATTCTATTTAAATGCCTTTTTGTAAAGCATAGCATTATTGAGTGCTATGCATGGAATGGGATCCTCGAAGGTTGTTTTATCTGCGTGAATAGTCATTGAAAAAGAAGAAATTATTTGGTGATGTTCCAGTGAATCTTGTTTTGGTGTGGATAAAGTAGGAGAATGAAGTTTGTAGAGGTGTCATGCAGCTGTAGTGGTCTGGAGTCCCTGAGTAGCTGCTGGGTTTGTGGATCCTCCCATAAAACGGAGAGCTGCTGTTGCTTAAACAGTTGCATCTTGCATGAATATCCCCACTGGAGTGAACCACTTTGTGGTATTACATCTTGGTCTAATAAATCTAGATGTCACATCCACACAGAAAAATGAATTATGGCTACAAACCAGTCTGAAGTGTATCTTCTTACATCCGCAGCGTTTCACTGGGACTCTTGGGGGCTAAACGATCCATGGCGGGGAAGATACATAAAGGTGAAGCTGTGGAAGAAAAAGAGAAGCTAAAATATTGTAAAAGAAAGAAAGGAAAAGGTGCATGGAACTCCCCTGTCCATTGTCTAGGGCTTCACTACCTGTTCCTGCAGTCTGCTGAATATCAGTGCAATGGATATTGCTGGTCCAGTATTAGAATTTATTTTTAAAACTTCAATTACAGCTCAAGTACCAGTGTGCCCCTCTTGCACAGGTGCACTTTTTACCACAGAACAGAATAAAAGCCCTCTGATAACCAGGTCTGAGCTATAAACAGAATGTTGTTTTTCTCACTGCAGTGCATTCAAATACTTTGCAACTCATTTATACCTCACTGGAATAAATGGAAAGTCACTGTAGTTGGTTTTACTATCCATGGATTCTCTATAATTTTTATTACTTTCTATCTAGCCACAGAAGTGTCTGCAGTGATCATACAAACAAATTCCATAACTGGCCTCTTTCAGGAGAACTTTGTAAAAAGTACAACCTCAATCTTTACATATGTAATTGCTACTTAACCCCAGGAAAAAATCTTATTTTCTTAGCTAAAATACAGGATCCCAGCCTGAATTGAATAAATACTATTATGATTATTGTTTTCATTCTACAATGTGATGATTAGGTACACAAAAATATTAACTGGCAGGGGATGTATTTTTTTTTAATATATCAGTAAAGTGCAAAAAATTCTTTAGTATAAAAATATTCATCATTGACAAAGGCAGATTTAGGGTAAGACAGATCAGTCAAAAGACATTCTTGCTCCAGATGTTGATCAGTTATCCACAGACAGTGCATGTTTTATACTTTATGATTTCACGTGTTTATCTTCTAAAATAAAAACTCATCATAATTAAAAAATATATAACTAATAAACTGCAAATATCCTTTTAGTGGCCAGGCAGGGCTCTGGAAGCTCCTCTCTGGGGAGATCAGAGGAGGGTGATAATGCCTACTGATGTTTAGAATTTGAAAATGAATAGGATTTCTTTCCAGGAGAGCTCAACAGACAAAAATATAAACCACAAAACAGGTCAAGACTATAAAACCAGTGCTTTTTAAAATTAGCTTAAAATAAAGGTATCTGCATATAGCTGCATTTCTATTTTAGAAAGTATTAACATCAATAAGCGGTGAGAGAGCTTTTGAATTCACATTGCTTTAGCAGCAACAAAATATTTACAAAAATAGAAAATGATGGGGAGAATAATTTCTTTTCACTGATGTCAGTGCTTCACTCCTGCCTCTCAGAGGTGTGTGGTGTCCCTGCTAAATCACATTAGTGCCTCTGTTGTAATCTCACTTGCAGTGCAGTTGGAGGGGCTGGACTTGTGTGGGAGCATCATCGTCCTGGGAGCCTTTGTTTTGTCAGCCATCCAGAGGTTCAGTGGTGCCAGAGAATTCCAGAGAAAAGGTTTTCCTATCAAAATGATTCTGTCTCAAGTGCAGTGTCAGAGCTGTGCACGCTGTGTCTCTGCTGGCAGAACACCCTCACCGCATGCAGGAAGGCTCGCTGGATAAATTGCATTAAGTGGAATTCCTGCTCTGTGGGGCTGACTGGGAAGGGTTGTTTTGTCTCTTCCCTCACTCTGCTAGAGCACCTTGCTCTGGTCACACACGGCCTCTCATTGTGTGCCTTTGTCCCCTCAATCAAAAGGAAGGATTAATTATATTGATAAGATTTTCTAAAGCACTAAGACCGTACATTACATACTACTAACAAAGACATCTTATTGTCATTTATTAGTCAAGAGCCCTGTCCTATTTCTAGTGGGCTGCTTCTCTTCAAGGGTTTCCTCTGAGTCCACTGAATGTTACTTTTCAGTTCCTACTCCCTGACATATCCAAAGATGAGTGTAAATACTTTGAGGGAAGATTTTACTTTTGTGTGTATGTTCCAAAAGACAAAACAGATGCTGCTTTCTAAAATGAAAGCTCACGATCAGTCTCAAGATGGGTGGTTTTAAAATGAGAGTCTCCTAAATGCTGTCTGATCACTGTTTTCTCAGCATTTTGGAAATGGCAGGAGGAGTGAGACCTGTAAAAATCATAAAGACAAATGTTGTCTTTGACTGGACACTGGCACTGATTAGTTTCACAGTTCATTTTAAATTATATAAAATATTTATGAATCTTCTTAGAGATATTCTGATCGATTTAAATTTTTCTGTTTTTGTTGGGTGCATCAACAGACAAGTATTGTGCTGTATCTCAGTGAAATAAGGTGGGGTTTGTGGTTTTTTTAGCTTTGTTTTGTTTTTTTAAGCAACCTAGAATTTTTAAAACTTCTAATGAAGAATTAAGTAACCACAAATGTGTATTCTCTGTTCTTTAAACATTTAAAAAAACTTCAGTATGTGCTGTGTGATCCCTGTGGTTGTGTCAGGACAGAAGTCATGAAAGTCTGCAAGTCCTCACAGATTGGATCCCTCAAAGGATCTTTATTAACAGATGGTTTTAAATTGTCCTTGGAGAAGGTGGAAGATGATGATAAAATGATCATCTTCTGCTGAGATCTTTTTCCTCCTTGATTCCTTAGTGAACACCCCCCTTCCCAAGTCTTTAAGCTCCAGCTCTGCTCAGTGTCCTGTTCCCCAGAATGAAGGTGTGTGTGGCTGGGGTTAATTAGGCTGCATGGGGCTTTGGGTAAGTGCTGAAATAGAGAAGCATAAAGTTAACATCTATCACTTCACAGTACAACTGCATCAACAGAGAAATCGTGGTGTTTATCTTCTGGAGGCTTAGCAGTAGTGCTTGTGCAGCAGTGCGTGACTGTGTGAAAGCAGTGAGGACTGGTTTAATTGGAATTTTTGAGCTAAATTCCCTCCTCAAAACAAACAAAGCCAAACCAAACCGGAGTTTCCCCTAAAGCCTCCCGGAGCATGAATTGAGAGCCAGCTGTATTGTATTTAGTAAAAACACAGTCACCTTGTTCAGGGTGCACAACATCTGCAGGACCTGCTCTTGCTTTGCAGAACTCAGATGCCTGTCACCATCTTTACTTTTAGTGCAGTAGTAGGAGGAAGAATTTTTTTTCCCTCTAGAAAATCAGCAGTGATGCCAAGTTTCCACAGAGTAATGCTTTACAACACTGCTGTTGTTAAGCTCTTGCCTTGTAGCCCATCAGCAACAACACTTTCCCATTTTCCCCTTCAGACAGAGAGTTACGAGTGCTGCTTTACAGTAAATACCATTTTTACACTGACCCTGCTGAGAGGGAGAAGCCATTCCTGCACCGAGGGCACGAGGCCCTCCTGAGGACACAGGTGCTGATGAGTGTCAGACTCGCCACAGCTTGTTCTAATTACTGTTGGAGAGAGCTGATTTGGGCAATGCATTTCCCACCTGGAAGATGATAAATATCTTGAATTTATCTTGCATATTTACAAGGTCCCAAGCTTCTGAATTGTCTTTAACAGTTAATTTAATCTTTAACAGTTATTTTTTAATCTGTCTGTAGAACAGGAAAAACTCTAATACTGAACAGTTTGGGAAATACTAGGACAATATATCCTAGGTAAAAATAATACTTAGTTGTTGAAAATTCTAAACATTAGTTTTAATAAAAAAAAAAATTTAAAAGCTGCCACATGAATTTGGCAGAGCAGGAAAAATCCTTCTTTTATTCCTTGCTGTAAACGGAATGCTAGCTTCATGTGATACAAAGGCATTTTAAAAAACACGGTGGGACATACTCGCGGAGTCTGGTTTGATCTGATTTCTCTAGATCTGCATCCTTGAGCTTGTGTGTGCTGGTGTTTGTACCTCCAGACACATTTCCTGTGCAGGTGACTCAGATCCATTTCTTACACCCCTCGGGCATGGTCCTCACGCTCTTGGCTCAGCCTCTGGAAGCACAGGCTTGTGGAGCCAGGCCAGCATCCTCCTGCACGGCTCTGGGAGCAGCTGAACTGCTCCCACCACTGGGACGTGGGCACCAAGGAACTGCAGCAACTGAAGGGCATCCGAGCTGCAGCTGTTCTGCTGCTGGTGGGATGAGCTGGGCTGGGTTTTGCCATGCTTGAGGTCTTAAGCAAGGTTTGAGGCATTGAAAGTTGTGGATTTTAACAGCAACTCTGGGAGACAAAAAGCTTCCTTGGGGATGTGAAACCTTTAGTTAAAAGAAAAAGGCATTTTGTCTGCACATTATTCTGTGCTGGAATTGTTACAGATATAATTGAGTAAAATCCTTTTTTCCCCTACGGATTTCCTTGGTCTTTCTACCTCTTCTCTTGCAGACTCTTCCTCTAGATAGCATTGGTCCCCTTGCCCTGTCTCTTCTCTGACTGTAGGAGTGATCTTCCCTTAACTTTTGTTCTATGAAAAAGCTGACTTGTATCATTCCTCACTTTATTGACTTGCTTATCTGTTATTACATGTTACTTAGAGATACCTATTATCTTTGGATTATACTCTCTGATTTTCCCCATCTGTTACTCTTTAACTCCCTAATTGTGTTACTTAATTCAGTAAAACATTGTAGGATAGAGTTTATGTGTAACATGTTGTACAAATTAAAACTAATTCTAATGAGACAAATTGCAGTGACCAGATTGTGTTAAGTATGTGACCTTTAGCAGAGCAGTTCAGTCTAGTTTTAGTCCACTTGTAAAGAAAAGTTAGATTGAAGAACAGTCACTAAACTTTAAAGTGCACAAAACCTCAGGAACATTTTATTTTATTTTATTTTATTTTGATCAGTGCATTGGACTGAAATGTTTTAAACCCAGAAATCCTAATTTGTAAAAGAATGTAAACAAGCTACCAACAGGGCTGAACTAATTCTCATTTCTCTCAGCTGCACATTTTGTAGCCAGAGCAAAGCTGGTGGGCACAGTGCTAATTTCTTGACATTGGTGTGGCGGCTGGCACTTTCTTAAAATCAGGAGTCGTACCTTTCATTAGTTTTATTTTGCAAAGCAGGTGAACATTAACTTTCCAGTATTATTGTGGCAAGAAGAGAGGATAGGGAACAATCTTATTTTGCACTCTCAAGTCCCATATCCAGTCAAAGGAACCAGTGTTTTATTACGGTTTTGTATCAGCTGCTACAGAGAGCTGTGTGTGAGCTCCCCTGACTTATTCCAGGAAGCAATTGAATTGTGGAAAAGCTGAAAGGCTCCTGAAGGAAGGAATCGGGTTTGTTAGGCTGGATTTTTCCTTCATTTTAGCTAAACCATTGGTCCCACGCGTTAATGGTTAACTGTGAGTTTGCAGTTTTACTATGGAACCCACATACAGTAACATACTGGGGAAAATACATGTTTGGCTGTGGGGAATTTGCTCTGGGTGACTCATTCTTTAAGTCTTTGTATTAAACTCTTTAGACATTAAACCCAATTCTTTATTGGATAACACTGCATGGTGATCTCAGCCCATTTGAGTGGGAGAAATAAAGATTAGTGTTCAAGCACATTAAATACTTCTTAATCAAGCTGTTATTCAGGCAGTTGTGTAAAAACAGTCTTTTTAAATTTTAAAATCTGTGTGTTAAAAAAGGTTTGCAAAATAATTGGTAAATCCTCAAAGGGTGGGGTTTCTTTGTTTGTGTTTGAAAAGGGAGAAAACCTAAGCATAATGCCATCACTGCTGATTTTTTCGTTTTCATAGAATATATGTTATTTTCAGTACCTTTGTAATTTTGCAAGTTGTATTTAAGCAGTTGTTTCAATGTTTTAGATCTGTAGTTCAAATGAAGATTCATTCTATGGATGTTCGTACGGTCTGTGTTCCAATTAAGTGATTTATGTTCTTTTACTGGCAAAATAATAATAAAAAAAGTCTTAATGTATTCTGTTGCTCTGTTAGATTGTTGAATTTCCACTTAGGATGCAATAGGCAGCGTTAAAGCAGAAAGCCAAAACCAGCACTACGGCAAAGACTGCAGAGGCACTTAGGAAACGTCAGCACTTTTGGATGGGTTTTTTTTCCCTTTCCAATCCTTTTATCAGTAAGGCACTTGCAATTCACATTTGAAGATCAGGAAAACAATATTAGACTTGCAGAGGGAGTTCATCTGTGTCCAAAGCATTTTAGCTAAATTAAAATAAAAACTAAGAAAGGTATTGGCTTGTGCCAGCTCCTGCTGGAGTCTGGGTTGGACTGGCAGCAGTGTGCTGTGCTGTGAGGGCATGGGAGCCTCAGCTGCTGGGTTCTGTCAGCTCCTGCCTCTCTCCTCTGTGCAAAGTGGCACTCCAAGTTCTCTAACACCTCTGTGGCTCCGTTCCCCCAGCTCAGAAATGAGGATGCTGCTGCCTTTGGGGGTTGTTTGCTGTGGAAGCTGTTGGTTGAGCGCTGTGCTGTTCTCCTTGAGGTCCTGTCCTCTGTCATCTGCTGCCTGTCCAGGCTGTTCCCGTCAGACAGGACCCGAGGGAGGGGGCCAGGGGTCACTGCACTGCACCGAGCTGGGGCTGGCTGCAGGGTGGCTGTGCCCTGGGCACTGCTGCAAAGCTGTGTGCCAGGGGAAACTGCACAGGACTTGCCTGTATTTATCAAAGCAGCAAGGATCATTTAATCTAGAAACGTTTGCTTAGCTCCACACGTCTGTTTGATTAGGCTGCAAAAGAGCATGTTTGGGTTGTGTTGGGTGCTTTCTCCACAGAGGAGCTCCTGCAAGGAGGGTGCTGCTGATGGCCTGGCACATTCTAGTTTGTCCTCAGGTCAAGTGATTTCGGGTCTCTAACACTGCCACTTAGGGTGAGGACTTTTGGAAGTCTATTATTCCCTAAGTCTGGAATTTTTCAGATTTCCTATTAAGGATACATTATGCACCCAGGCACTGGACTTGCTTTCCATTACAGAAATAGGTGGCTTGAAACGTCTGTCCAAGAAACAGGAAATCTATTAGTAATCATCACCTTTTTTTTCAGATTTGGTGTTTA
This sequence comes from Gymnorhina tibicen, assembly GCA_013399875.1. Lineage (NCBI taxonomy): Eukaryota > Metazoa > Chordata > Aves > Passeriformes > Artamidae > Gymnorhina > Gymnorhina tibicen. The sequence continues at coordinate 515,657 of VXAZ01003899.1, forward strand.
CTTTTTCTTGAATACTGCAGTATTTCTCTGTGTGCTTTTAAGGATTTTGTTTTGGCCTCATATTAATTTGTCTAGTTTTCTACAGTTACTATTAATAACTCATATTTATTTTATATACCATCGCTGTAAGCTTCCCATTATGTCTGCTATAAGAAGTAGGGAATAAAAAGCTAGAACTTCAAGATAAACTGAGTAGACAGGTTTCTTGTTACAGCCTTCTGCTCCCTCAGAGCACATTTTGTTTGGCTGAGCCTGGTTGGGGTTTGCTTGCTTATGAAAGATGCTTAACAAAAGTATGGCACAATGTCAGGAAGCAGAGGGAAACTCTCTTCCTGACCGTCTCAAAACAGGATGACTGTAATTGTGAGAAGGTAGTTACAGAAAAAGAAATGTTGGTGAATTTTCTTCCATGCTGTGCCACTAATGCCATGCAGACTGTCAGTTCTTCAGCCCACTAGAGAGATGTATGGAATCAATCCACGATCCAGGAGATTGAAAGAGGCAGTACTGTTACCTAGAGGAGAGTGCCTAATAGAGAATCAAAATAATGCACTTTACAAGAAGGTTTTCATAGAAAACAGATTAACTTCCTACAGTCCCCTGATTTTGCCTGGCTGCAGGTTAAGAGTTGAGCATAAAGACAAAGCAAGATCTAATATATAAATTAGCCCTTGTAGAACAAAACAACGTTATGAAATATCGCTTGAAAACCTGATTGACTTTTACACGTGATTTGAAATAATGCACAGTAAAATACCAGACAAATGCAACTTGAGATGGTGGATTTAGTGTGGTTTTATTTGACCACACAATTCTACTTTTTCAAGCCCTTCTTATTCTGCTTTGCATGTGTCTTCCTTTCAGATCTTACTAATTTTTGCCTTGCTAAGCTATTTTGTCACGCTTTTACCGTAGCTCTGCTGTGCCCACAGTCACACCAAAGTGACAGCTTAAGACTTCCTCCTTCTGGGTCTGAAATACTCTTTACTTTGTCTTTCCTCTGTCCGGGTTGCCTGATCATTTGTCTGGGTTGAAGGTCTGTCTTTAAAGAACTAATATTTTGTTGCTGGCAAAATAAAGGGGAGGTGAAGGAGGGGTCAGAGTGCGGATCAGTGTTAAACAAATTGTGAAGGTCACGAAGAATTTTAATCTGACTTGAAAAAGAGACTTGTATCCAGCAGCACATTTTTGTTTGTGATAGTCTGAATGGACAATTGTGGCTACTTTGAGAATTTGGTGTAGACTGCATGACTGGTATAAATTGAATTAGTCTCATGACAAGGACATAGTCCCCTTTTTTTCTTATCTGCCTGATGGAAAGCAGAAGAAAGCCCTGTGTGACATGTCTTGACCCGCAATGTCAATGTGGGCTTTTGTGACAGGCTCTGATTTCTGGCCTCTCATTTGATAAAACCAATTTGGTGGAGGCTAGAAAGGAGCTTGCTGAACACTAAATGTACTTACCGAAAAGGGTGTCTGGGGGTGAGCACTGAAGGCTGGCAGTCCCTCCTAATCGTCATTAGAGAGGCAGAGTTTCTTTCTGAGAACGGGGCAGAGCCTTGGGGACACGGTCACCCCAAACGATGCCCTCTGCAGTTCTCTGCAGGACCACCTTTATTTGTCCTTTTATCATTGCTGTGCCTTCCCTTTCTTCCATTTGCTTATTTCTTATATTTTTCTTTCCCACTCTTCTGCCTTTCTTTCTTCTTCCATTACTCTTTTGCCCCACCCTTTGTCCCCTGAACCAGCCTGAAACCTCTCCCCCTTCTCCGTGCTGACAAGGCACCAGCAGAAAATCTGAGTGAATGCTGCTTTTCCTTAGCATGAAAAACATCCCAGCTTTCTGGTTTCGTGTCCATTTCCCTCCCGTTCCTGATGCCCTCCTTCCTGCCTCCACTGCACTGGTAGAGGGCTGTGAACCTGGAACTTTTTATAGTTCATCGAGGGAAAAAGCACCTGATTGCAGGCTGGGTAACAGGAAAACATAACCTGCACTCACAATGCAGATCAAACCATTTTTTAATGTGCTTTAAGTACTAGAAAGACTTTTTGAATTGCTGTTGGTTGTTTAGGTTTTTTTTGTTGTTTGTTTTTAAACAAGGTTTAAAATTCAGTTTTTCCCATGGGTACACAATGCAGTGGGATTTTAATGCAGTAGATTAAAATATTTTCAATGTAAATTTTAAAAGCTCACAAGAGAATGATTGTCATGTTTTTCCTGAATATTAATTTCAAATAAGAAGCTGTAATCTGAGCAGGGGTAGCCAAGTATTTTTGCAGTCAGTAAACAAACAGAAGCATGCTGAGAAAATTACATTTACGCTACAGGGTTGCAATTCCAATGCATAAGATTTGGCTGCAGGTACTCTGACAGTGAATCATGGCATTGTGCCAGTGTCATGATCACATCTGAGTGATGTTTTCTTGAAGTTCTGTCATTTGTATCAGGAGTTCTGGTGGTTTTGGTTGGAGCTCATTTCAGCTCATTCCACAGATCTCTAGAGGAGAGAAACAAAATTGAAAACACCGTGTGGTGTGTAACAAATCCAGAAGCATCAACTTTTCCAAGCACGTGGCTGTTCCATTAGCTCATGCAGATTTGAGAAATGTGTTCTCTTTCTTAATACAATGTATTTTTTTTTTTCTGTTCTCTTATTCAGAGACCTGAGCGAAAACCAGATAAAAGGAATCCCTAGAAAGGCCTTTCGAGGAATCATTGATGTGAAGAACTTGTAAGTGACAACTTCATTAATATTTGTGGTGAAAACCTTTTTCCTCACATTACATCTGGCTGTTCCTATCAGTTTGAGTACCCCATGTTCAGCTCTGGGTAGCACCAAAGGGACCTGCAGACCCTGCAGGGTTTTGTCAGAGGCCTCACAGGCTACTTTGGTGCCCATGCCTGTGAACACACCTGGGGAGGTTTTGAGCTGAGGAAAAAAAACATACTCAAAGGCTTCACCCCTTCCTGCAGTATTGTCCTGGGGCAAGATGTGCATAGGAAAAATATGGGTAGGGTCTGGGGGTGAAATTGAAATGTTTCGCTTAGTTTCAGTTTTCTGTCCCATCACTTATGGGGAAAGTAAATATGACAAAATGTGGCACCCAGACACGGTGGTTGAGCACAAATATCAGAAAATGAAAAAAAATAACCAAAATACTAATGTGAGCAGTTAACTATGCAGGCTTTGATGGCTTGTATTTAAAATTAAAATAATTCGTAAAAGCCATTAAAGAGAGAAAATAGGGCTTTGGTTTTTGTGCTAATGCAGCCAGTCTGTCCTAGCCTTTTTCTGTAAGGTAGTCTGAAATATGTGTAAGGACTTTGAGCTCTGTATTTCCAGAGCTGTTGGAGGCTCTTACGTGTTATATAGCAGAAACCCATTTTGGTGTACACTAACGCACTGTTGGCTTTGCTGGAGTCGGCACAAGGTGAACCGGACAAGGAAATAACAGCCACTGCCTTGGCAGGGTCGGGATTTCCTGGGACAACCTGCAGCCACTCTCAGGAGCTTTTCAGAGCCATTAGAGTTAGCACTGTGTTACCACACCAGTAGCTGAAAACTGATATCCACTGTGTTAAATATTGGAAGCACAACATAAATGGTGTGGATTTTTTAAAATTTAGGAGAAGAAACAGCTAAAGGAGATCTGAAAAGAAACCCTTTTCTACAAACAGTCTTGCAAAATACCTGTGCTCTGTTTTCAGATGTTGCCCCAATGAAATGCTCTCAGGCATGTGATGTGATTCCTGAGGCATCCTGTGAAGAGCCAGGAGTTGGACTTAATGATCCTGATGGGTCCCCTCCCTTTTGTCATGTTATCATGAGTTTTACTTGCACTGTGGGATCTATAGGAACAATAGATGGCATTTTGTTTCAGAAAATGTAACTTTCCCAGCTGTAATTCACTGTTAGTTGTCTGACTTCATTTCAAATAACAAAGTCTGCATGCAGAGTTTAGTTCACCTCTGACGAGCTGTCACAATGAGCACGGGTGTTTTGATTTATGCACCCACTCTCAGTGCAGAAGGATCCAGGCTTTCTCCTTTCCATGAGCTGATATCAAGGGATGACTGGCTGGAGTGCTTACAGGAACTGTACAAATGTTGGGATTTCAAGCTTTAACAAAAAACTGTGTCTGTCAAGTTAGGCAATATCTATTGTTCTGCTGTAAAAGACACAGTATCAGAAGTACTTCCCTGTAGCTGCAGTTTCTGTCTTTTGGGAGCACTGAAGTTATCACAGAGTCATAAAATAATTCTGGCTTGGAGTGGTCATCCAGCCCAGCCTCTGGCTCAGCAGGAGAACAAAGCTTGGTACTCAGCAACAGATTGCTGTTGTGAGCCACAAGTACTGATTTCTTAGATAAATAGCAGGAGAAGCAGACTTTTCACTCATATCTAGACATTCTTTCTTGATAAGAAATGTATGGATCGTCTACCCAGGGTGGTCCCTGGGAGCAGGTGACTGTTGCTTCCAGACACAGACGAGTGGCCTGTGACTTGCTGAGAAGAACATGGCACAATCTTGAGCCAGCTTGCTGCTGGAAATACATTAAAATTTCTCCAGCAATAACCGCAAGGGTGTGATGCAAGCTGAACCAAGTTAATATTTAGAGCTCTTTAAGCAGGAAGCTCGAATATTGCCACTCTCAGCCTACGTTTGGCAGCCAAGTCTCTCCCTTCTGAGCCCCAGCAGTGACCATGCCAGCGAGCAGGGCTGTTCAGGTGCCTGAGCAGGAGAATGAGCCTCTGCCTTGGGGTGCCATTGAGGTGCCAGCTCCTGCCTGGAGACTGTGACACAAAGGTGCTGATGGCAGAGCAGCAGGGTTGGCTGCTTCTATGGTTATCACTTTGCAGATTTATTGTACTGTCTCAGTGTTCTTCCACCCTATAAAGCACGTTTGTGAGGGATCTTGGAGACTTTTAGGCACAAGAAATGAAGCTACATATTGTCCCATACTCCCCAGCCCTTTCCATATTATGTTTAGAATTTGTATAGGGAAAGGCTGACATGGAATGGTCTCTGTTTTCATGGCTTGACCTTTAACATGGCCTCAAATTCTTCCAGGTTCTTCCAAAAGTGTCCCGATGTCATGACAAAAATAATAACTCTGGAGATATCATAACTGGGACACAGCAAGTGCTAGACCAAATGAATGTCTCCAGATTAATGCTGTCTTTAACAGCAGCTTGGAAAGCTTCCCTTAGGACAAAATGCAGAGTTGATGCAATAGACTAAGCCAGGGCATGAATTCCTTTTGGATACCAGCTCTGAAATATGCAGCCTGAGGGCTTGATATAAATTACAGTGGGTGCCATTTGGAAACCCTGAGAGAATTACCCTGTCTCAGGATGGCCATAGCAGTAATGGACACAGAGTCGCAGGTTGTGTCCAGCTGGAGCAGGCTGGTATAAAAAAATCTGCTTCCTGAATGTAAAGGCAGAGGTGAAGCAAAGAGAGTCTTTGGTGGTGTTCCCCAAGCACCCGGGCTGCAGAACTGGCTTGATACAGGAAAAAATTTTAAAATAAAAATTGTTAAAATGATGGGGGAAAAAGTGTTATAAAAAGCAGTGTTTCAAGGTATTTTTCAACTTATCTTTCTTTTTAAATGGTAAAAGCTTTCTATCTTTTACCATTCTCTTAGCAGAACAGTGAGCCCAGGTAAATGGGCTTAGATTAGGGCTGTGCTAAAGAAGAGTTTTAAATGTCAGGGAGGCCAGTGGTTTTGCACAAGACAAAGCTAAAGCAGAGACTGGAGGTTTACAAACTCCTAAGGGGGAGAAATTTAGTTGTGTGAATTATTTTCATATGAAGTGTTTTCTGCTGTTCGAGTACAAAAAATCGAAGAATCTGCACACAAAGAATAAATTAGTGAGTCTATTTTGAACTGAAACATAAAAATAATTATACAGCTTTTAGTAAGTTTCATGAGCACATAATATCCATTACCAGTAGTGAATTTATTTGGGAATTTGGCAAAAACTGACACTTTGAACATACTGTAGAATAGATGCACCAACTCTGCTCAGTGGCCCTAAGAGCTGAACAAGAGAGGGCAAGAGAGGGCCAGCCTGCAGAGCACACCTGTATTCAATTTCTGTTACTTATTACTTAGAGAACAGGAAATGTTTCTTGCAGGAATCTAGCCCCAAGTAAGCACATTTATTTCAAGAATTAAAGTATATGGGTTTGGGTCTCGTTGAGCTTTGGGCTAACTCAGCGCTGTCAGCCATGGCCTTCCATCATAAAAATCTATAGAGCTGCTGCTTGGATTTCTGCACGTTTCCCCTGCTTGTAGCACATCTCGGCATTCGGGGGAGCGTTCCTCTGGCGAGGCATTCCTGCAGTTGCTGCTGAGTTAGCCTGCCTAACCCACCTTACTGAGGGCAGCGGGATCCCAGAGCAGGGATGCTCAGAGCTTGATGTTAGGAAGAAATTCCTCCCTGTGAGGGTGCTGAGGCCCTGGCACAAGTTGCCCAGAGAAGCTGTGGCTGCCCCATCCCTGGAAGTGTCCAAGGCCAGGCTGGACAGGGCTTAGAGCAACCCGGGACAGTGGAAGGTGTCCCTGCCCATGGCAGGGGGTGCATCAAGATGATCTTTAGTGTCCTTTCCAACCCAAATCTTTCTATGACTCTACTAACATCTCCCAGCCAAGCAAAGGAAAACATGAATCCGCGTGCAGTGCGGATGGAGGGCAGAATGACAGCAGCAGAGCAGAGTGGGAGCCACCCTGTTTGGACACCACTCAGAGCTAGAGCCACATGGAATGACACAGGCACTGATTTTTCTGTCAGGTGTTGCCGCAGTTTCTTGTTCTTGATTCACTGGAACTCAATTCCATCCATATTCAGCTCCTGCCTTTTATCTCTCATAGGCTTTAGCTGTAAGATTCTGTAGCACTGGGAAAAAAAGAAGTTAACAGGTTCATGTGTCATGATAACACAGGCTCATTGCATTCCTGCCTGAATACTTCTCAGCCTCACCTGAGATAATAGCTCCTGTCACTAGACCTGCAAGTGGCTTTCCCTGCGTCCTGGGGCCACTTAGCAAATTGTGGGTAATATCCTCCTTGATAGCCCTAAAGGTTCTTGTGCAGGAAGAAACGAAGCATTGAGATTTATTTTTTTAAAAATACAGAAATACACCAGCACATACGTAACATTTAATGCTTTGGCCAGTCAGTGCACATTTATTTTCCTAGTTATATAGGAAATTTAACCTAGAGGTTAAATTACCTCTGCAGTGTGGAAAATCAGAGCTTTTTGAGTACTCTAAAATATTGTTGTACCTATTAGTTTCAGTTCCTTATTTGTTAAATGGCTTTTCCTGGAAGATTCTGTTACTTTTTCTGCATGCATCTACTATTAGCATCAATCCATGTGACTTTTACAAAAATTAAACATCTCGATTGCACATTCAGGTTTTGGAAAAAGCTGAACTAGCTCTTTACATTGAGAGGTATTTTGCATTCACCTACACAAAATATAAAAATGTTCCTATGTAATTTTTTTTTAACCATCACAGCCAGCTCTGCAGAGTATATTTGTAGCTTCTGCCACTCAGCCATAGGAATAATTAAACATACCTGTCAAGTTAAACTAATGAATAAACCCAAGGAAATAATGGTCGATTTGTGTGTAGCCATTTCACTAGAAGAAGACAAGTGATTGTGAGTTATTTGCCAAACATAAATGTGCTGTAGATCTTAATGAAATGTTGCACTACCGAACGTAGCTCCTTTGGTGTGGGTTCTCCCGGGAAGCTATTATCCAGAGCCCTCTGAAACTCCTGGCCGTAGTTTCTTGACATTTGTGTACAGGATTCAGTGTTACTCTTGCAGTTTGCAGTAAAATAAAACAAAAGGAGGAAGATAAACAGTTGGCCAGATTTTCCACTCGTTTAGTGTAAAATCTGGAATAAGCCTTCTGAAGCCAGTGGTTGGCCTCAAATAAAAGCAAAGAAATGCCTAGAGGAGAATTGATTATCACATGTTGGGTTATGTGTTTGCTTATGCATCTCTCAGTGGACTGAACAATGTGTGTCTATATTTGATGGTGTGCATGAAAAGCGCAGTATGTTTTAAACAGGAATGCATAAAAATTTAAGGAAAGGATATATTTCTATTATGGAACAAATTTCAGGTTGTTTTGACAAAGAGCTAGCAAAATGGGTCACAGGCATGGAAAGAGCTATTTGGAATCCTCATTGGAGACAAGCCTTTTGCACTCTTTAGGGGGCAAAAAGATCACATTACTTCAACTGTATAAATTTGTAAATCATTTTCCTCCTCCTTGTCCATAAATTCACACTGCACTCAATGTATTCCAGCAGTGTATTCCTTCCTATCTCCTGTAATTGGTCTTCATTGTGATAGTGACCATAATGAATTCAAGAGAGATCTCTGTGGCCATTGCATTTGCTTTCCTGCAAATTTCATTGTCATGCAGCATTATTATAACATTAAAATAACAAGTTACCAACTTACCACCTTCTATGGAGAACCACCTGCAGCGTCAGTTAATTTTACGAATACATTAGTTTGAGCTTTTGCCATCTGTTCTACCCCTTATAATAAATGCAAAAAGCATATATTTCACAATTAACTCATTAAAAGGATATGATTGATTGAAATGCACACGCATGTTCCCTACACAACGGTTAAGGTGAGATGTGCAGAGCCAGCCAAGCACAGAGAGAGACTCTGAGTCGCAGCAGAGGGCATTTTGTGAGACAGAAGTGTTTCTCTCTTGACATCCTCGGCCACACACACAGGGCCAGCACATCGAGTGACACAGAAGGGTGACACTGGTTGCTTCATTGTTCTCTTGAGAGTCATGGCCCAGCCCTGCAGGGGCTCCCTCGAGGTTCTGCCCAGGGAGCTGCTGCTTTCCTGCCTGAGGTCACGGGGTGTACAATGCCCTTTGGTTTGTTTTCCTATTCTATTCTGTTCTGAATCACTAACCTCTAAAATCTACCTGCCCTGATCTTTCTAAACAGCTTCTCTTGTTTATCTTATAGGAAAAATAAGAGAAAAATTATGAAAGTCTAAATGCTGTGCAGGCTGGCTTTGGGCAGGCAGGAAGGTGTAGGGAGGAATTGCATTTTTGTTTGTCCCAGCTGGAGGGGTGCCTTCCTGCTCACTCGGTTTCCATCAGGAATGTCATAGCTGCTGCAGCCACAGCCGAGGGAAAACCTGTTAGGAACATGGATGAAAACTTGAAATTGAGTTCAGAAGCTGCACAATCACAGTTTTTCCTCTGCCTTCAGTGAATTGGCAGAGCCTTTTTGCTCTCTGTGCTGCATTGGAGAGGTGATGTGCTTATCATCAGTGCCTTCCTCATGGTCTGTGGGAGCACAAGATCCTGGGCACAGGGTGTGTGTCCTGTCTGCGGGGAGGGCTACCCTTGTATCCCTTCCCTTGCAGAAGAGTCTTGTGCAGGATGGCTGAGGGTGAGCAAGGGCTCTGGAATAAAAAGCTAATTCTGCATTGTTCTGGAATATGATGCACAGAGGCAGTGCTTTCTGAGTAACTGTGCTGAATAACTGTGCTCTCTGGCAGGTTGTTGGAATTGTCATGAAATACTGTGGGGTTTAAATGTCATTACAACCCCAAAACTTTTGCATGTCTCTTTTGACATCACAAGGAATAGTCATTACTCAGAATTACCTTCTTGACAAGAAACTTTCATAGGATTTTTGCAACGTGCACTGATGCTAAGAGATGCCAGTTCAGCAGTGATCTTGCTAGTGAGTGAGCCAGTTTCAGTCTTGATAGAGTATTTTTGTAAACGTTTGGCATTAGTGCTATGTCAGCCCTCCAGGGGACATTTTAGATAACGGAGAATGGCTTTAAACTGACAGAGAGCAGGTTTAGGTTGGATATTAGGAAGAGATTTCTTCCCTGTGAGGGTTCTGAGGCCTGGCACAGGGTGCCCAGAGAAGCTGTGGCTGCCCTATCCCTAGAAGTGTCCAAGGCCAGGTTGGATGGGGCTTGGAGCAAACTGGGACAGTGGAAGGTGTCCCTGCTCATGGCAGAGGGTGGAATAAGATGGTCTTTAGTCCCTTCCAACCCAAACTGTTATATGATTCTGTGGTTCAGATTCACATGGTCAACTGGAGGGTTTGGTCCCAACCTGCAGGGTATTCCTGTACTTTAGGATAAGGAATGTTAATGAGAATGCTGCTTCCTTGCATTATTCCCCAACAGCCTGGGAATGGTCCCATGTGCATCAGGGAGCAATGGAACAGACATGCAGACTAACAACCTGCAAGGTCTGCGGCACATGGGATAAATACTGGGTAACCCCAAAACCATTTCGTGAAGTATTTCAACCTGTGCCATATTTGGTAGTGTGATCATCCCATACTTGCATTTTTTAAACACATTTTGGTTTATGTAATCCCCTTTCTCATGTCCCTCGCTAGTAAATAAAACACCAGGTGGACGAACCAGCACAGAACGATCTTAAATCTGTTGAATGTGCTAAACTCTGGCTTGTACTTCACGTGAGATTGATTGCACAGATTGAAAATGCGCCGCTGATTTATTTTTTTTATTTTTTAAATGAAAACATCTGCATTAAGTAGAGTGGATGTCTGCTCTGTTCTCTTGTCCACTTGCATTTCAGGAAGTGTTTGTTTTCATGGATGTCTGTAGTTGTGGGCTCAGCTGGCCACAAGGGATCTGTCACTGACAACTTATTAAAAGCTGAACCATCACTCCTGAGGAACAGATTTCCTCACTGTAAAGGTTGCTTTCCCCTGAGAAAAATGTCAGATAAATAAAAAGCTGAAATATCTCTTAAGTGTGTTCTACTTATAAAATAGAAGTATATAAGCCAACAGTATTTAGTAGTGGAGGATGTATGCTTGGTGGCATTTAATGTATTTTAAATTTTCATTTTTCTGAGCTAATCAGAGCTGACTACCCCCATAATAAGGTTATACATAATTCTGATTTACCCAATTTCTGTATTCTGGATATCCACTGCAGTATATATTGGTTTTAGCTTTAATTCTTGGGCAAACCACAGATTTTTAAATATTTCTTTTATAAGTAAGACAAACATAAATACCAGTTGTTTTCTCGTTTTCTGGAAATGTATTTCAAGCATTATTGAAAGCCTGCACTTTAAATGTTCATACGGTAAATTCCTGGTGCTGATGACAAGAAAGATGAAGTATCCCACACAGGCCTAAATCATCTTTTCCATCTACTTCAAATTCTGTTCTGATCTTCCCTATGCTTTGTGTTTTGCATAATTTATTGCCTTCTCCAGCCTGAGAGGGGCTCCTTCTGCAGCCATTAGCCATGAGCTCTGTTAGCTGGTCACCGGGCGGTTTGAAGGGTGACATGGATGTGCTGTGTCCCATCAGGAACACGACACAACTAACACAGGATGGGAATCCTTTGCACAGGAGACTGAAACGGTCTTTGTGTGTCAGAACCTCAGGCTTGATGGTCACTTTTACAATTTCTCTTTGATTAGGTAAAATCCGGGAGTCTAGAGATTTAAACTGTATATAATTCACTTGCCTAAATGGGACATTGGTGGAATTTTTTAAACAAGATCACAAGCTCCAGGTCCAGAGTTTGAGAAAAGAAAACCTCATCCCTAATCCTGAATGGGATCCATTATCTGGGGTTTGAAATCTGCTACAAAAAGTCAGGGTGACTTGGAATTGCTATTTCCAGAGATTACTTATCTGCTTACTTATTTTGCTGAGCCCTGCTCGGTGCTTTCTGGGCTCGTTATTCTTTCATCCTAATGAAGCACAGATACATTTTGATGCAGCACCCATGCTGCAGCACTGCTTTTGTATGGAGAGTAATGAATAGCAGATTTGGCTCTTTTCTGTTTTAATAGACTTACAAGAGTCTCTCTGACAGAAACAAACTCCAGAAAATACCTTGATTTAAAAACAAGCTGTGGTATTCTTACTGTCCTTTTGAAATAAAACTTGATTAGAATGGGATGTGACATCAGTTGAAAAAGTATGAAAATCAAATTTTCTTTATTACGTACGTGTTTAGACTAACCTGTGCCTACAGTTTATCTTTGTATAATTTATGCTGTCTTTGTGCCATGCCTTAATTTTGAATACATTTGTTGAAGATTTCCTGTAGCATTCATCTATGATTGTCAAAAGGAAGTTTTATTCTAAAAAAAGAGATAGTACTGGTTTTAATTATGAATCTAAATAGCTTCATAACCAGAGTGAACTCTGAATTTACATCATTTTTATGATGGCCACACCATTCCAGGTTTATTGATTTTGTCATTTGCTTCATTACATTTAATGCAAACCTTTTGTATGAAATTATTCTGGTGCTGTGCTGGCCACGGAGGGGTCAGCATGTGCAGTCTCTAGCCAAAACAGCATAGCAATACCATTTTAGTGCAGACTCCATGGATAAAGGGGGGTTGTAAATACTGTCCACCAGCAGAACAAAGTTTGCCTTTTCCTCTTGACCTTCCCAGCTGGACAAAGTTAAAGCCACAGCTTGAGTTGTCTTTTTTTTCACTCTTCTTTTCTCTCCCCCTGTGTTTCGCTTCAGCTCTTTGGTCAGTGTGAGCAATGTCTGTTACTGGAGAGGAAAAGGGCGTTTGGGGGGTGGGCTTGGGCAGAGCCTGCTCGATCCCTGGCCGTGCCAGGCTGTGCTAGGAATGGCCTGGCAGCACCAGCTCTGTGCCCGGTGGAGATCTCCCAAAGGAGAGGGTCTGCAGGGAGTGCTGATTTCCTGCTCAGAAGCTGTTTTGAAGAGCCACTTGCCTTTTGGCTTTCAAGGCAGAGACACTGTGTGTCTGAGGTCTCCAGCTGTTTGGCCATTTCACTGGGCTTAAATTCTGGTATTTCGTTCTGTAAATAGGCAACAAGGTGCCAGGATTTGCTGTACTTTTTAATGTGTCCCTGCCCATGGCAGGGGGGTTGGAACTACATGATGATCTTTGAGGTCCCTTCCAACCCAAGCCATTCTGTGATTCTATGAATAAAACTTCTTGAGTTCTTAATTAATACTGCCTCACTTTTTCTGAATTACACAATTATTATTTTTAATATAACTTCATTTTTAAAAGGGTTGAAAACACTATGCAAAACAGGTAAGTAAACGGATCTTTGTTTTCCCAGAAGGCAATGACTTAGGCTCAAAAATTAATTTCAGTAATTGATTGGGGGACTAGATTTCCTGCAGCACTCTTCCTTGACCACAAGATGAGATGGATGTCCCCCTGCTTTTGACCCCAACTCTTAACTCAGCTGCAGCTTTTTCCCTGACCCAAGCCCTCAACTCAGCTGCAGTTTTCTCTGTGAGAGCAGAGCTGCCTATTTAAAACAAGCCTGTGCAGCTTCTTGCCACATTTAGAGCCCAGAAGGGAATGATTACATTTCTCATTCAGTGATTCAGTCTGCTCTGTGACTTTGCAGTTGGGTGGCTCTGTGAGATAAAGTGTAGAAAAACAAAGCCACCTGCAATTCAATTCAATACAAAATTGATATGCCTTGAAAGAAAAATATTAAACTGTGATGGTGTAACTGTATTGTAGAGTTTTTTCATCACAAATTGTTTTTATATGAACATATGCTCACTGTGTTTGTACAGCAAGGGATGTTACACAGTCCTTTTAAATAACTCAATTGCTGCATCACTTGAAAATTTCCTCAAAAGAAGCTCAGATCATGTAAATCCTACATGGATATTAAGAAGATCCTATGGAGGATCTCTGTTTTATTAAAAAAAAACCCTCAGTGTTTTTGCTTGGATCTGCAGTGTTTTCTTCCTGTGTAAAATAAGGATCTAAATCTGAGCGAAGCACAGAGGGAATTCTCAGGCGCTCAGCTATCTGTTATGAGATTAATAGCAATAAAGTTGATTATCTAGGTGCAAATCTGAGAATGGCTTTAGTATAATAGCTTTGAGGTAGGCAAGAAGAAAACCCCTTTTGTTTAAGACCAGATGACACAGGGTGAGTGGAGACAGCAGCAGTGGGAAAGGCTGTGAGATGATGGTCTCATTTGTACAACTGATTTCTGTTACTGAATATCATTTCCCTCCACTTTTTTTTCTCCTACCAAAAGCCTGTGGGATCTAATTTTGCTTTTGTTTACCCTTTGGTAGTCCCATAAATGTCAAAGAAACAAATGAGAGAATTCCATCTTCATGTGGAAGTAACCTCTGCTCCAGTCTTTTGTGGATTTTTTTAAAGCTCTTTTTGGAGTTATTTTTCCAACTCATTGAGCAGCACAGTAGCACTATGGTAATGTGCGTGCCCAGCTTGTCCGAGGTGCATTTTCACACTTAGGATTCTTCCTCCTTTCTCTTGTTTGGCTTGGGAAAGTGAGGATTTTGGAATTGTTTATTTGAAGGAACAGGAGAGTTTCATGAATGAGCGATCAAGATTATTTCCCTATATAAATTCTGCATCAATATCCTGTCAATCACAAGTTCCTTATACGGCAGTCATGATACCTTAATGCTGGAATATAGAGTAGTGCTTTTCAAAAAAAAAACCCAACAAAACCCCAACCCAAAACCAAACCTCCAAACCCTAGAATTTAACTCATTCAAAGAGATAAGATAATGGGCTGTATAAAATTGTGACGTGGTGCAAAAGAAATCTGAAAGCAAATGATTTGCATTAAGATGCCCATAAGCAGCTCTTGCTGCATTTCCAGGAGCCCAACATAAAGCATCCAGCCTGCCTCTCAGGGCAGCAAAACAGGACTCTTTCATACACATTAGAAATGGCTTTTTGTGGCATGGGGTGGGAAATGGAGCTTTTTGGTATGAAAATTAGCTTTAGAAATAAGATTGACTTTTCCCCCCTTTTTTCTTCTTCCTTCTGCTTTTTTTTTGGTGACCCTTCAGTAGCCTTGTATGCGAGTTTCACCCTTGAACCTACTTTATTTTGTATTTAATTTATATGCTTAAACTCGGGTCATATGCAGCAACAGCTATTGATTAGGTCCTGCTTTTAAACCCAGTCTTACAGGGAAGATGACTGCTGCAAAGAGGTCAAGTGGTCTGCCTGAGATAATTCACTGAGTAAGGGGGGCTCACAATTATCTGAACCGTTTGAGTGGGGGGTTGTTGCTGGGGGTGGAAATTGAGTTTGGATTTTAGCTCTCTGCCTGGAGCTCTCGTTGCTTTTCAGAGATGTGGTGCTCTCCCTTCCTGAGGAGCAGCAGAAAACATAATTAAGGGTTAATGTTCAGGCGGGGAGGGGGAGCAGCCAGCCCTCCACAATAAGTTGGGCAATAAGCAGCGCTCTCAGGAGAGTGACTGAGAAGGATGGGAGAAATGTCCTGTGAAGCCAATTGTTCAGGTATCCTCTTTACCTACTTACAAAAAAATTGTTGCTTTGATTTCGAGAAATTAAAAACTGGGGCAGGGCTTTTTTCTGGCCATTTTATTTCAGCGCTGTCACGTCTCAGTGTGAATTAGGTTTTTCAGGTTTTGTCTAAAGGGTCAGGTAAGGTAACTGGTGTGCTCTTGTGATCCAAACTTGCTGCCTAATCCTACCTGGGAGTACAAGTTTTCTTGCACATAGCATCCTTTTTGTCATGACAATCCTGGCGGAGGAAGCAGCTGTCTCTGTATTAATGTATTTACAGGCTAACGTCAGGAAAAATGCTAAGAAAAATATACACCACCTAGCAAGGAAATGTCAAAGTCAGCTGGATAAGTTAATTTTTAACATTCTTTGATAAAGGCTTCAAGTTTATAAGGCTTGTAAAATTCTTATTCAGTGACTAGTAAGTAAACGTGAATGAACATTTCAGACATGTAAGCATTTATACTTAAGAAATTGCAATGTCTAGGATGACCTGAAGGTTGTTTTAATGATTTCAAAAGGAAATATTTTTCTTTAAAAAAATTTTTAAAGTACAATTTGCAGAGAAAACTATTGAAGTCTGTAACTTCTAGGAAATTCTGTATATAAACCTGCCTCCACAATTTGATGTTAGAAGTAAGGTGCAAAAATTATTTAATAATACTAACCATATTTCTAATAGTAAGCCATCTTCTATCCATATTTTTGCTTTAAAATTGGGCATGCAGTTATCTCATGATGCTGTTTTTACCAGTTTTTGATGAAATAATTCTTTCACATTCATGTTCATTACAAGTCCTGCATTTACAGGTAAGTGCAGAGTTTTAAGTTACTGAAGCCTCCTGCAAGATGGAATAAATCCCTCTGGAGGTGACCTATCCTCCTGTTCTTGCAATGTGTGTTGTCTTGGAGATGATGGTTGTCCTGTGGTACTGGGATTTCTGAACTGTGATGTTTCAGCTCCAGGGTCGAGTTATTCCTTGCCCAGCAGTTTATCTCTCCAGGAGATTGGCAATCCCCAAGGAAAGCTGAAAGACCTCAGCACCTGTAGCTGCTTTTCAGTTCTCCCCAAGAATTAAGCTTCTGTGAGGATGTCAGGTACCAGTAGGGTTTTGGTAACTTTTTTCCTTTCAAGCACTGCAGTTCAGTAAAACACCAGTGCTGTTATACATCTTTACCTATATCTTTATAAAAGTACTTTGTGGCGATAGTAATGTCAGTAATTATCTAGTGCACAGTGTTCAGCACTTTTGATATAAACTCGCCGTCCTCCCTGTTTTACATTAGTGTTATACCTGTCCCAAGGCCAGAGAAGAACACTTTAATTTGGAAATGATGTAGGTTAGTGGAACTGGAAGAGATGAGTTCAGTTCCTGAAATTTTGTAAAACCTCATGATGCTGCTGACAGCTCAGGGGAGGAAGAATAAATATATTAAAGGGTGAGGGACTCAAAAGCTGCAGCCATCCCATAAATGCCAAAAATAGATGGATGCCATTTGTTTTTATGAATTAAAAGAAACAGACCTATGGTTACGTGTAGGTGGAAAGAATCTCCCTGGTGAATATGCACGAGAGTTGTCACATATGCTCCATGCCATGCTTCTGAAGGGTATGTGGCAGTGCCACATTGATTTGGTAAAACATTGTTTGGGAAGTTGAAGATCTGCTAACAATCTGAATGTAGTCATCCAAACATATTGGGTGCTTATGGTTCATATGGGTATTCAAATAGAACATTTGTTCCAAAATGCTTGTAAACATAAATCTGCTGGATGGATTGCTGTCCTTACCCGGGTGACAAACATTTCACAGATGACGTGAATTTGGCTGCCTTGAAAACAGTAAAGCAAAATGGCTTTTTTGTCAACTGTGATCCAGTTTGCTGTTAATTCCAGAGCACTTTTCAAAGTATTTAAAAACTGATGTAATTACATCTAGATAACCAGGAAGAACATTGGGTTTGGTTCCCATTTAATCTATCAGGTAATTTATTTATTTTGGTTCCTACAACGTTTTTTGGGTTTTCTTTTGTTTTACTTTTCTTAGAGGTCCCTTTTTTCTGTCTAGAAGCTGGTTATTCTTTCCAAACACTTCTTGTTCTGGTTAGTTCTTTTTAAGTGTTTGAGGCTTTCATTTGTTAGGTGCAGGTGTTTCACTGACAGCAAAGGTGAGTTTGGGAAGTGTTCTAGTCCTGGTGTAGACAAAGGAGTGTGGTGGCAGAGGGGAACACAGGTCACAGAGGCACAGCTGGTGTGGCATCTTTGGAAATATGTCACAGGATGATTAGTTTAGATATGGACAATCACTCAGGGAAGAGGAATAGGTCTTCAAGTTCATGTTCAACTGCCCAACAAACACTGCGTGTCCATGAGTGGACCTCGGGAATGGGGATAACGAGGAATCAGCTGTAGGCTGGCCTGCTCAGGACTCTTGCATGAGAGACCTCACGGTATGTAACAGAATAGCAAAGTTTAGTGCTTATTGGAACCCTTCTCCACTCTTCTTAGTCTAAGGGAAGTGTTATTTTCTTACTCATACATAAATACATGTATATGTAACTACCTCAATTACGTATATCAGCACACAGAGTGCTCAGAAAAATGCAGAGTACTATTTTTATAAACTTAGTAAAAATATAAATAAGCATATAAAAGCATACAGCAAGATTTCACCCTTTCATTACAGTTTTTGTAGCATAAGCAAGTAATGCAGCAACCCAAAGCACATATTGTGTTAACTTATTTGTTTGAAATCATGTAGCAGAACACACCAAATTGGGGCAATCAGGTATAGAGTCAGACTATAAGAAGTAACTCCACTGGGACTTGGATGGGGAACTTGAATTCATTGCTTTGAGCATGAAGTTTGATGTAAATGCCTTAAAGGCTTGTGAGGTTCAGGCTGAATTCCAATGTCTGTCTCTAACCCTTAGCACCAACTCTTCTAAATTCACCCCTACTCTCATCTAGAACTGATTACAAGTCAGCCACAGCTCTGACTTGCAAAATGGGATGTGATGCTAGGAAATGACAAATATAAAGACTTAAAATCAGAGAATCAAGGCTTTGCATATGCTTTGAAGCAACCACTGGAAAACAAATTTCAAAGGTTTTTACAGTATCTTGCCAGCCCTGTTCTGTATCACTAAGAGGGTAACAGTGCAGGGCTGTAGTTATATGAGGTACTTGGGGCTGCTGCTCTTCCTCAGCTGGCCTGAGAAATCATGTACCAGCAAAGGACAGAAACGGTTAGGAGTCAGAATTTGAAGCTGCATCTCATTTAGGAGCATTTTTGTGTTAAAAATAAAACCTCTGACTTTGATAATACCCAGGCAGGTCATCAGTGAACAACACAGAATTGTAACTAAGCCAAATGGCTCCTTGTCTTAAGGTAATTGAAAACACTTATTTTTTGTTGGTTAGTTTGTCAGTGGCCAATTTTACAGCAGAAATTACTAGAAGGGGATAAATTCCATGTCTCAGAAGCAAATTGCTGTTGCCTGATCGGTACAGAAGAAATGGGCTAAAACAAAGCAAAAGCCTGGAAGCACACCCTCCAGCCCTTCTTTTCATCATCTGGAGTGTCACTTACTCATCCTACAACAGGAACCAACAGCTGTGTTAGAGATGAAATGGCCTGATTTGGAACCTTTAGAAAAGCCTCTGAGCCTGTGTTAAGCATGGTCAGTGCTGGAAACCCCTATCAGAGTGATTTAAAATTGATGCAGCGTCTTGAAATATGTAATTTGTGAACTGTTCCCCAGTGGCTGTGGGAGCTGGTTGAGGAACTGAGTAGGACCATGTTAAAAAAATCCCCCAATCCAGAATGGGACGTGTTGATATTCAGAACTGTGAATCCTTCTCCAGCTTTGACTGGTCATTTTTGGTTTTTTTTAAAGTCTGATAAAACAGGCTTGGATTGAAAACTTTTTGGAGAGCTATACTAAGAAACGACCATTTATAACTGCAAGCTGTTAATTGGATATTATCCACAAGTTTTTAATATTAATTTTCTAATCAACAAAAAAAAAAGTTACCAAAACAAAAAAATCAACTGTTTTGCCCAAAATTACCAGCCATGCAGCGAGGCAGACACTCTACCAGGACTTTACTCACAATATTTAGTGGTTTGGTATTGCTTCCTCCTAAGTTTTGTCCTAAGAGCTAGAAAAACATATCACAAGTCATTGTATGACTGCGGGTGATAGCATTACTCTAATGTGATATGGGATTTCAGAGGGGACAGATGTCTGGAGATCGAATGTCCAGATTTCCTTTTGCTCTGTCATCCCCCTAACCATGTAAAAAACAGGCACTTCTGGGCCTGGCCCTGGGCACGTTCACCTTCCCTGCTCTGCACTCGCCCTCTGCCACAGCTTCTGTGCCCCACGACATTTTCATGTTTGCTGGTCAAGTCCAAGCTTCTCAAAGGCAGGAGAGCCTTAATTTTCCTCTCAAACCTGAGTTTTTAAAGTTATTAAACATAGAAGTGTGTCAGCAATGAACACCACCAGAATTAACACATTTTTTGCTGAGTGTCCCTGTTAAATAATCTCACGGTGAGCTCTGCGCGTTCCCGCGCGGCCGGCACGGGCTGACTCACGGGCAGTGCCAGGGAAACCTGCAGTGGTGTCCTCGGGCCAGCAGCAACGTCACCCATGTCCAGAACGTCTCCTGTCCGGTGCTGTGGCCGGGAACCAGCAGAGCACTAACCCTGCCGTGGTGTGTCACACCGGAGAGTTTCTTGCAGCCCTCTGTCCTACTGAGCCTATTTCAGAAACGCCGATGGCTCCAAACAAATTTTGTCTGTCTTTGACAACTGACAGCTGAAATACGTTTTAATAGGAAGGGATGGAGCATTCTGGGTCTTTCTTTTTAAGGTTTTGGTTCTGTAATGAATTTGTTACAACACGGAACATATGCACGGAATGATTTTAAGGAGAAAACCCAAATCCTGGTTGATGCTGCCGTATTGATCAGCGGTAACAGCTCGCCTGTGGGGGCTTATTTGTTTTGCCTTGGAAATGAGCGGGGCTTCTGTGCTGTTAGTTCCATATAAGTGGTGCCATGATGGTGCATGAGCCTGTGTAAACACTGGCCTTGCTCACAGGACACACCTTCTGGGCGAGGTTCAGTGGTGCTGCTGTCCTGCGGCCGGGATGGGGCACGGGCAGCCGGACGCTGCAGGCTCGCTGTGCCTGTGCCTCCCTTCCCTGCCAGAAACACCCAAGAGGAGGGGGGGGCTCGGGGTGTGATGGAAGCCACAGCCACAGGCGAGCAGAGGTCACACATCACTGCAGCTCGGGGCTGGAAGGCAGCAGTTCCCGTTCCACCTGTAGCAGCTGGGTGGATGCAAGCACCTGCGCCTCCTCCGCCCTATGCTCTTTGTACATTTCAAATTTCTACTCTTTATTTAGATTAAACAACTGCATATTTTTTTCTACGTAGGTACCTTTCTTTCAGATTTTCCAGTTTCATAATACTTTCCCTAATGATACCATTTCCTATTAATATTCCTAATCTGGTTCCCTAGTATGATTTCCTATTAATAAGGTCACTGCTTAGTAACATTCTGAACTAGAACTTTCCTTTACGTGTGGCATTTGACACTTGTCAACTGAACATAGCAACAAATAAAAATTTAAATAAGTGCAAAC
Source organism: Gymnorhina tibicen (assembly GCA_013399875.1). Taxonomy (NCBI): domain Eukaryota; kingdom Metazoa; phylum Chordata; class Aves; order Passeriformes; family Artamidae; genus Gymnorhina; species Gymnorhina tibicen. The sequence goes on from VXAZ01003899.1 coordinate 536,654, forward strand.
CTTCTAAAACTGTAAAAAACCACCACAGTAAGTAACTTTCATTTTCTCCAACACCCATTTTATCTTCCTCATTTCTTCCCCTTTTCCCCTTTGGGGCTATGGCAGAGGAGAACAACAGATGGTTATCAGTCAAGAGTAACTAGGGAAACGGCAAAACCTGCCCCAATTGCTATGGAGACAGCCATTTCTGTGCTTGGTATGCACTATTTGTTACATCAGCAACCAGACAGAGTTAAAAAAAGAAAAAAAATTGTTCTAAAGCACCTGATATTGAAAGGAAATCTCGTGTTTGTGTGTATTTGTCCTTGTGGCAGGAGTAGTCTCTGTAGTCTCTCTGTGCATTTGCCACTCAAGTTTTGCTTTAAGCTGATATTTTGGTTATTTTGTGACAACAGTATTTTGATTTGTGAGTTAATGTAATACAAATACTCAGAGTAAATACTTAATAGTTTTGAATAGTCTGCAGAATAATTATTCATAAGCAGTTCTTCCCCTTCAAATCAGATATTCCTCCCTCCTTGAATTTAACAACCTGGCAGCACAGGTTGGGTATGAAAACTGAAGACACAGAATATGACTCTGCCCAATTATTTCAGGCAGATGAGCTGTTTCTGCACAAAGCCTCAACCACAGTTTTTGGCAAAATCACATCCTTGGGAAAGAAGAAAAAAGGAATTTTGGAACACTTATAAAAATCTCGGAGTGAGATTGCAGCTTGATCACAACTGCTGTATCAATCTTTTAAATTTTCTAATGTAAGCAAGCTCTTATAGAGTGATTTTAGTAAAGCATAAATAACGAGTAAAAATTAAATGGAAAAAATGCATTAAAAGCTGCTTTGAAAGAACTTCACATTTTTTCAATTTAATAGAATTTAATATTGCTTCAAAGCACCATCTTTCCCTATTTATTGGGGCTTCCTTATCAATTAATACAAGAATAAGGACTTTAGTTTGGAATGTGAGAAATTTTAAATAGATGTGTTGGTGTCACTTTTCTTAGATATTTTAATATCCTTGAAGCTATGTAAGGGCAGCAAATGTTATAGAGTGTCTCTCTAATTCTTACAGGTTATGGAAGAACTTAAATACTAGAGTGCAAACTTTACAGGAAAGGGGTGACATGGAACCAGCAAGTCTGTATTAGAAATTAAACGAAAAAGGAAATGGAAGGGAAAAATGTTGTCCAAACAGAGGTTCTTTTGGAGATATAATTAGCAAAGTTATTTCTTTTCTAAAAATTTCTCATGAAATCCCTTTAAATATTTTGGTGGTACAATACCTTTAACATGGATACTTCTGGTTAAAAATGCAAGCCTTTCATTAATGAGGAAATGGCTCCTGCCTAATTTTTTATTTACAAGTGTAGATACAATCTGTAACAGTAGTACAGTAATTTTATATCAGTAGAACCTTGAATACACAACTATTATAACACTGCTTTTTTATGGTAAATGTGAAATATGAGAAAGAAATTTGAACAGTATATATTACAGTAGCCATTAATACTGGCTTTTTAAAAATATTTAACTAGATTTTGAGCAAAATATATAAAGAGGTTATAGTAATTTAACTACTGTCACAGGATAATTAAAAAACGGATTAGCACTTTAGCTTTGCAGTGGCCTTGGGAGTGTTTGAAGATGGAAAAAAAATCCCTCACTGAATAAAATACAAAACACTGGTTATAAAGTCCATTATTGTTAAATGTTGATGCTTGAAGGGCCTCTTCTTCGTGAATGTGAGTATGGCTAATTGCAGAAAAAATGCTGAAATCTCTATTTATATAGTTGGTGTGCTGTGAAGAAACCTTGCTAGTAATACAAATGGAGGGTTTTAAACAGTAACAGTTTTTTAACGTTAATAAAAAATTAGATTATGTCAGTTTTGGTAAATTTCACCCTGCTTGAATTCAATTCTTTAATGTTTTAGAATAGTTTTGTGTTTTAAAAAAAATCTTAAAGCTAGTAACATCATATAAATTATATCAGCTTTTTTGCTGGGGATTTTTATCTCTCAAATGCATTTGAAAACTAAATATTCCTTTTGTTGTGAGCAAAATCTTCACGGCTCAGTATGTAAAGGATTGTTTCAAATGGCAAAAGAGTATCATCACTGTAAAGCCCTATTCCTTCTAAATAGTATTTGAAATTTAACTCTTATTTATGACAGATAATGCACAAGTGTAAATGGATAAGCCAGAGTTACACTCTGTCAGGGAAAAGGTGTTTTAAACATTTAAAGCGGCGTTTTAGCCAAGCCATAGATTCTCCTGTGATGTAAATCTGTTAGGATGCAGTGTTATTTCTCATTCCTTAGAAAGGTGATTTGTATCCAAGTTTGGGGTTTTTTTTTCTTTAAAACATCAATTTTAAAGTTTAGCTTTTATCAATCAGTTGCATATAATGTAGTCACATAATTTTTGTGGTTTTTTAATAAAACCTGAGAGTAGTTATTGAGTCTACGTTAGAGCCAAATTACAGTAATACATATGGCTTTATGTATTATAGCTCTACCCCATGAAAGACGTCTTTTCCTCTAAGGAGTTTTATAAATTCTTGGATTGCTTATAAGCATTTGTCTGTGTCACACTCCACCTAAATCCCATTTGCCCATTCAATATTTTCCTTGCTTGAGTGCTTTGCTCTGTTCTCTGAGGTCTTCTGGTATTGCTCGTCGTTATCTCTCGGCATTGTCTGGTTGCTAATTGCCTGTCACGGAGATCTGGGATCCCCGGAGCCTCCTGGGTGGGGTCAGGGTGGGTAATTCAATCCCGGGGAGCTGCTGGGTTTCCTAGGCCGGGATCTCAGCTCACTGACGTTGGAGCAAGGACCTGTTCTGACACCACTCAGCCCAACTCCGGGGTTTGGGTCTGTCCAACTCCAGTGCTTTGTGTCTAATGCATGAGAGATTCAGCATTTAACCAAAACACTTTGGCCCAAATAGAAGTTATATATCTATCAAACTCGGCAAAATTTGAAAGTGTCACACAGCTCAGTTACTGTGGTTTCATTCATCCTTCAGCGGCTCAATATTTCTTTGTGAGAACGTTTTTTTCCCATCAGAGGCAGTCGAATCACTTGGTAGGTTTAGATAAAGTTTTAGCTTAGTGCTGTATTCCTTCAAAAGGCAGAGTAAATGCAGGTATGAAAAGTGATTTTGTCCATGTAATTTTAAAATTGCCTCTTGAATCTGATTTTGTGTTGCCTGACCTTTTACCACCAGTACATTGCACCACTACGTGCAAGACAACCCATTTGTAATCTCGAGGAAAAGATTTTCTAGAAAGTGTATGAATGCTGACAAATGGAGGTGGCATTTAAATCTGAATCAAGGCTTCTGCAGCCCAAGACCCTTTTTTAAAATTTACCTGTAAGCCTGGAGCAGGTGAGGTGTGTCTCAGGTAGCTGCCCTGTGCTCCGTGTGCCCGAGTGCTCTGTTCAGAATGCAGCAATGGAGAGACAGGAGCGGTGTCACATGTTCCTCAGGGAAATGTACATTCCACCTGTTCTGAAGTATTGGGGTTTTTTCCTTTTTTCCTTTTTTTAAGTTGAAATTTTACCTTCTCTGCATATGATTAATTTTATTAAAGTAAAATGTTCTGCTCAACAAATTTTAGGCATGTCTTTTCAGCCCCATGAGGAGCTGCATGCATAGCCTGCCCACACTGAGTGTGTGAGATGGCTGCTAGTCCACATCACAGGGGGTTTGTTTTGTCTCCACAAGTAGAAAAGTATGTGCTGAACACCTTGCCTTTCTGTAAGACTTTACTTAAGCTTTTCCCAAAACTTTAAATGTAACACTTTGTCTTGGAAGGAAGACACTTAGATTTAAACTCTCAAATGTCTAGTCTTGACTGAACCACTCACCAGGGTGCTGTACAGATGCAGAGAAATAGGATTTCCATCTTTACACACAGAGAAATAAATGGGGAGGCGGAGGGTCTTAAAATCAGCCATGCATAATTTTAAGACAACTAGCAGTTCTCTTCCTTTTGAGAAGAAATTCTCGTGTTTCAGTGCAGATGTGAAAGTGTTGGTGTGATAGATACCAGGAGATACGAGCTCTGTGACAAAGGAGCATTAAATATGTGAGTCTCGCCCCAGAGACTGTGAGGGATTGGTTCATGGGCCACAGAATCAGGATGTATCACTAATGAATATGTTCCCTATTTACTGACAGTCCTGCTAAGTGTGTCTTCTGAGCACTGAGAGGTTTCCCTTGCTGTGATCCTGTGCATCGATCACACAGACTAAAGCTGGTTGTTGGCAGTGGCATGACTGGACCTGTGGAAATATGATTAAAACGGTCATTACGCTTTTTCAACAAAAATCAATCTATGAGAGTAGCAGTTTTTTTTAAAAAAACAATACCCACCTAGGAATCCCTTTAATCAGAAGGCTTTGTGAGTAGCACACTGGGTTTATTTACTTATTTTAGTGTATTTGGCAGAAAAATCAATATCATACTATAACTCCAATAAAAATCATGCAATATATAGTACTTCCTGTAGAAGGAGAGGGAGAGGTGGTTCTCAGGTTGAGGCTCCTTTCTCCCCATCATGTTAGTATCTGCCAACCTTCTGCTTAATAAAGCTAAGTGTTCCGTACTTAATCATGCAGACAGCACTGTATTTAACTCATTTGGTTTATTCCTCTTCAAAATGCACCATCCTTTCTGTTTGAGCAACATATTTTTTCAGTTAAACAGGGATATCAAAACAAGGCACTCAGCAGCCAATGATCTTCTCAGCAGTCAAAAATAGAGAGGTTTTAGGATCTTTGGTAGGTGGTCAGAGAAACAGAGAGAACATAACTATGTATGGATACATTTACCCAGATATGTATGTATACTGTGCATGAGCGCCTGCCCACAGAAAAATCCCTTTTGGAGGGATCCCGGTGTCTGTCAGTATTGGAGACATCGCTGAAGTTTTGTCAGAGTCACAAAGTTCTCCGAAGTTAGCGAATGCTACGAGAAACCTTAATTTGGGCTTTATGCTTCCTAAGGGCTTTAGTAGACCTCAGAGTGTGAGTGGGTTTTCCTGTATTTTAACTCATAAAAAACGTGATGTTCATTGATACCAGACTACACCACAAAGGGTAAGTTTCCCATAGCTGTCAAAGATGTACACATCCAAGATGCTCAATGTTAGCAGATCAAATTCAGTCTTTAGAGGGGTTCACAAAGATTGTATTTGCTGTGTCTGTGCTTTATTGTTGTATAATAACAAAATTGCTGCAAATGTCTATTTAAGCAAAAATTAGATACAGCAAATAATTGGAAAGTAGTTGGTGAAACCATAGAACCACATTAGACGTGGGTGTAATATATTTGCTATAGTTGCATATATATTTTTTTCAATAAAAACCAGAAACTACAATGTAATCTTTGTATCTTTATTCAAGATACTTTACACACTCAGTACAAAATGTCTCTGCCTCACCAAATCCAAAGTTTATGCTGTGCAAAGGGCAGTAACATATAGAGTCAGGAGCTTGCATCTATTTTTTCATGAAATGCAGACATTTTACTTGCATGTGACTAGATCTGTAATTTTATTTCTTTAAGTGTAAAATTTAAGGGATCAGATGTCAGAAAATGTAATCACTGAATTTTAAATTACAACTTTAATTCTTTTAAGCAAAAGAGACAGATGTAGCTGTCCTGCTGTATCCACATATATTGCAAAATACATTTAAATCATGCGCATACAGGGAGATAAATGAGAGAACTCCGCCATCCAAATATTAAATTACGCATTTTGAAGCAAAATAGTGTTTTAAGTGTACGTGTGTATAATGCTTTTTGTCACTGGACTGGTCTCCCTGATGCAGTTAGACAGAATCTGTATTTAGTCAGAAATCTTTCAATAGAAAGGGCTACCAGATGGGACCAGTAACAATGCAGAGAGGCATCGAACCACCACAGACATTTGGTGCTTAGAATAATAAAAAGACTATAAAATTAGATTAGTTGAGTCTAATTTGGAATTGGTATATTCCCTATGCACTCTCACAGCTCTTGGGTAGATAAAGCCTGGAGATTTAGTACTGTCAGGACAGAGGACTCCAACTTCCAGTAAAAGAAAAAACGGCATTCTGGGAGGTCACGGAGGGCAGCCCAGTGACCTCCAATGATTTACAGGCCTTTAGCTTAATGAAATTGTTTCAGTGACATGACGGTAAAAGCTCATAATGGATTGGATGCCCTAATGTAATGAAATTACTCCCTTCTGCCTTAAAAAAAAAAAAAAAAGGGGAAAAAAAAAAAAGGCGCAATTAATATTTACTGAGACCTGACAGGCTTCAGTGTGCGGGAGCGTGCAGCGCTGTCAGACAGCCGCGAGCAGCCCCGAGCAGCGTGGCAGCTGAGCAGGCGCTGCGAGGGGGTGGAGGGACACCTCGGTGACGGGGAAGCCCCAACCTGGCGCTCCGAGCCAGCCTTCATCCTCTCTCTTCCTTTCTGCAGGCAACTGGACAACAACCAGATCAGCTGCATCGAAGATGGAGCCTTCCGAGCCCTGCGCGACCTGGAGATCCTGTGAGTTGACTTGGTGCCGTGCTGGGGCGGTGGGGGGGTGGCCGTCCCTGTGCTGCAGTGCTGGCGAGCCTGGGGGCTCCCCAGCCTCCCTGCCCACCTCAGCAAGTGCGATCTCACACTTCCCCCGGGCTGGCGTTATTGCTAATTAAACCACAATAAGACCACTTCTGCGCTGCCGCTCGTGAGGAGCGCAGAGATTGCCGTGCTCGCTGCTGCGTGGAACAGATGGGGTTCAGCGGCATTCCAAGTGTGTCCGATGTGTGATCCGCAGCCAGAAACCTGCCCGGGGCTGCCTGATGCCGAGCAGCGGATGGGTAACAGGTTCATGGGGAGCAATATTCCGAGATACGTGACCGCTGCCCTAGACAAAAAGCTGTTTCAAAGGTGTTTGGTATGTAAGAGGGAGGAGAGATGGGCGCTTGGCAGGCTTGTTCAGTGCAGTCATTGGCTTCTGGGGAGGATCCTTCTCTGAGGGCTGAAATAACACCACGTTGTGCTCTTCATGTACCACAAACTTTACACATAGGCTGTTAAAGCTGCAGCACATACTGAAAAAGAGGTTTTGACAGTGAAAGCTGACTCTAACAGAGAAGCAGCACATTAGATTTAGAGCACTGTCATTGTAATGTAAATCCAATATTACCCTGAATTTGGTATCTGAGCAGATAATTTGCGCATTACAAATAGTTACTTGTTCACTTAAAGACCTTTTCTAGAATAGGTTTTCACTATATGAACTGCTGTAAAGCTTTCCCTGTCACCTGAAAGTTAATCCTGTGAAGCTGAGTGCCAGTACTCGTGAAAGCACATAATTCTGAGCCGAAATGGAGGGGGGTGGGAAGGACATGCGACCCCTCCGAAATTCAAACCCTCGTCATCTGCCGTGAGTTAATGCGAGAGCAGCCCTGACCCAGTGCACAGCTCCCTACAGCAGGGAAGGCCAGCCCAGGCTGCTGCAGAGCTTGCCCTTAAATTACATGGGATGAAACAGCAAATGGTAGGTGGATAAAATAAGCACCTGCCTCAGACGCTCCTGGCACCTGGAGACTCAGCAGAGTCACGACATTGCCTTGGGCTGCTGAGGGGAGGCAGAACAGCGGGGGCTGGATAGGCAGCCCTGTGCCACACACCGCAGGGGTCCGAACGCGTCCGATAACGCACAGGATGGTTCCCAAGGGCCGGATCCACCTCGTCCTGGTGCTCAAAGGAGTTCTGCCCTCAGAAGCTCGGCCTTCTGAGGCACCTGGTGGTGGCTGTGCCTGTCGCGGCTGAGGTGCCCTCTGTCCCCCAGGCTGGGACCCTGGTGTTGATCAGGTAGTAGGTGTTGCTCATGTTGAGCTAGCAGAAGGTTTCTGCAGAGTTTCTTATCTGGGAACTTATCAAGAGTATTGTTTGAATTCTATAGTTATAGCACTTTTCAGGAAAAGTAATGTGTTACCACCATAAAATTTTACTTGTCTGTCAGATTGAAAAGTCTACTGTGTGGTGAAAGAGGAAGAAAGGAAAAAAAAACCACAATGAACTCCTCCAAAACTGGTGCCTTTTTTTTTTTTTTTTGATGAACTGATTTTCTGTATCTGCAGAGAGTGAATCAGTCCTCCACTGACAGCAGACTGTGCTATAACTTTCACTGAATAGGCTGGACAATAAATGGAGCCCTTTCTTGCAATATACTGAGTTCTGCAGGCTCTGCAGAAGTTGCTGGGAATGCATTCCTTCACCCCAGGATGTAGTAAATGCTGAATTAGTTTATTTACCTCTCTGTTTTTAATTGGTTACTTCTATGCCAGTTATTTGTGGGTGGGAGAAGATGAGGATGTATGAAATAGATCATAATCAGTTCTTTAGTGCATTTTTAATTTCTGGCACAGACACACTGCTACAGGAAAAAAATCAATATTAATTCTAAAAGATGAGAAAACAGATTGATAGTATCTATTTCTAAACTTATTTTTCTTGCAGTCACAAAATGTGAGTTTTATACTTCCAGCCTAATCCGAATTTTTCTTCAAAGAAAGTCTGAGAATTTAATCTCTCTATCAAAACAAATTTGCTAAATGCCCCAGAGAGTATCATATCTTCAGTTGTAAAACAGTCACAAATGTTAAAATCTAAAACGATGTGAACCATCAAAGAACATTAACAAGTGAAACCAGATTTCAATATTTCAGACCTACTGTGTATTTTATGCAGATACATTTGAACATGCAATGCAATATGTAGAAAATATTTAATGATTCTTGCAAAAAAAATCTAATCATGTTTGAACAGTTTTCAAGAGTACCAAACAATGTCTTTCTTCTTTATCTTACTGAAATCTTGTGACCTTTCTGATATTCAGTGTTTCCATTCCTGTACTTTTCTCCTCACACACACCCTGTCTACAGAATTCTAAATTTTGTCTATAACTCGGGGCACAGCCTTGCTCAAAAAATAAACTAAGAATACTTTCTTTAGAAACACTTTGGTTTCTGGATTGCATGTTTCATTCACCTTGACCTCCTCAAGAACCATGACTGCAAGGAGCTCGGAGATTCAGTAGCTGTAGGAAGAGAAGGAATTTTTGTGCAGTTATTCTTCAAAATGCAGAGCACGCCACGGTCCGTGTGACTTATTCCTTCTTATCAACAAGTTGTTTTCATTTGCTAATCTCATTTTCTTGTTTTGTGTTACAAATATGTTCCAAACAAATAGCACAGAGGCAGAGATGGAACAAGACTGAAATTTGTGCCAGTTTGAGTACTTGGCGTGGCGCAGTGAGTTGTGAACTTCAGCCGCAGCTTAGGGCAGCCCAAGGCGCCAGCTGTGGCTCCCGCAAACAGGGGCTCTCGGTCACTTCTGTGTTTAGGAGCCTCTGTTTCAATGCCACGAAAAGCGTCGCTGATTTTATGGTCTGACATAATGCAGGTGTCAAGTACTACCGCTGACCCTGAGTTTTGGGTTAAAAGATGCAAAAATGTTGAGTATAAAGTGCTTTGGTGCCTTCTCTTGATTGTCTTTGCCTGTGCAGCGAGTTGAAAATAACGTCTGAGAAATGACCTGCAGAACTGATGGACTTAAACATCCTGTCCTGGTAGATCTGCACTGGGGCTGGCTTTGTTCATTCTTGTCTCAGATTTTCTGTACACATTCCCATGAAGGGTTTGGTTTCTATCTCTTGATAAAATAGGAAATTCTTCTTGTTGACAAATTCCCGCGTCCCCTTTTTATAAGACGATAAAACATATTTCAATGGGTTTGGTCTTGCATTCCAAGACATAGAAAGGTGTGTGCAACAACTGAAACAGCAATAAAATCCAAAATGGGCATGTATTCATAAATGAGTGGCAAAAGTTATTAACTGTCTTATAACTTGTTGGCATAGAAATGCACAGAAAAGTTGAAGAAAATTGGTGTAAAACCTTGGCTAACTAAAGATTTTTGAGTAGGAGAACATTTTCTGCTCTGCTTAGTTTTTACTTATGTCCTGTGGCAATATCTGGCAATAACAGTATTATTGAGAAATATCTATTACTGTTGCTGCAAGTATGATTAAAGGTTATTAAAAAAAAAACCTTGAACAGAAAACCAAACCAAAAACCCAGAGTACTCTTCAAAATGATTAGCCAGTATTCCTTATGGTGTGTGCCAATACGCTGTTCATATACTTTACAGGTTAGAAATTAGTCCATAGTTTTATTTCCAAATGCCCAAAATTGTGAAGGATAGGAAATAAAACACTTCTAAGGCTCAAAATTCCACGTCCAGTCTCTTAGGATACATGAATTAAGGAAATTAATTTCAAGATGGTTCAACAAGCTCAAACTGGATAAACTAGTAATATTGAGTGCCTGAGCATACTATTGTCATTAGACTGGAAGGGCTGAACCATTTTTCTCAGTAAGAAACAGAGCTCAGTTTAGCAAAAGCCCATTAATTTATTTGTCATTGTTTTGTCTCTCTGGGGTAACTGGAAAGCTGTGTGGTGGCATGGGAGTTGTACCATGTGGACAGCACAGAAAGAATTACGAGTCGCTGTTGACAACTTAGGTGGAGTATTTTCCTTTCTTTTATATTGTAAAAGCTGTTTTTCCTCCTGCTTTATAATGATAGCCAGAGGGTCCGGAGCTTGAACGCATTCTGTTTGTTGCATAAGAGTTTATCATACCAAGAGCTAATCCTAGGGGGTCTGTGGGTAGTATTCTGTTAAAGAAGGCAAATGGGTCCTTGCTGTCCAGAGCTCGTACAGAATGATTTGGGGGTTGGTTTGTTGTTAGCCACATTAATTGTAGGGCTTTCATATAATATCACTGAGTCTGAAAATCCTCCCCCCTGAGTTTCACCTGCTTTTGGAATGAATGAGCACTGACTCCACTGTTGAGTCCGTAGCCGCAGACTACGTGCTCGGGGACCCACCATTCCACTTTGGGTGCCTTAGTGTGAAAAGTCGTGCCAATTCATCCACAAGTAATAATGAAAAAGTGCGAGTACAGTCATGCAAGTATTTGTGACTTCGATTCCAAATGAGCCCCAAATTTATTATATTAGAAGATATTTTCTTCAGATTGCAAAATGTAATAAAGGTAAAGAAAAATGCACCACCCTTCCTTTCCCAAAATCTTAAAATTAAAGTAGCAGGAGAGATTTAAATTGTTCTGTCAGTGTTTGTATGCAGAACCTTTTCTCCCCAAGTATTTCTGCCATGCTCTTCTTCCTGCTCCATGACAAACCCACAAAACCACAAACCCACAAGGGCTGTGTCGGTGTTTTCGAGCTCCGATTCGGCCCTGAGCTGTGGCCGACAGGACACAGCCGGTCTGTCACACCAGCCTGGCCTGCAGCCCCAGTTCTGTGCATTGTCTGCCACACCCAGGCACTGCAAGCATTTTACCAGTGGGTAAAATCCGGGATTATTCCTGCTTTCCTTGTTTAGATTCAGTGTGTTCCTGTTAAAAACGATTCTTTCGTAAAAGGAAAGTCTGTGCAATTTCCAATACAGATGTCATGGATGAGTGTGCTTATAATGCACACTGCCTTTTGTCATAGCAAACTTTTAAGAACTTTTCTGAACATGAATCAATATTTTGTGCTATAGCCAGGATTTAATTGTTCCTAGGGTTGCCTCTGTATGCTGAACAGTCAGTTATATAGTCAGTTTTACTTATTTGCAAAATGCTATTCTGGGCATGTCTTAACTAGATAGAAGATTTTTATTTGCTTTCACAACCTGGAGAGACAGAGAGCGAGAGTCATGACATAATTCTAAATATATGAGATGTCATTGCTTAATGAAAGCCTGAAAATGCCACACAAATGTGATTTCCTCCTCTATTTTGCTGGAAATTACGATTGGTTGAGGCAATCAGGATCAAATTTGAGCTCTGTAAATTATGTTCCTATAACTGATACCAAAATGCCTAAATACAATAATGAAAATGAGAATTCTTTGTCAAATGATGTGCATAGCTAGTTTACTTATACTTGAGTGAAAAATAAATTATTGCAGGTTTTGGTTTATATTTTTTGTGATTTGGTTTTTGGGGGTTTTTTGGGGTTTGTTTTGTTGGTTTTTCTGGGGTTGTTTTTTTACCCAAGGGTGTATATTAGCTCAAGTGTATGTAAATTAATAAAAGCGATTTAAAATCTTTACTTATTTCATCAGTCAACATGTATAAATTATACATGTAATAAAAAGTAAACGGAAGGGAGTAACCACTGGTAGTGTATGAGTAATTGAAGTATGTACCTGCTTGGTGAAATTAGGTGAAAAACAAGGAGTTTCGCATTTCTAAGAGTATCTGCAGTTTTCTATGTTGAGCTTGTCTCACAGACAGTCAAGTTATGCCAGAGGGAGGACAACAGTTGGTTTGACAATGGAGAAATGGTGTGTGCAGAGTACAGAGGTATCAGTGGGCAAATGGGAATTTCAATTTCTCTTTGTTATTTATCAGACTGTCCCTTAGTTTCTACTCTTCCCATTCTTCCTGCCTCCTGTGTCGCTGGGGGTCTGTAAGGGAAGGAGAAATGCTCCCGAAGAGCCTGGCTGTGGTTGCTACAAGGTTTCAGTTACATAAATCCGAGAGAAGATTACCTACAGAAATGCCTTTTTTCGGGTGAACTTTTAGAAAGTGGAGTGCCCCCCCAGTGGACCCTAGGGAAAGGAGATGCACAATCAGCATAAGGAGTTGATGTAGGGAAAATGGGGTGCTTACATGGTTGCTTGATAAGAAATGTTTTTATTTGCTGATGCATGTCCGTGGGAGATCTGGTGTCCCTGCTCGAGATGTGGAAATGAAATCTGAGATAACCTCTGTTGTACAGCAGATTACAAATGGGAGGTTGGACGTACAGCATGGTGAAAGGAACACTATCCAGATGGCACCATGGTGACAGGCTTTATATCAAAGACCAGCCGAGATAACATAAGAGTGGCTAAGAGAGGGTCCCTGAAAATCACTGATGCCTGTTACAGATGTAATGTAACTCTCTCTTTATGGGGAGAATATATTTGCATAAATTCATTGATCAATGATTTCGCTAATCCTGCCGTATTCCAGGCATGTCCTTGCAAATTGATGAACATTTCTATCAGTCCTTGGTCTGGATGCTTAATTATGTTTAGAAATATTTTTAGAAAAGATGGATTTTTCCATTCCTGGAGCATATGTAGTAGTTGAATGCTGTGCTCATTCTCCTTCCCTGCCCCATTAGGTTGGACGGTTTTTTCCCTTTAAGAATAGCCTGGAGCCATGCAGGCTGCAGAACTTATCAAGATAAGAGCAGTGCCAGGTTAGAATTATTACTTTCATGAATCACTGACCAGTATGCTTTTTGAGGAGGCCCAGCTTTATGGGTTGTGTCATTTAAGCTCTTCATTGGTGCTGCAGTCACTGCTCCGAGAGATTCCAAAGTCAAAACTCCGGGAGAGACAGAGATTTCTGGCAAACCTTCTCTCCCATGATATTAATTGTTTCATTTGCATGCTCTGCTCATCTTGTGACCTGCCCTCCCTCCCCTTTGACTAATATAGTCTCTTCGTCAGTAATATAAAAGATGTAGAACAAGCATTTTGACTGTTGAAAGTCAAATGAATGTGAACGACTTAATCCAGAGGACACTCAGCTGTGTATTTAATGCTGATGTGCAGCTCAACACCTTAACCAAGAGCTGAGCTGAAGACTAGGATGGAATGAAACTCCTTGCTGACAAAGTTGAGGTGATGGCACAGTTCTGAGGGAACATGACGAGCTCAAGGTAGACGAGCAGTCATTCTGTGCCGTACTTTGCAGTTCATTTTTTCTGTGACTCCCCAAAGCAGCAGGATGACGATACTCCGGTAGCTGGATGTGGTTGTGTTGGCATCAGTACAGCTCCGTGGCTGGGGGGAGGCTGCATGCATGTGCAGCACAGGTTCCTGTGCTGTCGCTGTCAAATACCCTGGGATGTCCTCAGCCCGCCCGTGACACGGCTCAGGGTCCGGAGCGGGTGGTGTATGTGGGAAGGAACTCCTGCTTCCTCTGGGCTCAGTCACAACAGCGAAAAATGATCAATGCAAAAACCATTTCGAAACACATAACTGTTCCTTCTTTTTTTCTGTGTACAACTAAAGGCATTGTTTGTGACCAGTAGGGGAGTAGATGGTTTGTCTTTCTCAGAGGTTGCTTTTGTCCCTCTGCTGTGCTAAGTACAACATAGACAAAGGCTCTGAGCCGTAGCCAGTCTTTATTCAAGAGAGGGCTCAGAAGCCTGGAAAGAGAGAGTAAAACTATGATGGGAGCCCTGTATACCAGGACTGAGCTCCCAGTTCAAGTCAGATGTCAGGTATTTTATCTTAAACTGTAGCTGCAGGGACCACGGTACTATGTATTACATATTACTGGCATTATCCAATGTTTTTAGCTAGGACAGTAATATTGTGCCTATAAAAAATTAGAAATAAAATCAGTAATATGTAGATAGCTTGGAAGTGCTTGGAAGGGAAGTAGATAACTATATCTGCACCTGAAAAAAAAAAGCATTGGTAAAACCTGCTTCTGATCTAAAGATCAAATAGTGTCTTTTTTCTTGCTGTTCAAAAGGTTATGCATATCATATAGGTATATATGTGTGCAAGTATATGTGATGATGAGAGCATTTTTAAATTAAGGTTAAATCAAGAAAAATAATTTTTAGAACTTAAAAGAAAGTAATAAGATTAATAGAAATTAGATTTTATTTACATAGCTTACCTAGTCCTGGGTTTAGGAAAAAAGAAAATTTAAGAGCTCCTTTAAGGATGGAAATATAAAATAATGTCGAAGTCATTTGACGACAAATAATCACAATTTCTATGTTAATTAAGTTATCATAAATGAAGCAACTTCTTGTTAACTGGTTCAATATTTTTGAAGCAGAATTACGTTTCTTACGTTTCTATTTTTGGGGTGAATAATCTGAATGCATTGGCTTTAGTCTTTACGGGCGATGGATGGCCATGCTTGGGACATCTGCACATCCTTAGAAACAAATCTAAAAATGCTCTAAGGCCATCCAGAAACCTTTGTTATGATGTACCACGTTGCTCTAGTGTTTTAGAGATACCTGAGAAAATAGCTTAAGTCAATTGAAAAAGCATCAAAAAGCCATGGAAGGAAACAACGTTCCGTTGTGCCATTAACTTTTTAAAACTGCTTGTATCGCCCTTGTCTTCTCACCTTGTTGGGTGGGGTGAGGCTTCTTGGTCTTCAAGTGGCGGACTGTCGCTCAGAGTGCGGTTTATTTGGGGGTAAAGAGAGCACTGTGGAAGCCAGGCTGATGGCTGTGCTCGAGGGGTGAAGCAGCACAGACCGGGCAAGGTCTCTGTTCGCCGCTAGACCCTTAGGTTGTGTCTGACACCAGACGGGGTTTGTTGGAGAAGGGAGTGTGGGCAAGCAGACCTGGCTGATGGCTTTCAGCGCTGGACTTGGCTGCTGCGATCGATAAATTGCCGCAATGCAGCATCTCTGCGACGGCGCCTTGGAGGCCGCGAGAAGCCCCCGTTGGTGCAGGAGGCGGTTGCGGGCTGGGCGGGCTCTGGGGAGGGGGAGCCCACGCCGCAGCACCCGCGCTTCCTACTGGCTCCTTGGGCAATTCCAGTGGTGTCTTAAAAGGGTTGGGTCCATCTCATCTGCGAGACATCCCGTCTGCCCGTCTGCGGGAAGGGTGTTGGAAGCCAGGTGAGGCACTCCAGGCATCCTCAGACTGAAACGGGTAGGACAGACCCTCCACAATGGCAGGTATATTTTATTTTGGGTGCATGCAGATACAACAGAGAAACAACCATGTGTGAAGAACTGTTGACTCCTTTTATTTAACTAGTGCTCGTGCTTGTAGAATATTCCTGAACAGATCATGGGTGCGTCGAATTTTTTCTGTGTGTATTTTATTTTGCACTTTTTCACTCCGTGGACTGAGGCAAATGAAACACTGTGAGTATGTGCTATTCAGATTGTTATGGTTTCTTAGCTGTATTGCATGAATATAAGCAGGTATTGTTGCTTCTCATGGGCAGGTGGAGTTTGGGAGGAATGTAAAAATTGGAAAGATAGGCATTTTTAAACATACTGACCTTTTTCTTGCGTGATGCACACAAGCGCTTTCTAATGCCTTATTAAAATAAAATCCTGATGGAAAGCAGATCCCTTTCCAGCTTCACCAAGAAACATGTAATTGCCCTTGTCTAGAAACTACGTGTAGTCTTTGTTCTTTCGAAGCATTTCTTTCCTCTATGAATGTAAGTTTTCCTTAACAACTGTTCATACATGCAAGTGTAAATTCACAGAATGTATGTATCACACATTCCCGGTTTCATTCATGTGGGTTTATATTAGCCTGAGTATTAGCCTTAATTTCCAGCATGAATGAATTGCAGATAGGGGCATCACATACCGTTAGAATATAAAATTATTCCACAAATACCTTCTCAGTCTCTTGCACTTTGGGAAGGCAATTTTGGCAGTTACGGTGAAGTGTTCTCTCTGTAAAAGATTTGTTATTTTTCCTTCCTCTGCTGTCCAAAGCCGGGAATTACCTGTGCAGTTCTGTGCCGCACCATGCCCGTTGTCCTCCTGCTGGAGCCATGGAAGATCTCTTCCTGCTGCGCTCTCCCAGTGAGAATGCCACTGAAATCAGTGGCTGCTCTGGCCAGAGCAATAAGGGGCATTATTTTGCCTGCAGGACCTGCTAGTTCTGCTGTTGGGGGAAGATTGAACCCTGGGGAAAATTGCTGGGGGGGCTGGCAGCCCCCTCCCTGTAGATTCCCATCTCCGCCTCTTACAAGGCATTGGTAAAACCTTTTACACCAACTCTTGGCTGAACTGCCAGCAGTGCCGTGTCACTCGTGGGGTTGGTGGCTTGTCCCTCTTTGTTCCCAGCGGGCAGCGCGGGCCCCGCAGGCTCCCGCAGTCGCTCGGGCGCTGCCGCATTGCGGCATTGAGGTGGCCACGGGCTGGCACAGTGACCATACCAAGGAGACTGAATATTGCCACAGAGCCCCAACAATGGAGGCAAAAGTCCGTTTTTGTCACTTTCTCTACCTCAGAAAAGACAACTAATTTCTGTCTGCCACTTGGAATGGCTTTTCTGTTGCTGGTGTGTTACTCGGAGGAGTGTGAAAGGCGGTGTTCATTGTGGGGAGAAGGCTGTCAGAATAGAGGCTTTTACCATAAAGCTGTAGCATTAAGGCTGCAGTGTACTCAGGACAGGACAAATTAAAACACGGCTTTGAAAAATGATGCTGTTCCTTTCTGATCCAACGTTAATCAACTTCTTCAGAATGTCTTTTGGTGAAGTCCTGTAAGAAAATAGTAGCACTCAGCTGACTGAATGCTGAAACATTTTATCTTGGAAATCTCCATCATTAAAAGCCATCAGCCTGAACAAATGACCAAAGTTGCTTGCTCCTTTCAAATTTTGGAGTTGAACCATGTTAGTTTGAATTGGATTGTGTTTGCAGGCTGCTTCAGTTTCAGAAAGGACTAACCCGAAACAGCTGTTTAGGCAGGGACCTGAGAAACTGTTTTATTTTGTTGAGCTGATGCAACAAATTTAAGGTTTGTATATTCTGACTTCATGCTGTTGATTCTTTTCCATCTTTTCCGTAAATTCACTCTGGTAGGCTTTCAGACCTCTGTATGCATTGAGAACCCAGTCCTGTTTCCATTGATTTTGTCAGGAGCAGCACAGGATCCATAAACCACGGTACCTGACATGCATGCAGTTGGGTGACCAAGAGCCATGTTCGGCATGAGAGATCTCTGTATAACCTAAAAAAAAAAAACCACAAAACCATCTCTACTTAACAATGAATTCATATTAAAGTAAAATAATTCTATTGTAGGTTTATTGTATTAAATCACTGAACAATAGATTTTCAAATGAATCTACAAAACAAAATTTTGGGGAGTTTAAATGGAATGCAATTATATTTTTGATTGCTGTGGCTCCTGCAAAAATCTGAGCCTAAATAAATAGATTGCAGGGACTAGATTCACTCCCTGCTGAAATCAGGAATGGGATTTGCTCTGACTTCAGCAGACACTGCTCTGGGTATTATAAGAGTTGGACTCATTCCCAGTGGTTCTAGGCAATAATATGAGCCCTGAAATTTGGTACTATAGAGAAACATCAAAACCACCCTAATGATGCAAAACATTTACTCAGTGTTCACAGAAATACTTTTATTTCTCTTAGTCCAAATCAAAATTCAGGATGTAATTGGGACTTAGAGTCACAGCAGGCATTCCCGATACAGTGTACTGAAAAACTTGTAGCCTTTGGGCAAAGACCTGGGAAAATTTCTTGATTCAAAAAATGGAAAGTAAAGCCAATGTTCCATTTGTTATTTTTGAGTTTAAAAGAATAACTCATTGAGAATCCTTCATTCAAAAATAAAGCAGTGGCAGAATAATTTCAGCCTGCATTCTCTTGTCTTTGCACCAATGCTTTTATATTTTAATTCAGGCTGAATGGAGTTTGTATTTTCTGCCTAGAATTAAAGTGCCACGTAAAAGATTGCAAAGTTGATTGAAACTTCTCTAAAAAGCTTTTCCGACTCTCACTGGGTGTAGATGTTAGAAAGAATTGGGAGATGCAACTGGTACATGTATTTTGTACAGCTGATAGAGGTGAGTTGGTTGTGTGGGGAAATAGCAATGTCTTTCTGTGCACAGAAAGAGCAACTTCCTTTAGGGGAAGCAATAAGACATTTCATATAAGATCACGTGAATGACATTCTCGATTTAACATCTAACGAAGTACACATTCTAAATTTGTACCCACTTTCTCTGTATAAACTTTATTATGTTTTGTTTCACCTTGTCCCGTTCTCTGCTTTTTCTTGCTTTGGGATATTTTATTCATTTGGGTGTTGGTGTAAGTAAGTAAATTCAGGCATAACGATATGTATGTGCATATCTAACATAAATTCAGGGCTAAAGGTGACACCAGAAAGGTTTGGCCATACATCATCAAAATCCTTCATTTTGCTCATGCTTGTTTACGTATGACAATAAAACCTTTGATGTGCTGGCCCATATGTTTTTTTTCTGGCCTCTTGCCCATTTCCACTGATTCCTAGTCCCAATCTGTTTAGCTGGACAGCTTGCCCAACATTTTCTTGCTGCAGGTCCTCTCTTTCCCTCTCCCCTGCTCTTAGCCTCAGCTCCTGATCTTGCCAGTCCCAGAGACTCCAGCCAAGGCACAGCCAGACTCTAGGGAGAATTAAGGCAGCAATTACAGGACTTAAGTTAATATGCCCTAAAGTTATCACTGTGGGCAAATGTGGTCATCCTGGTTCTTGCCAGGTGACAAAACAGGCATTTTAAACAAAGAATCTGTTATTATAATAACTCAGTTTCCCTGAAGTCTGATGTTTTTGAAAGGAGTCGCACTCCTTCAAGGGGAAAAAAAGTCTGCCTTAAACATCTGGCCTTTATAATAAGCTTAAATAGTTAAAATCTGACAGTTATATGCAAATTAAAATTAGCCCCAGAATGGGAAGAACCAGGCAATTGTAGCAGTAAACACTGTTGGCAGTTTAGTGCATAATTCTCTGCTAAGCTTATTTACTTTATTTTTTCCATACATTTCTAAAATGAAGATTTTCTTTCCTCTGCATGCCTGAGACAGTCATATTTCTGATATCAGCTTCCCCAGTTAAAGATGCTGGAGCCTCTCACGTTGCTGTGATGAGAACGTTTGTGAGCACATTGTCAAAAGACTAATACTAGAACAGAAACCACAAATTGGCAACCAGTTATTTTTATTTCAGTGGATTCTTCGTGTCACCTGGAGACTATTTAGACCATTATTTGCCTGGGCTAACATTGTGTTTAAAAATAGCACTTGTCTAGTGCCAACTCATTTTAGAGTTGGGTACAAATATTGAGACAAACCCCCAGCTGTTATTGCTTGTGCTGCTAATTTGAGGTGTCAGCTCGGAGCTCTGCTGCTCTATGTCAGTGAATGAGGCCCCTTGTGAGATCATTATGTTTTCTAACAGTGCCGAGTAACGGATTAATCAGTGCAGCATCAGTTGCTTTCATTATCTGCCCACATGGTAGTTGTGGGCTTTAACTTAAACAGTCTGTGGTGAGATCAAGGAATTGAGTACAAGAGGCACTCGGGACTCGCCACAACTCAGAGGAGATGCAGTTTTGGACATTGCCTAACGAGCAAACCTTGGATGCCTTGAAAGTCGAGGGTGGCTGCACTCGGTGCTGAGGGATGGAGCGCCAAAGCCACTTCGCTTTTTCATCAGAGACCATAAGAAACAGTAAATATTTAATTCAATGCAAATTCCTCCTGACCTGAGTGAGAAATAGCTCTTTACAGCTATTGGAAATAAAGCTCCTTTTGCCCTGCAATCTGAAAGTTAATTACAAACATTAATTATGGCAGCATATAAAATTCAAGTCTTGGGTTTATTACTAAATATAGATTTAGATTCACCTTTTGGAGTTGCTGCTGTTAGTTATATTGGGTGCTGTGTGAGGACTGGAGGGGGTCAGAAGTTGTTGTCTACTGTCCCTCCCTGGGGCAGGCCCATCAAATCCCATACCATTCCTGACAGGGTTTCATTTAGTATTTTATCACAGGCTTCCCCCCGATGGTGGCACATTCTGAAAAAGCTCTTTTTTTTGTCTTTTTCCTGTTCTTATTGTAAGAAACATTTTCCCTGTATTTAATGAAAATCCTGCTTTCTGAAATTTAAACCTTTTACTGCTTTTCTTAACCCCTGTGTGAATACAAGGAACAGAGGATGTCTTTTCCCTTTGCAGTGGCATTTTATGTAGTAGAACAGAGGTTTAAAAGTAAGTGACGTGGATCTGCTAACACAGCGGTCTAAGGTACTGGCACTGTTAGGGCTAAATTACGCTGCTGATGCAGCCTCCCAAATTGATGTTTCGTCTCTGTATTTCAGACAGACCCATAGATCCTCCTCTTCATGTGCATAAATACTGATGGTGATGTCTGATCTTGCATAGGCTCAACAGTTTCAGTCCACACGTACACAGGGGAAAGATTCTTTCGCTTTTATTTACCCACACTACACCCACAGACACACTGCAGAGCTTTGAGGTCTTGGAGAAGTTGTGTTGCTGGCACTGCCAGGGACAGAGTAGTGTTGTCTTCTGAGCTCCACTGGCGACTTAGGCAGAGTTGTTCAGCTTTTTTTTTTTTTTTNTCACCCATTTCTGAGTAGAAGTAACATTATCCAAAAAACTATTAACATGAGAGGCTTAATTATGCTTGGAGATGCCTTGCTTAAGTCTGAATAAATTTCCGGGTCTCATTTACGGGATGCGTAGTTGCACTGGGGATAGGAGCTGGGAGCCATGGCAGTTGTGGGAGAAGCAGTAATTGGGGAGTATGACAGTAATTCACTCCTGGGAACGTTACCAGCCTGCAGACACACCATTTGTAGCTATCCCTTGCATGCACATGGATAATAATCTTGCATTAGGCCCAATTACATGGTGTTATGGACACACAACGCAGGGATTACACACACAGCCAAGAGCACCGTGTGACAGAGCAGTGGGGTAATTGGAGGAGACAGAAGGAAATGTTAGTTGTTAGTGCAACCAGTGCCGCAGGGCCTGGTACAGCTCTGCCCCACCAGCCTTGTCCCCTTTGCTTTGCTGCGCTGTTTCAGCGTCTCACTTTCAAAACCCAGGTTTATCACAGAGGGAGGTAACCCAGCACCACCTTTTCACAATGTGTTGAGAGAGTTTTGAGTGGGAGAAGGAACTGAACATCGTTGTTTAACTTCGAGTGAAGCCCACAGACACATGGAAGCTTGTGCTGCCAAAGAAGGGCTGGAGTTTGTAGGATCCCTGATATCAAATCCTGTGTATTGGAAGCCTGTAAAGAATCTACAGTGCCCAGAAATAAAAGGCATTCAAAACCAGCAATAATCTAGTACACGAGCTGGTGCAAAAGCTGGTGCCTTTGCAGATCTCTTTGTCCATTTACCTATCACTAAATGGGTCTGAATATTTCTTTCCAACTGAGAATTTTGCAAATGCTGTGCTGTCCCGTGGTCACCCAAATGTGACAAAAGCAGCCTGGCGTGGATCAAAAACCTGGATGGCCAGCACAGCAGGCCTCTAGTAACTATGAGAGATGCTTATTAAGCCTTGGGGAAAAGTGTTTTCTCAATCTGAGTTAAGTTTGAATTAAAATTTCTCAGTTTGGTTAGCTGTTTTGCTAATCAGCTGCAGAAGTCGAACAGGAAAGGAAACCAAAGAGCATCTTCAGCATCCAACAGGTTCTCCCCAGCCCCTTTCATTTGAATCTGTTCCAAATCAGGTTGAAAACAAGAAGCATCACTGTGGCTATTGTACTGTCCTGATGCACATTATGAAGTGCCTTGTACTTAGAAAATGGACATCTGCAAATTGTTTTTTCCTTTTGGCAATGATAAACTAGGAGACCAGAATTTTTTTTTTAAGCTGGGATGTAGGAGGCGGTATTGTCATCAGTGTTGTGTGTTAAACAAAAAAAACCAACCCTCTCCTATGTATTTTCCCACTTAAAGTGTGGCTGAAAAACATTAGGACAGTCACTATTTTACTAAATAGTTAATGTTTCAGGTATTTCTGTTGTGTTGTGTAACATTTTCTGTCAGAGAAGATCCTTTTGGTATTAAACCAGAATAGAGCACGTGGGTATGTTGTCATGAAAGTATTATATCAGATGAAAAAATTGACAGGCATTCTGATACTTATTATATGCTCTTAATTTTATTAATTGAATTCTAAGAAAGGAAACAATCTCTGTGTAGTCTGTGATTTACAGAATCGAGATTGAATATTGACCTGACAGTCTGGGATTTCTGCTCTCTGAATTAGTCCAAGGGAACTGAAAGGGTGATTAGAGTTTCTGAGTTTTTAAAATAAAATGCTTGTACTATTAGTAGGTTCAAAATTTAAGTAGTTTCCTTTTTTCTCAAGGTTTCTGCCATAAAATTTGTGTGATTTTCTCTAGCATTGGAAGTATCATTTTTTCCTGACTCTCATCACCCCTGTACAAGAAGGTGGAGAAAGGTATAAAGACTAATGCATAAATATTATTGATAAAACCACAGACATGATAGTCTTTTCTGCACGTTGGTGATTTTAATGTAATTACATTGAGTCTGGAATTAACAGCTCTGTGTCAGGGAACTGCAGTGGTGTTCATGAATTTGGAGCAAGTCAGAAGAGAACAAAGATGCAACTGCATGGAATTAAATTTGCACCAGAAGTTTGAGGAAGGAGATAAGTAATTGTTTTCAAATCGTGACAGGATTGCAGACTGAGCACTCTTTCCTTCACGAAAATTCTGACTAGTAGGGGCTATAAATCAGCTTTATCCTTCAGAAGGAAGAAGGAAGAAGGCAGCTCCATGTGTGCCTGTAGCCAGTTTGGGTGACTGGCAGAGCAGTGAGTGAGGAGAGCAGCTCCTCTGGGGCTGTAAATTGAAGTCTATGGGACTATGACAGTTCACAGTGGTGAGGATGTGCCACCTCAGAGACTGCTGATCTCATGTTATGCATCTTCCAAGTAGTCCTTGGAGGATCCTTAGGACTGCTGCAGTCTGCTTCTGCTTACCCTGCAAGATCTGACAAGGATCACAGCCCAAGGTGGGAAGTTGGCTGGCATAAATAATATTGTCTATAGCTCCAGTTTCCTGATTCAGCATTTTGGATGTGAATAGTTTACAGGGAGAGGACTTCTAAATGAGAGGACAGTGCTTTTTCAAGGGACATCTTGGGTTCTGGAAGAGGTGGGAGATATAAGGCTGAGGACCACTCAGCAGAATATGTTTCCCCATATGATGGTGGAGGAGTCAGAAAATTCTGGGATTTCCATTTTCTCACAGCTTCCTGGTATTTACAAATCTCTTTCTATGGATTTGAATATTGGGTGGATCAATCTGAGGCTGTGACTCTGGAGCAGCCAGCAGACAACTGCAACACCGTTTATATTTTCCCTTCATGTGCTAAAAATGCTGCTGTATTGTGTGTTCACCCCTGTCAGGACACATCTCTTAAAAAATCATTGCTGGGAAGGAATCATGTGCATGACAAAAGGCTTTACAGGATGTGTCTAGAGCACATCTCTACCTGAACACGTTCCCATTCCAGAGTTCCTGTTGCCTGGGAGCTGAGTGCTGTGCAGCCAGAGCAGCAGGGTTTAATTCCTGCAGCTCCAGCTGGGCTGTAGTGCAGACAGTTCACTGGCAATTAGTGCCCTTTGCAGTGTTTGGCCTCCTCTGTTCTGAAATAATTGCTGTTATCATAGATGTTTTATTGCCTTCATTATGGTTAACATTTAAATATCAATGAAATAGTATTCTACTAAGTCATCTGAGCAGTAGCTGTCTGCTAGAGTTATCCCTGAAATTTGTGTTTAAGGAGAATATTAATTCAGCACTGATTTAGGATTCTTAGAAGGAGGGTTATATATTTGTCAATGAACTATGGGAAACCTTTGCTTATTTGAAAATAAGCAAATATTTGAAACCTCTGCAAAACCTGAGCCACTCTCATTTGACATCTTGTGAGCAGAAATGCTGTGTGATTGGAATAATGCTTTGTCTGTGAAATAGAAATATTTTAAGAACTTTTAAAATATTTTTGAGTCATCAATGCGTGACCTTTCTGCATGCAGATGAATTGCACTGGGAGACAGAGATATATTCTCTGCTCTCAGTGCAGAAGGAACCTCACTGTCACAGCCTGTTCTGCCTGAGTCCAATCCACATCCTTTAGAAATCAATAGAAAAATCTCTCTTGAATTCCTATGGCCCCCAATGACTCCTGAAGTGCCATGTGAGACTGATCCAGACATCAGCTACGTATGTGATTTAATTTTTGTGAGCTGACTTTACATGTGGCTTTTATTTATCACTGCATACCTAAAATCTTCCATCCAAGTGCATAACTCATTTTAATTTAAACAGGCAACTAAGGCAGAGGGTTGCCTCAGAATTGTATTTTTAAGTTTACAGAAAAAAAAATGGTGGTGCAATTATATATTCCATTTCTGAGCCCTGTTTGAACCTCCCAACATGTAACGAGCAAACACACAGATACTGAAGGGTGAGTGTGTTGATGTATATATTCATGCAGTCTCAGTGGGTTTGTTCACTTTCTGAAATTGTTGTACAGGCTTGTTTTGGCTCATTGGCCACAAAAGGCTTTGGTTACATCGCTGGGTAAATAAGGTAATGGAGCACTAGCAATTGTGTGACAGAGAGGTGCATTTTGCACCAAATCATCTGCCACAGTGGGCCTTGAGTTGTCACTGTGACCTTAGCAGGGATTGAGAGGCAGAGTCTCAGCCCTGCAGATGAGCAGTGGTGCTCAGGGTGCTCACTGCCAGCACTGCAGCCACAGAACAGCAGCGCCCTGCAGGCTGGGAGGCACAGCTGGCACAGCGGCTGACAGCTCTAAGAGGTGACTTTCAGCTCTCCTGCTGAAGTTGGCAGTGTTTCCCTCCACATCCTGTCCTTTAAATTTTTAGTAGACTGCCTCTGAGTCCTTGCATATTGAGAATCTGAATCCACAAACCCAGGAGTTTGTACACCCATTGATCCCAATACTTGGCTGTGTGTTTCCTGTCCAATTTTTAATATTGTCAGGTTTTCCAGAGGATCTGGAATGAATATTACATGTTATAGTATAAGTCATCATGTGCTAAGACTGACAGCTCTTATCAGCCCGGTGTGTGAACCTGTGTGACTTGACTGATACAGATCTCTGGCAGCAGATCATGCAGATGCCAGATTTTCAAAACTCTGCTTTTACTGACATAACTCTCTCTGCTCACGGATTTGGAAAGGAAGGGTAATTTTGCTCTATTGGTGCAGCTTGCTGTCATGGGTATGTCAGCCCCCAAGCTGGCTCCAGATTGTCAGTGCATCCATCTGGCACAACACTGTGCTGGAATACCAGCTCTGATCCCACTGACAGAGCGCTTGGGTGCTGTCCTGCCAGGACACAGCACAGCAGCAGCAGCAAAACGTGCTGCCAGTGTCAGAGCTGCTCTCAACCTGCTCCTGAGTGTGCCTATGCAGAGCCAGGGTACCCTGCAACCTCCTGGCGTTGCTAATATGTTTGTGTGTCTTCCTGCGTACCCAAAACCCAGTCTTAATAGGGTAAAATCTAATTAGCTGTAATCTGCTGAGGTTTTAGATGATGGCTCTGCCAAGGGATTTCTAGGCAGAATTGTAAAAATGTTTTTGAATTGGCGGATGACCAAGAAAGAGAGTTAACTCCCAGGAAACTTTTCTAGAGCTTTTGATAAAATGTCCTATGTAAATACATGACATTGGAACAGCTAAATCGTTCAGGGAAGGATGAAACGCTGTTAGGTTGCTTCAGCAGATATTTTCTTCAGCACATCCATAAACGCACAAAAGCACTGTCTGCTGCCAAAGTGACCCTGTGGAATTCTGTGCTCCTTGTAGAAAGTAGAGGTTGCTCCCTGCCCTATGGCTGTGGTGTGTGGACACCACGTTTCAAATAGGCAATGGCAGGACTGGCCACGCTGGGACACAGAGGGGTGGTCACCGGCCCTGTCCATTCTCATGACAAACAGGGCTACTGTATTTGCAGATTTGGTGCACTTGCAGCATGACAATTATGCCCTGTTGAAGTGCTTTCCATTTCCTGTGCCATCTTGATAAACCTTATAGCTTCTAATTTGCTGGAGAGTCATTGATATAATTAGGAGCTACACAAATGGGAGCAGCACACTCGGCTGATGGTAATCGAGTCAGTTCACTCTTCCTGAGAAGCTCTAAGGGGGTCCCTCCAGCCGCTGAGATTATTTTCTCTTCAGGCTCAGCTTTGATAGAGCAGCAGCAATCCTTACGTGCCTGGGCCAGGACATGCTTTATTACAGGCTGCTCCACTCCCCATATATTTTTTCCTAAGGAAAGGGAGGAGAGGGAGCCCATCCGTCCGTGTGTTTCCGAGGAGCGATTGGAGCTGTCCGGCCGTGTCAGCGGGCTGTGCTGACAAACCTGTGAGAGCCAACAGCTCTCTTTTGGTCACAGTGAGCCCTTCACGTGCCGTGCCCGAGTCTGATGTCCCCCACTCAGGTTGCACCGGGTTTTTAAACAACGTGGCAGCTGAACTGACAGGTCTGGATCTGTTCCAGCAGTTGATGAAAACTCCTCTTCTGTGCCCCTCGTTACCCAGACGTGGTAAACAGTGACCTCCAGCCATCCTTACGCTGCTGCTGGTTGCTTTCCCTGAGCAGTATCTTTCATGGTATGTCACAAATTGTCACAGCTGTCAGGGAGTGTGTCTTCATGCTCGCAGCTAGGCACATTTATTACCAAGAATTTTAACAGGTTGTTTCTGTAAATAGTGTGTTGGTGAAGAAATGCAAATAATTGATCAATCTATTATTCTCTTTTCTCCCTTTTTTTTCTCTCCTAACAGTACCCTCAACAATAACAACATCACCCGCATTCCTGTCACCAGCTTCAATCACATGCCAAAGATCAGGACTCTGTGAGTAGCGTCTTCTGATTTTATAATACAATAGTGATGCTGTAAGCCAACTTTTTGGCTATTTGTCATCTGTGATAATCTCATTTCAGTCCCTGGGGCTGCCTCAGGGACCTGGGTGGCTGCAGGGTTGGGGAGCCCTGTGGTGAGCCTGGGCAGGGGGTTGTGAAGGGGGCTGGTGCCCACAGGGCCCTGAGAGCCACTGTTCTGGATTTGCCCAGCATTAAGTAAGAGTCAGTTTTATCAAGCTTTTGAATTTACCTAGAAAAGAAACTGGCTTTTTTTTTTTTCCCCATGGGAAAATCCATAATGGGAAATGTGTTCCAAGCTGGAACATCATCAAGATCGTAAAAAGTGCTCAGATGGATCAAATTATTGAATTTTGTTAATATCCTGTGTTTAAATCCCATTTATTCTTTTCAAATTCAAAATACTAATTTCTGAAACAAGGCATTTTTAAAGGACATGAAAAAGCATCTTTCCAGATACTTTCTGAAACAAAATGTCACTTATTCTGATGGATTTTTTTTATAAAAGCTTCTCTTATACCAAATCCATTTGGTTTTGAGCTGGATGCCATTGCACTGGAAAAGCTCTGTTCTTTAGTAGATCAAAATACAAAGACTGTGAAATTAGACTAAGCATTTGTATAATTTAGCCATAGCCTACCAAAACCATTTTCTTTAAGTAAATTATTTCTTTAAATTCCTTTAGGGAATATACAGCTTCAGGAAAAGTCACGTCTAAACAAAGCATCCCTGTTTTTCCTCCAGATTCTCAAACTCATCCAAGATGTATTTAATTCTAAAGGCAAAGAAAGGGAAATTGTAGCTAGCCTGAAAATTTTCTGTGCCACTGAAAAAATGCAATACTTCAAGGATGCTCTGCATGCATGTGTAAATCATATTAAATAAATTAACAGAACTGAAGAAAAATGGCTCTTACTTATGTCAATCCCTGCAAGATAACCTCTGACTTAAATTTACATTTTTCATTAAATGATGACATTATTAGATCTTAATGTAAGTAATTAAATGGAAATTAGATGTTTGTCTTTTAGAAGAGAATGAATAAAGAAGATAAAGGTGTAGAGTTAAGGTTCCTGGAGTTTTGCCTTTTCTTGTTCAGTCACAGTGGTCCAGAAAATTTGCCTGGCTTTTCCAGATTAGCCAATCTTGTCTGTTAGCAGAGCTCACTGCCTTCAGTGCCTTCTGCCATTTTCCTTTTAGTTTAATTTCAGAGATGGCTTTGCATATAGCTCCCTGGAGACTTACACTGACTAATCCCCCTCTGCTGTAATTAAGGGTGGAAAAAAGAAAAAAAAAAAGGGAAGGAAGTCATAAATAGGATTTATAAAGGGAAGCTTTTCTATTGAATTCTGAGAGACACGTTTTATAGAACATGAATGCTGACCCACTCTAAAAGGATTTGCTGGAAATTTAATTGAGGGTCTATGAATAAAAGGGCAACTTTAGCAAACTTGCATTTGTATTCATTCACCTGATGTTCTGTAAAGTCAGTTTCATCAATATCTAGTGACAGGTTTCAGTCTCCAAAGACTACCAAATAACACTCAGTACCCCTAGCAGGTCTATATAGGAATTTGTATAAAGATACTGTTTGGGGGAAGGTGTTAATATTCTCTAGAGTTTCTTGTTGGAAAAGGATCATGAATGATGTTCCTCACAGTTTGGTGACTCTACTGTTTCCTTAAAAAATGGTCATCAGTGTGTCCACCTTCTCTAATAGCCTCACACTTAGATGTGGACTTTTTTGGAAGTTTTTGTAGGAAATCCCTGGTCTGAATGTTCCTTAAGTAGGGATGAGCCCTTTTTCCCATCAGCTGAGGCCCAGTGCAGTGTGGACAGTGTTTCCCTGTGTGTCTCTTTTACACTCTGGTGAGATCCATTAGCAAGACATTTGGGGATGCTCCTGCTGCAGCTCCGTGTGCTCTGATGGTTCTGTGAATAAATAGCTTTTCTTCATGGCTCTCAAAACAATCTGCCCATTGTAGAATAGAGAAGAAAATATAAAAAGTATATTAACCTTGAACATGAGCACTCAGGGGAAAGAAAGAAATAAAAAGGGTAAAATGCCAGGAACTTTTGAAGCATTTGAAGCATTGAAGAATTCTTTACTAAAATGAGCTCCTCTGTGCTAAGATTTTTTAGTTAACTGTCTGTTCTCTTCTTAAGTTGCATCAATTTTTAGCCTTGATTGGAAGTGACAGGAATTAGTTTTTATTGATCTGCTTTCCTTTGCTTGGAACAGCTTTATTTATGATAAAGCATGTTCCATCTACCTATTTGCTTAATGGTAAGTGTCCTGTTGTCTCTGCATCTGTGAATTACTGTTGAGACAGGTAATTACATTATTTCTTTTAATTTTTTTATTTAAAGGTAAACTGAAAATGTGTGAAATCACTTCCGTGTTTTTTGTGTTCACAGGGAATTGGTTTATAATGCTTTTGAAGTACTGTGAAAAGTCTACTTGAGGCTATATTTATTAATATAATTATCAAAAACATATCCTGATAGGCTGCTTCGTTAAGATTGAGAAGGTCTCTAAATGATCTCTCCCAAGCAAACCATGGAGTAGCTGTGCAAAAAGACTTGAGAAGATGACAAGGAGGGCTCTGCTGAGGCAGAGAGGTGGTAGTTTGCACTACTGAAACCCAAATAAATCAATTTAGTGAGGGGAAAAAAAAAACAGCTCACAGAACTGGAAAACTGCCTAACCCTAAACCTTTTTGTGAAATGGTGTTTTCCTCACTCATGCCTGCATACAGGGGGTGCAGGGAATGGCATGGGATGAGCTCAGTTCCAGTTCCAGAAGGAAAATTATCCTGAGTATCGTTGTTGACTGCTGTGGTGGGAAGGATGAGACTCTGAGGACTTAAATGAAATGCCGCCTCTCTTAGGTTACAACAAAGTCTTACTTAGGATGATTTCTGGCTAGATGATATTTATGTATTTATTTGTTCTTCAAAAAACAGATTAATGGTTCATAATAGCCAAACATCTTACTAGAAATCTAACTTACTGCAGCCCAATTAAATAGCTTCGCAATCCCTAAACTCAAGGTCTTCTAGCCATCCTTGTCAAACAATTATGTTTTCCAGTGCTCCCCAGAGATTAGTGTTTTCCATCTCTACAGGATAAACTCTCAGTTCCAGATTTGTGGGTTTTTCTTTTCTTTATTGTGGCTGTCCACCCCAGACATACAAATCTGGGGACTGTCAGCCTGGGCGCCACTGCTGAGCTGAGCTGAGCTGCTGCTGTGCTGTAAGGACAGCTCACAGACAGACATTTAATTTCTTTGGAGGATGGACAAGGCTAAATCCGGTGCACACCAATTGTGTGCCTGTAATATTAGTGAATAATGCTTTGTCTAACCATTTCTGACAGGATTTTTAATCTGGTTCATCGTTCCATTTGGTGCAACACTGCAAATGCATGAGTCATTACAGGAATGAAATAATTAATGCCCTGGACTTTTGTTTTGACCTAAAGTTTGGTAGCTATTTAAATGACCAGATTTTTTCCCTGAACCCATCATCATTTTGCAGATGTGATAATGGTTCTGCAAGTCCCTGGTACCAGGCATGGAGCAGGCTGGGCAGGGAGCTGCCCATGAGTGGATCTATTATGAGCTGAAAATTCCTTGTAGATGCTTTATACTTGTGTTAAATTACTACAGGAAAAAGAGCATTGATGAATTTGTTCAGGCAGCACAGGAACAGAAGTGGTATCAATAGCCTCTGATGTTTTATTTTGCCTGTCTTTTCCCAGAATATTCTGAGTTGGAAGGGACCCGTAAGAGTCATCAAGTCCAAGTCTTCAGTGAAAGGCCCATACAGGGATCAGACCCACAGCCTTGGTGTTATTAACACCATGCTCCAATCAGCTGAGCTAATGTGGAGGGGTTCTCTCTCTCCCTCTCTCCACCTCTCCCCAAAGGAGGGAGAAAAGGGGAGAATCACTCATCATCCTGTTCTTCAGCCTGGTGCTCATGTTTAGACAAGCCATCCTTTTAATTCACTCAGAGATATCACATTAATGCAGTTCTTTCTGATATGAAATCACAAGCAAAGTGATCACATGGAGAAATCTTACATTTTGCGTATTTTTGTCTCTAGAATGGCCAGCTGTATGTGGATCACCACTGAACTTAATTCTTCCACAGAATCACCAGGTTGGAAGAGACCTCTAAGATCACCAAGTCCAACCCATGCCCTAACACCTCAACTAATCCATGGCACTGCATGCCACATCCAGTCTTTTTTTAAACACATCCAGGGATGGTGATTCCACCACCTCCCCGGGCAGACAATTCCAGTACTTCACCACTCTTTCCGTGAAAAACTTTTTCCTAATATCCAACCTATATTTCCCCTGGCACAGCTTAAGACTGTGTCCTCTCGTTCTGTCAGTTGCTGCCTGGAGAAAGAGACCAACCCCACCTGACTACAACTGCCTTTCAGGAAGTTGTAGAGGGTGATAAAGTCACTTCTGAGTCTCCTTTTCTCCAGGCTAAACAACCCCAGCTCCCCAAAACATTATTAACAATAGCACAAATTTATATCTGACCTTTGTCTAATATTCCATGGCAATGAGGACAGTTGAGCCCTGGCTCATCTGTAAGCAAGAACCTGCAGTGCTCCCACTGAAATGGCAGCAGAGAGCCGGGCAGGCTCGTGGCTGATCGCTCTCTTTGTGGCTTATGTTTAAAACACCACCAGTGACCATGGGTTTGCTGTGTCGTTTGCAGGCGGCTCCACTCCAACTTCCTGCACTGCGACTGCCACCTGGCCTGGCTGTCGGACTGGCTGCGCCAGCGCCGCACCATCGGCCAGTTCACCTTCTGCCTGGCGCCCGTCGGCCTGCGCGGCTTCCTCGTGGCAGAGGTGCAGAAGAAGGACTTTGTCTGCTCTGGTAATGGTGCCAATTACTCGTTTATCTATCAGCTGACAGTCTCGTATCGCTGTTCCCATTAAAAAAAAACAGAGGGGAAAATGGCTGCGTCGTGTTTGAAGGCAAACAGCAGCAATGCTGTTTGTTTTTATCATTGCTAAACTGTATGGGAGGAGATCAAATTGTTGTTTTTTTCAGCTTTGTAAGAATTATTGGATTCCAGTTAACATTTCGGTTCTCAAATTACTTCTTCTGCTTTAACATTGCCGATGATATCAACATAAGAAATCAATTAAGTGTGGATAATTTGGTATTTCTCAAGGGAAGAGCTGTACAGCTGACTGGAATACAAAAGAAAGGAAATAGAAAATGCAAATCTGTTGAGTCTGTTGACAAATGATTGGACTGTAGAACGCGAGGAGCAGATTTTATCCCAGGGACTGAAACAGGATTCTTAGGGAGCCAATGCACTTTGCTGTTCTACAAGTTTCCACACTGATAAATGGGGCTGATGATACTCACAAATCATGTGTCTGTATGTTGGGCCTATTAATCAAGTCTCTGGAACTGCACTTGGCTCTTGAGTGATGGAAATACATTTTCCTAAAAGGAGAAGAAAAAGAACAAAATTAAAAAAGACAAAAAGTGGAAAAAGAAATCTCTGAGTTGGGTTGAAAGGAAGGATGTGGTGGAGGAGAGGCACGGCAGAGTGTATGCTGTGGAAAGAAGATACCAGACGTAAGTTTGGAGGTAGTTTTGCAGTCCTACTGGTGACACAGGGGGTGTGTGTTACGGAGATGATGTGAGTCTGAATCTTGATAGACTGCGAGTCCTGTGCTGTTTTGTTCTTTATCTCTCACAGCCTGTGCGCCCTAAAGCTTGATCCTATGGGTACGTGGATTGGCTGATGGAAATGCGGTAAAACTGCTCATGCTAGAAATGTTTTAGGATTGCCTTTTTCTATCATTTAATTTACTTGTGACAAACTAAGAGAAACAGATGCACTTAGAGAAGAAAGGTTTGACCCCACTCAACCACGGTTAATTAATGCCCAGCCCTAGAGGTGTGCAGAAGTGTTATGGGCGCGTGGAAAATGAAGCTTTACATAGTGCTCATTGAGACATGATATTTGAGAGTGCTGAGCAGCTTCTACACTGTTGTGGAGATGATACCCAGAATATCTGATAAGTTACATCAAAAGTTTAACTAAAAAAGAAGTTTAGAAATGTAACAGTCTTGGGAGAGGAAGGATAAAAGAAATGGATAAATGAATTAAGCTATTAGCAGAAGCTAATTTTACCAAAGAGGCAACCACAGGGTTTTTTTTTCTCATGAAATGAAGTTTTAGATGGAGCATGAGTTCAGCTATTGGGATTTATGATACAGTGAAGTGGAGGAAAATGAGTTGTTTAAGTCAGGAGAAGAGATAATAATTGCTGAATGAGAAATGTAATGTGAACAGAACTCATTTAAATGGGGTTGTCTGTGCAGACTATGACTTCCAAAAGTGACAAGGTTTTTAACAGTTGCCTGTTGGACTAAGAGGATATAGGTGTTCTCTCAAGATTTGCCTGCTTTTGTAAAAAATATAAAATCATGAAAACTCAAGGAAAGAAATTTTCAGTGAGACAGTCCATCAACTGTATCCCTGCAACTCTCATTTGGGAAATGAAATGAAATGTACTGAAAAAGAAATTCATTTGGAGAGCTCATTTTGGTGGCGGATTTAGCTGAGAACTCAGCTTAGTACATGGTAGTTCGACAAAAACCTACATGGACAGCTAGTTTAAAGAGGATATAAATCTTCCCTTCTCATTACAGTTCTTATACCTGATTTTACAGCATAAGTTGTTAATGTGTGACTATGAAGTCAAACTAGGACAGGCAGTGAAGAGTGAACTGAACTTGTCCCTCTGCAGAGGAATTTTATAGAAGTTGAGGTTATATGAATTACTGTAACCAGCCTTGAGTTGGCAGGGAGAGCCACCTTTGCATCCCAGTTATGAAGAGCTGAAATACAAACTGGTGAACTGCTCTGTTGAGGTATAGGCTCAGAATCTCAAGCACTTGTGTTTTTATGGCAGTGGGAATATCATAACAGTGAAAAAACCCTCATGTTTTCCCACTGTGAAATGGGCTTCATCAGAGCATTCCAGTTCAAAACTGGTGCATGCTTCAGAGGAGAAGGAGTAGAATCATAATTTGGGGAAAGAAGAAACACAACATGGAGAAATGGACTTCCCTTCATTCTTTGAAACCTATGCAAAAATAGTGCTGTTTTATAATTCTGTGACAAATGTTCCTTTGGAAACAGATTTTGAATGCTACATACCAAGTGGTAAAAGAATGGAAACAGTGATAGAGAAGTGCCATAAATAGAACCCAAATTGCTGGATTCCCTCTGGACATGTCCTGCACCGTGGTGTTTGTAAGCATTAGGTGCAGAGTCTCTCCAGATAATGTTGCTGAAGTCAGAGTTATGTGCAGGTATATCTAGGTAAACTGAGTCATACCCGTGTAACCTTGGTGTCAGTCTTTCAAAAATGTTGTTCAGCTTGTTCATACAAATTATAAAAAAGCTGGTTCAAATGGTGCTTGTAGGTCACCTGTGAGCAGTGGAGAAGCTATTCCAGGTTTCCATTGTTTGAGCATTTGGCTCGGAGCTGGAGGTGAAGGTGCAGGATTCAGCAGTGCACAGTTGCCTGGAGATAGGTTTGGAAATATGTCTGGTTGGAGTTGTGTTACTGAGGAGAAGGGGAAAGCTCAGGGAGAGAACTGAGCGGGGCTGGGGCTAGATGGCCCTGCACCGTCGGAGGAGAGTGCCATGTACTGCTGGTCACCCACCAGGGCCTTCTGGCTGGCTCCTTCAGCAAGCTGTCCCCTCCTCATAGGAGAGTCTCTCCTGCAGAGCCACCCCGGACAGAGCAGCCTTCCTGGGCCTTTGCTGCCGAGGCCATCTGTTCCTGGAGAAGTCTCCAAACACTCTTCCTCCTGCACAGTTGGTTGTGGAGCTCTGGGATGCCTTTGGTGACACAGTCTCCTACAAGGTGGGATGTGTAGAAGCAAATTTTGTGGCACCAGAGGGTGAGCTCCTTGTTGATGTGCTGCACAAAGATAGTGGGCTGTATTTCACATGGATAGGGGGTGTATTTCACATGGATGTCAGGGTGTATTTCACATGGATAGGGGGTGTATTTCACATGGATGTCAGGGTGTATTTCACATGGATAGGGGGTGTATTTCACATGGATGTCAGGGTGTATTTCACATGGATAGGGCATGTATTTCACATGGATGTCAGGGTGTATTTCACATGGATAGAAGGGTGTATTTCACATGGATAGAAGGGTGTATTTCACATGGATAGGGGTGTATTTCACATGGACAGGGATGTATTTCACATGGATAGGGGTGTATTTCACATGGACAGGGGTGTATTTCACATGGATAGGGGGTGTATTGCACGTGGTAGGAGGTGTATTTCACATGGACAGGGGTGTATTTCACGTGGATGGCAGGCTGTATTGCGCATGGGTAGCAGGATGTGTTTCTCCCCTCTCCACCACAGCTTTGCCATTCACTGCCATGCTGCTGTGACAAGAATACAGTGCACTAAGCAAAGACAGTGTCGGTTGAAATACTACCTGTATTCTGGTCTTTGGGAGATTTTATTATTATATTCCCTTAGGTAGCAGAGAAGTATCTGGGAGTGCTGGCTCATGCTCAATACCTCTTAGAGCCTTCCAGTCTTTGCCTGGATCAAACCCAGCTTCCTTCCTATGCTCAGATGTTTCATTGTTGGACTGGCTTCTCCTTCTCTGTCTGTCCCTCTCAAGCACATTCTCTCTCTCTCTCTGCCTATTTCTCTGTCTCTTGTCCTCCTCTGACCTCCTTATGATAGTAATTTTATTTCATTTTCCTCTCATACAAGTTTTATTATGGCTGTTTGATTTTTCTTCTACCTACTTATTGAAGTTTAAATTAGTTTACATATTGATCAGTTATGTCAAGTTATAATGTGTTTTCTCACTTGCAACAGTGTGGCTATAAAGCTTTGCAAACAAAGCAGTGGGTTCATGAAATTACGCCATCAGCAGCAACTTGGTCTTTTCAGGGCTCTCTGTGCAGAAGCCACAGACCCCGTTTGGATTTTTTTTGCAGTGATGAATCATTCTGGTTTTCCTAAGTATATACATGAGAGAATACCTGTGCATCTAAACAGGAGCACTGTGTCTCCTACTGTGACCCGCAGCATACTGCAGCTGCTGTCCAGATTTGTTCTAGTTTTGGGCAGTAGTTTGATGTGTTCTACATTGGACATTGTTTACACTGTCCATACTGTCTTCATACTGGAGTATGAAGATTGGGTAAGATTTCTTAGGCTAGACCAGAGATTGATCTTTCTAAGAGGTGATGAAATTTCTAAGTCTAAAATACGTGATTTTTAGTACTTTTCTAAGATAGTACTTATCTTTTCTAAAGATAGTACTTCAGTAATGAAACATGCATTATGGAGAAGGAAGGTGGATCCATACAATGTTCTCTTTTTATGTTAGAAACCATTCTCTTTTGATTCTTGATCCTTAATTCCCGTTCTGAGAGTCGCAAAGAATGTAAAGAAAATCAAGATGCATAATTTGGACTAAATAAGTTAAAATTCAGTCTGAAATTAACTCGAGAGAAATAATTACCATAGCCAAGTGTTTTCTAGCAAAGTAAACTGATACTGATTTTGAGAAAACACTGGGTTGATCCAAATCTCGGTTGAAGATCTAGATTTTCTGATTCGTGTGGTGAGACTGCAGCTGAGGTATAATAAAGAGGAAAATATGTCAGCTTCCTGCTGCTTCATGCAGACTGGAAGCCCTAATAAGGAAGAAGATTTATTTGTTTGGGTGAGGTCAAACAGTCTTCAAACATAGCTGTTACTGTGGCCAGACCACGGAACTCAGGAGATTGTCTTGCTCCATTTCCTAATAACTTCATAGCACGTTGCTGAGGAGACAACCAACAATGAGTAGCTAATAAAATAGCACTCTTCAGGCTTAGCATCTTAATGAGAGCATCCAGGAGATGCCAAAGGAAAACTGCGTGGGGAGGGGAACTCCTCCCATCTGCTCCTGTTTAAAACACCCTGCAGTCGTGTGTGTGCACAGGCAGCAGTGGGACAGGAGGCACTGCCAGCACAGGGCGCTGGGGCTCCTGGAAGCTAAAAAGGGGCAAGGAGTGTTTGCTGATGCTGCAGGTTTGGCTGGTGCAGGGCAGTGGCTCCTGAGCAGGGCTCCTCTCCCTGCAGTCCCCCCCCATTCATGCAGAGAGGGGCTGCTAATGGCCCTCACTTTTAAAGAGCTGGATGAGCAGTCTGGGAGGAAGAGGAGAAATTTTCCGGTGTGGGTGAATGGCCACTTTCTGCCTTGTGGGACATCCTCGTTGTACAGCTGTTTCATTGCTTTTAGAAGGGAGCTTAACCACTTCATCTAACTGGGACCCCTTTCCAAAACAGTGACCTGAGTCACCTGAGATGGTGGAAACTCTTTTCTCACTGTTCTTGCTTTTTGTGACCATCCACAGACCCAGTAACTGCTCTTACAATGGAATCTAGGCAGGATTTAAAGTGTGTATGACTTATAAACCCTTTTGGTAAAAACTGCACTTTAAATTTGATCTTGGGAAATTTTTGTGAAATGCTGATGGAATTTTTACCTCCTGTTACAATTTGCTACCACAAGCTAACATTAACATTTAGTCTGAAGAAACGTTTCAATACTGTGCATTTGTTAGTTGCTCCTCAAATGAAATTGTATAGGAAATTTGGAGAGATGCTAATCACTATTTATCAGTTTGTTTGTTTTCAGTTTCCATTAAGTTCCTTATTACAAATCTAAATTTACTCTAGCTCTAGCAGTGATGATGTTTCATACTGTAGGAATATACTTCTTGACTTGCTTAGTATGTAAGATGCCACATATGGTGTTTTTCATTTGGGGGGACCATCTTGTGAATCTGAAGGATAAATATGTATTTATTACAGCACTTAATATTTCTTTAAAGACCAAAGCTGAAAATTGGCTTTTAATTACAGTAAATTTAGTTTTATTACTGAAAATGATGTCTTACCTTTCAGTATAATTAGCCTTTTTTTCTGGAACACTCTTTTCCCCAGAGCAGTATGTATGGCATTTTAATGCTTATTTAATGATGGCAGGTTGGGGTATAATTATTCAGCCACTGAGCTTTTTGAACTGTTGCTCTAAAAATAATAACATGATTAGTTTTTATGTTACTGTCCAAAGCTAGTGGTTTGTTTTATTACTAGTTATGTTGGTAGTATTTTGGTACAGAAAAAAAAATGCTTCATGGCAGTAGCACAGCTGTGCTTGGAGCTGTTTCACAGAGAGCAGTCGTGGTTAACACAGAGGAACAGGGCTGACTTTGAGAATGTGGACAAGCCTTTGCATGAATTCTGTAGGCTTTTTCTGTTTAATACATGTATGTGATTGGCAGCTCATTTAGGGATACACAATTAATAAGAGTAATGAAAGCAAGCATAGAGCTGCTTATAAAATAACTGCAGAATTCCAGGAATTAATAGGGGACAAGTGCAAAGTTGCATACAGTCAACACCAGGTTTGTGTGAATTTCTGCTTTAGTGACAGTGAAATCAGTGATGTTATATGGTGGCATTACACCTGTGGTGGGTTGGCTGCTCACACTCCCCCTCCTCATAGCACTGGGGTGAAACCAGGATCTGCTCCAGCACCTCTTTCCCCATCTCATTCGCTGACTTTGCTGCTCCCAGGGCTGTTTCTCACAGCGTTTTCCTCACTCCCTGCTGCCTGGCACCTCTCTGCCCTTTCTCAGGTGCACTGTGACAGAGGCACTAGGAGCTGCACGGGCAGGCTCAGCTGTGGAGCCCAGTGGAAGCAGCCAGAACTGCCCTTGCCTCTTCTCACAGCAGCTGCCCTGGAAGAGCTGGGCACCAGCACCCCGTAGCTAAACTGAAGGGATCTCCAGGCTCATTGAATTTACCCCTTGGAATGGCAGACAAACATGTTTAGCTCCAAAGATCTGTAAGAATTTTATTCTATAGTTTCCAGACACTTTAAAGAGCTTGAATGTACCGGGGGCCTCTTGCAAAAGATCAGAGGCAGCGACCCCAGGCTGTCCCAGGAAAGGTCTTTATTTTCCCTGCTTTCCTTAGCATGTTCCAAATGCCAAGGAATCTGGTCCATGGAATCCCAAGGCAGCCCAGGGAAGGGGATGGTGCCTAACTCTTCAGTTCTTGCCCACTGACCTGGAAAAAAGCGTTTCCTCTCTCCAGATCTGTCCATGGGGAAGCTCATGACCAGACTGGAGCCCTTGGATGTCATTATCAGGAGACATGTCCCACTGTGCCTGCCATCTCTGAATATCTGTGTCAATCTGTAATGCTTCTGACTGGAGTGAATCCCATCCTCCTCCTCATCCTCCTTCTCCTCCTCCTGAAGAGAGCAGCTTTTGTGCCGAGGCAGGGACAGCCCCGTGCTTGCTGCAGCCAGAGGCAGAGGGGAGAGAAGCAAAGACAAACGTGCAAGCAAACAAAATCATGTAGTATTTAAAACTCCTTTTCAAATAGCAGTAAATCAAAGCCCAAGGACTGAGTAATCTTAAACTATTTCTATTCCTTCCATAACTTTATCAAACTTCACCATGGGACACTCCACGATGGATCACCTGTTCAGAACTATACTCCCTTCACAGGCTTACAATTGATCATGACCATTATCTATCTTTTAACCTTGTACAGGTGGCATCCTTTCACTTAAATAATTTATGTTCCTCTTCATTTTTATGCTTGAATATATTTATAAGTTCACTGTATTATTTCTGGACCTATTTTTAAATGTCACTTCATATGCACCTTCAAGAGTGCTGGTACAAATTGTGGAATTGTCATTAATGAGAGGGCTGTGCATGGACACCATTTGAGCTGCAGAAGCACTACATCTTTTCAGACTCTCTATTAGAATTTTTTAAGTCTTTGGAAGAGCAGGCAGTGTCCAAACCCAGAGAACCAAATGCACCTAGCAGCCTTTCTTCTGGTGCAGTAGTTGGAAAGTTAAGTTCTACCTGCTTTAAGGTGAACATGCCTGTGTTGACAGGGCTGGAGAAAGACCTTGAAAGAAAAGCTCAGAGTGGGCACAGGGTGTAAGAGAGAATCTGACTTTTCAACCCCTTCTTCAGAAGGCTTAGGTGGAATAAATTTCCCTGAGAGAAAAACACTTTTATCATAGTTATATACTCACAGGTTCTGTTTTATTAATCCTTCAGAAGAACAAATTCACCCGTTGTTAACCTCAGTTGTTATGGTTGAGGCTGCTTCTTTGTTCTACTTTTTTCCATTTTTCTTAGTAGTATTCCATATAATTGTGGTGCTGTTATTGTTAATTAAATAATTGCAATATCAGTGTTTTCAGGATAAGACAATGTGACGTAAGGTTTGATTTTCAATGGTGTTATTTTACTGATAGATTTTGAAACATGCTAAGTAGGATTCTGTAGAATAAAGTAGGCTTCATTCATTCAGCCTGACCTTCCTTTCAGTGTAGTTGGATATTTCCAGTTTTATTCCTTGATATTTATTTGTAAACTGATTAGTGTTGACTTTTGCCTACAGAACTGTTGTGCTTACGTGCCATGAATTTTTAACAGCTAAATTTACTGTTTGGGAACGTTCAGCAAAGCAGAGAACTTGAATCGAGTAATGAATATTCATGACTGGCAAGTTTTTGCATACCATGAACTTGATGGTATTAACATCAATTAGGGGCTTAAGTTACTAATCGTAAATCTTAAAGCTGTGCTCAGCAAATAGCTGTTGGTTGTTGTCAGTCAAATGGTTGTTGAACAACCATAGATGGAAATATTTGCTTAAACCATTTGCTGCACATTTGTGTAGGATAAACAAATTGGTACAAATTTTGTCCATTAGTGGAATATTTGCCCTCAGTAAGGAACGTTAACGTTGCATATGGTCAGTTGTGGTTCCCTTGCCCGTAGCTCTCTGCAGGACTCTGTGCTCAGATGTCCCTTTAAACTGGGATGCTGACATCAATCAGGAGCAACACATCTGCTTTAGGTGTTTAGAATAAATTAGTTCATATCACTGGGAATCTAGTGCAAACTATGGCTCACGGAGCAGTAATTGATTTCAGATATCCCAGCATTGTCAGAACTTCCAATGGGTTATTTAATTACACCCCAAAAGGTCATACTATATCCATGGATCTGCAATACTTGTAGTGTTTTGTTTCTTGATCAATAATTTCATGTCTGATATACTTCAAATGATGTAAAGTCAGCACAGGTTTTTAACCAGGAAGTCCTGTCAGATTTATCTTAAAATCCATTAACATGTTTTACAAATAACTAACATTTTGCTGGTGGAAAGGAGCTGCTGCAGAGGTGATTGGATAGGTGAGGAGGTAATAAAACACACTGCTTAGTGTGCTGTAATTGGGTGTCAGTGCAAATGAGATTATTTAGTTTATTTAGTAATTGCAAAATTTATTTTAGATACCTGCGACATTTAAACTGTTCATTTATACACCTGAACAATTCTACTCTAATTGTAATATTAGTCTGTTTGCTGCTTTTAAAAGAGGCCAATGAGAGACTTATTTGAAAAAAGCATTTGATTTCTCTGTAAACTTCTGGGTCCTAAGTCTCCCCTCTCTTTCCTCTTTTCTTCTAACACATAGTCGGAGACTGTAAATTAAAGTGGTGCCAGATATTAACTACCATAATTATTGACGCTGTCGTTCCACTGCATCAGGCAAAAAATGCATGGTAATTTTTGTTAATCATGCTCCTACCCTGGCTTCCACATTTTGTTGGTGTTTTTCTTTTAGCAAAATGTATGATTGAGTTGATGATTTTTATCTCAGAGAACAATATAATTAACATGGTTAACTAGGGCTGCTGTGTATTACAAAAGATCTGAAATGGCAAAATGACAGACTGTGAGAATAACTTCAGAAGAGGAATAATATAAATGCAGCTGATTTGTTTGTGGCCATTTCCTTTTGCTGCATCCACGCCGTAAGGAGTTTACTGCACTTGTGAAGGACGCAGAGAGAAATACTAAAATATTTCTTCCTTTCCCATGTCTTTTCTTTTGAAGAAGTATTGGCAGCAAAAGGAAAATTCATTTTTAGGTTTCAAATGTCCTTCTTTAGGGGCTGTGTTGCGTCAGGGCCCTTGATCATCTCTATGCTTATACTCTGCAAACCTATGAAAGTCATACCCAAATTTTAATAACTTTATATTCCGTAGCCCACTTAGACTTGTTTTCTTGAGCAGACTTTAACAGCTCTCCACAACAATACAAACATTAAACTGATTAAACTCCCTTGGATTTTGTTGTGCTTTAATTCTATAAATCTGCTAACAATAGATCTTCATTGAAGTGGTGCCGTTAAATCCAAATCAGATTTGAAATTCTGTTTCTAATGTTATTCAAGGAACCTTTACCTTAGCAGATGATTGTTTGTGTGAGAGCTGATGGAATATGTGCTAGATGCCTGTTGAATGTGCATGTGCAATTCAGTATTTTGTTCTTTGCCAAGGAAACACACAAGCAAAAGCATTTCATCATCGTAACGGCAATTTATACACAAAGTCTTTTTATCATTAAAGTTCTCAGAAATCTACGGTCTAGGTCTGCTTTTGCTCATGAAGAAGAGAGAAATGTGCTCGTGGTGCTTGGGGATGTGGTTTACTGCTGGGTTAATGGCTGGACTCAGTGGTCTTAGAGGTCTTTTCCAGCCTTAATGATTCTCTGATTCTACTGCTGCTGCCCGCTTTTTGTTCCACCAAGGCTTGTTCCTATCTTTTCTCTCTTTTCAGACTGCTTTATCCAATCCCCCCTTGCATGCCGTGCCTTTCACAGCACTCTGCAGTGCTGCGTCACACAAACGGGGGGGTGCTGAGCTGAGCTCCACTGAACCTTCTGCTGTTGATTTAGATGCAGTGGTGTCAGCAATAGACTCTTAGAGCTCCAACTGGCAATACATCAGCTTTTTGATGCTGTGCCCTAACAAAAAGGGAGTGAATTACTGCTTCTCCAACCCACAGTGATACGTTGTGGTGTTATAACTGTGCAAAATGCATTTTTCCCCTGCTACAAAGCCTCTTCAGAAAGCACATCAGACGTGGAGATGATAACGGTTCTGTGGAAGATTTGACCTTGTTGCCAACGTTTTACCTCTCAGAGAACAAGGATTGCTCTGAAGTTTCTTCCTGAATTGATAATTTCTCCCTGCCCCTAAAAGCTTTCAATAGCTCGTTTGCACTCGCTCGTCCTTCGTTTTGCTTGTGGCCATTGTACCACAAGGTAGGCAGACAAAGAGAAAATGTAGGTGATCAGTCCAAGAACAAACCTCTTGTTCTCACACAAACACACCAGAGGGCTGTGTGCATTTTGAGGCAATATAAACTACTTTTGGAAGTAGTGGTAGTTAAAATCTTACAGAAACCTTAGACTTTGTGAAAGACAAAGCTGGCAGTGCTGTTGTGCAGCATGTCTGTCAATTGTGCAGGAATTCTATTAATTGACAGTGGTGGTATGTGTGCCCTGCATTTCTATGGCCAGAAAACAAACCCAAGAGAGCTGCTTGTCCTGCCTGTTATACATGTACACGTTTAATTAGTGAAATTGTGTTCTCTTGTTTAGTTCAAATAGCTACCACTTAACTACTCTGTTAAATGCATGGTCACGTGTCCAGACTGTGTTAAGACAATAATAAGATTTTGAAACTGGCACAAGTCAAAGTTCAAGTTGCCTGATAAATGTGAATTTGTTTCCTTGAACCACATGCATATGGATTTAGATTTTACTTACATTATTGAATTCTTTTTACAGTAGTTTTTAGCCCAGATGATTCTTCAGGGTGACACTAAAACAGTCTCCATCTTGAGATGAAAGACTGTTGATGGAAAACTGCTTACCTGCAGCTGTCAAGGTGGTTGGAAAGTGGACTGTAAATGAGACAGGGTCTTTTAGCAAAGAGAAAGGATCATTAGGATCATCTCATGGTGAAAGCAGCTGCCCACTCTCCTGCCCGTGCCACAAATTTCCTGCGAGATCCGTTTATTTCTAGACGGTCACTACCTCTTAAAATCTAATCTAATTTCTGGATGCCTGGATTGGAGCTCTGAGGTCTGGTCTGCCAATTTACAGCTCTGATTAACATCAGTGAAAGCTATGTTTAAAACACAGAGCTGTGAAACCCACAGTTTTCTTCTGGTGTCCTGACAGAAAGTCAGGTGACGACCCAATAAAAATATTTCAAACCCAGTATTTGAATTTGGCAATGCTTTGCCCACAGTTGAAATGGCAATTTTATCCTGAAACTAGACATTATATT
Source organism: Gymnorhina tibicen (assembly GCA_013399875.1). Classification (NCBI taxonomy): domain Eukaryota; kingdom Metazoa; phylum Chordata; class Aves; order Passeriformes; family Artamidae; genus Gymnorhina; species Gymnorhina tibicen. The sequence goes on from VXAZ01003899.1 coordinate 581,523, forward strand.
TTAATATAAGGCACTTCTGTCATCCCTGGTTACAAGATAATATTTAAGGGGGATGACAGTGTGCTTGAACTTAAGGCAACTCAGACAAATTGAAATCAATTCTCATCAGAATGCAACACCTTTCTAACAGAAGGAATGATTTCACAGGAATTTATTTTGCTTTCCAGGAGGGCTCCCTGTAGTGTAAAGTCACCTGCAGAAGTTTTCAGCTGATGTCCTTTCAAATTATATCTGCCTTTGAAAACAATGACACTTAGAGATGCCACTGACTCTCTTTCCAATACTGACTTTTCTGTGCTGTTTACAAGGCTGTGAAAGCAGGGACACGTGTCGCTTTCTGTACGAGCTGACACTGCTCTGCAGAGTTAAGGGCTAAGCCAAGCAGGTACAAAGGCATAAATCAAGAGAGAAAACGTATAGGAATATTGCATTTTTATAAAATTTTTAATTGTCGTAATGAACATTGGATTGCAAATTGGTGCAAATAATTTTTTTTTTTTTTTTACTTTTTGTCACCTGTAGTTAGAATTCATTAAAGTCTCCATCATGGGTCTTTTCCGAGACAAACCCAAGAACATACAGCTTTGTGAATAGTTTTTCCACGTTTTTCTGTATTTTTGTTTTGACAACTATGATGTTTCTATTTTTCCACCCAAAAGGTCAATCTTTTATCATTTTTGTCACTTCTTACCAGCACAAGCCTTCGCATTTAGCCATCTGTATCTCAACATAAAGGTACTTGAGGCTTCTTGTGTTACATGTACTTGGGAAATATGACTCACTATAAATAAACCAATAACTGCTGCATCTTGATAACCTCAATTAGCATAGCAAACCCATTTTATCTATGGCTAAATGTATGCATATATCAAAACTTTAAATGTAGGAATCATAACCATTTGAGTTAAATTGACATAATTGCTACAGTTTCAAAAAAATGTAATGACACTTAATTAAACCTGAATCTAATGAATTGACTAGAATTTGTATGGAGCAATGTCCTCATGCTACACCTTTGCTCTGTGAGTAGTTTTGTGTCTTTGTGTCTAGCTTAAGCAAGGGTTTGAAGGTTTGAACTCATGTTTTTCTAAATTCTTTTTGTGTTTCCATTAACTGCATTGTCTAATCTTGAAAAAACTAGCTTTATATTCCCAGTCTTCACACCATACCAGGTTACCTCATTGCAAAAACATGAGTCATCGTTGATGACAGTCTTTTCTCAGTATGTGACAGTACTCAAGAAATGTTTGTGTAATGGAAACTTCTAGGCAAAGATAACTTCTGGAAATACTACTTGATCCTAAAGCTTAATTTAAAAATCTTTGAATGAATTGATCTGGGTGTTCATGAAGGAGACCAGAGAAGTGTTCATGAGGGAAAGAGATTGATAGAGTGGAGACTGAGGAGGAATAAGAACACAGTAATCTTTTACACGTTTTCTCTGCAGCTGATTTGTGGAATATTATATTCACTTCCAAATAAATTATTACTTTATATAGTAAGAGGATCTGCAAAACTCAGAGCCTGATGTATTTTGTTGTTAAAATCTCAGCCAATCATTTTTTAAAACCATTTAATGTGTTCCTCGTGCCCCAGGTCCCCAGTCGGAACCCCCGTCGTGCAGCGCCAGTTCCATCACTTGCCCTTCTGCCTGCACCTGCAGCAACAACGTCGTGGATTGTCGGGGAAGGGGCTTAACGGAGATCCCAGCCAACCTCCCAGAGGACATTTGGGAAATGTGAGTGCCAGTCTAACGCACAAATCTTTTCCACGTCTCTCCCTGTGTATTCCATATCACGGCCTCGTGTGTGGAAGAAAGGCATGTGTTTTGAAAACTGTTCTAAGTAGTTACCAGGTGTATGTATTGTAGTTGTCCTCTTTGATTTGTTCTTGTGCTCTAAGGGCTCAAACCATTTTTAAATGTAAATTAAGATAGTTTGGTACTGCCCTACCTGAAAGCAAGATAAAGTTCCTGGTGCCTTAAGTTCAGGTTGTGTTTACATTTCACAAATGGAATTGCAGTTCTGTAGTCAGTAAATGAAAATACACAGTCCTCTTTTATTTTTAGTCAGTGATTTCCCCATGAGATGGAGGGACATCTTTTTACCTTGGCAGGATGCATTTATAATGAATTAGAACATGAGAGCACATTGTCCCTGCTGATTTTACCTTTTATTTCTTGTCTTCCACATTGTTATTTCCAATTCTTTAACAGTTCTGTGACTTGTGCTGTGAAATCAGATGCTGGTTTCAGTTTGCCTTTACTGCCTTTAGGAATTGGAACCATCTATTCCTGTGTCCATGACTTCATGTTACTGTGGTCCTGAAATACTGTTACATTAAAACATTTTGCTTGTGGTTAGTCCACAGGGAATGCAGATCAATTCTTTTCCTATTTAGGTTCTTGTCGTACAAAGTTTTCTGACATCCAGCCAGCTTTTGCAGTCTACACAATATAAATTCAAATATTTCTATGGTCACTGGACTCATCCAGCCTCTTGTTGCTGTAGAAATACTGGTACACAGCAAAATTTACTATGATAGAGCATAAATTCATAAGATCATTGAATGTTTGGGTTGAGAACAGTCCTAAAGACCATGTGATGCCTTAGGATTTAGCTTTTATATTTTTCAGCTCCTGTACTGCTTTAGTTTGTAACTCTAAAACTCCATACCCTGTTAGCTACTGTTCTTCCATTCTGGTTAGACATAAAAAACCCTCTCTGGGCCTGGACTCAAGGGTTTTATTGTCCCAGGCCCTGAAATATGTAAGCTGAGCCTCTGGACAGGGGGAGCAAACTTGGGGTAATTACATCATTACCTGAAATTATATTTGGAGAATTAACCCTGATATGCAAATGGACCAAACTTATAAAAGTGTGACCAACCTGTGACCCAGTGTCCATCTTGGGTGCAGCCCCTCAGGAGGTTTTGATTGCTCAAGGTGTTCCTGTTGAAGGCCCTCAATAAATACGCACTTTTCTTCTCTTAATCTTATCTAGCCTCTGTTTTCAGATAGCCATTCCAAGGCATCACATCTACCATGGGGGCAGGGACATCTTCCACCAGACCAGGGTGCTCCAAATCCCATCCAGCCTGTCCTTAGACACTTCCAGGGATGGGACAGCCAAGCTTCTCTGGGCAACCTATGCCAAGGCCTTCCCAGCTTCACAGGGAGGAATTTCTTCCCAAAAGCCCATGTAACCCTGCCCTCTGTCACTTTTAAGCCATTCCCCCTTGTCCTGTCACTCCATGCCCTTGTCCAAAGTCCCTCTCCAGCTCTCCTGGAGCCCCTTTAGGCGCTGGAAGGGGCTTTAAGGTTTTCCCAGAGCCTTCTCTTCTCCAGGCTGAACAGCCCCAGCTCTCTCAGCCTTTCTCAATAGCAGAGGTGCTCCAGCCCTCTCACTGCCTTTGTGGCCTCCTCTGGACTCGCTGCAGCAGGTCCATGTCCTTCTTATGCTCTGGGCCCCAGAGCTGGACATGGCACTCCCAGGGGGGTCCCACAAGAGTGGACCAGAGGGGTGGAATCACCTCCTTCACCCTGCTGGTCACACTGCTTTTAATGCAGCCCGCAGGGCACGGTGGCTTTCTGAGCTGCAAACACACACTGCCAGGTCATGTTGAGCTCCTTGTTAGCCAATTCCGTGTTTGTGTCCTCCTTCAGGACTGCTCTCAATCCATGCTCCACCCAGCCTGTGTTTGTGCTTGGGATTGCCCTGGCCCAGCTGCAGGACCTTGCACTTGGCTGTGCTGAGCTCCATGAGGTTTTCAGGACCCACCTCTCCAGCCTGTCAGGGTCCCCTGGATGGCAGCCCTTCCCTCCAGCGTGCTGACCACAACACCAAGGTTGCCAGCTTGGTGGTGGTGGAAAACCTGCTGAGGGTGCACTCAATCCCACTGTCCATGTCAACAGCAAAGATGTTAAACAGCTCTGGTCCCAATACCAACCCCAAGGAACGTGGAATTCGACTAGTTCTTGTATTTACCCCTAACTCAGTTATTTTCTTGTAAGCCAAAGTATTCTGGTAAGAACCCTTGACTGACAACTTGTTCTATAAAAATGAAACACACAGCTGTTGCTCTAGCACAGTTATTAAAGGTGACCTACATTTCACTCTGTTTCAGTATTAATTAAAGATCTTTTATTCAGCCTTCCTACCTTTCTTCATTACCATGGGTAGGCAGAACCTTCTCTGACAAAGCTGCCAGCAAGTCCTAAAACTGTTTTTGTTGATAAAACCCATCACAACACAGATAACTCGCTTGTCATGGGACATAAAACAAGCATCATATGATGCTAGTTTTCCCTCTGCCACGTATGACTTAGAAGTCTGTTGTGTTACTCTATTACTCCTCGAGGTGAAGGACTTCATTGCAAGAATGTTTGCTATTAAATAGGCAATTTAGGAAAGCTAGAAATCTGTATCCCAGACTTGCTTTTTCATAATTTCATAAAATAGGTAGCAAGAATATAGAGAATGCAATTCATTTTTTTATAAAGCTTCTTGTTCAGTTGGGAGCTGACAGCAGCAGCCAAATTGACTGAGGAAAAATGAGTTACAAGAAATTGAAGCTGAAGAATACAGACTGTGTGCTGAGTGCTATAAAAGATTCTCTGCTTACAAAGTGGTTCTGTTTGCTTTTCAGAGGAGAAATGAACAGTTTGTGTCATAGAGAAACACATGAGAATAAGCTTAGAAAAGTTTTGTGGGTGAAAACAAAAGTCGTTAAGCACCTGGAGGCATTTACTGAAAAGAAATACCAAAATTAATATTGTGTGGTGGTTTGCTGGTAAATGAACAAAACAGTCATTCCACTACATTGGGTCAGCATCTACGGTAAAAGGAGAGGCTGCAGTTATTAGAAGGGGTAAGAGAAAATGCATGCAAGGTAAATAGGGAACACCATGTGAGTGCAGAATGGGCTTGATGGTGGAGACATGTAGGGAAGGAGGGATGACCAACAGACTAAGAGGAGACAAAGTCACCGAAGAATCTCTTTTTCTGCTCATAACCGTGACCATAACCTTGCAGCCGGCACCTGCCAAACTGCACGACAGCTCAGCTCACACACCCAGCAAAGCCAGGGGACAGAAGAGCCCTATTGCCAGCCTCTGGGAGCCTGGGAGGGTCTGTGACAAACACGTGTGCCGCAACAGCGCCTTGCACTCAGCACGTGGTGTGGGCTGCTCTTGGCTCAGGACATGGGCTGGATAGATGCTTTCTCAGTCACTAGTGATTGGCTGATTCATGCCAGGGAGAGGGCAGCTTTCCTGCACATGCAGATGTGGGCACTGGGGTAGGGGCACTGCCAGCCTTGGCTCTAGTGTTTCAAACAGTATTTACTTCAACGCCCTGCCTGCCACGTTTGTTTGATGCCTCCCAGTCATGGACAGGTATCAGTAACTCCCTATTAATCTTTTCCCACCTCACAACACTCTTCCTCTGCCTCTTTAGAATGAAGTTTTCATGATGTTTGTCTATTTCAGACTGATGTACTCATTTTTTATTTATCACTGCTAGCAAGGCTAGATTTTAGGATATGAATTCTGGGCAGCTCTTGTCTGAGAATTTTGTACACCTTAAAACAGTAGTGCAGGGACTGCCACTTCTGCCTTTGTGTTTGATAACATTTGGTGAAGACCTTCCTGAGTGAAAGCAGGGCACAGCCCCCCAAAGTCAGGACATAGGCTCCCTCCTGTTGCCAGAGGATGCTCGTGCCTGGAGGCAGATGCTGGAGCAGCAACCACTGGCACTGGGTGCTGCTTCTCTGAAGGATCTTCAGATTACTTAAAAGAAGGAATTAATTATTTGCTAAAGCTAGAGGCTGGATTGTGGTTGGGACAGATGCCTGAGAGAATGTAAACTAGCTGAGCCCAGTACAGAAACTGATGGCAAAAGAAGGCTGAACTCAAATGAGAAAACAACCAAACATATGAGGATAAGAATTGGGAACAAAGGAAATCGAGACAGGGTGAGCAAAGTGCTGTGAGTCTGAGAAAGTGAGGAATATTTGGTGATAAGGCCTGAGATTGGTGGCAGTGAGCCTGGGACACCAGCTGTGCAGGGTGGGCTGCGGGGATGTGGCAGGAGGGCTGGGACACTGGGGTTGGGCCGGACAGAGGGACACGGGTCAAGAGGGACACGGAGCCAAGGAGTCCCTTCCCTACAGAAAGCACATGTATCTTGGAGAGCCTTCCTGCCTCCTTACCACGTACTTGGGAGACCCAGCCACAATTTGTGTGTCTGTCCCTGTGCGTTAGGGACTATCTAGGCACAGATTAACTATTAAACTACACAGGGAGCTCCTGTTTTCACTGCTGCTATTCCAGTTACTGGGCACTACAGGGGTCTGGGATTCATAGTTCTGTTACACTTGAGTTTCCTTGTGATGGAATTAGTTATTTTAGCTTTTGGGTTCCGCTAAATTAAACTTTTTTTTTTTTTAAGTAAAAAAAAATAAAATAGAAAATGCTAAAGTTAATGTTTGTAGCTGCAGTCGTCATTCAAAGCTTTTGTATATATTTGTTGTGGTATTCACTTTAACAACAGCACAGTCTCATGCTGCTGTTGAAAGCTTGGATTCATTTCTTGTTGTCTAGGGATGGATCAGGGATGTGTAGGGAGGGAGCCTGTGTGTATAGGGTCTGTTTACTTGTTGCAGAAATGGGAAACTTGTAAAATGGGGACTGTGGGAAAGATAATCTCATGAATGCTGTTCAGAGAATTGGGTTGTGTCTCTTCTTGCCAGTGGTTTTATTAATTGATTCTGGGCAAGTGACTTGCACAAACTTTTCTTGGGTGGTCACTAGTGATGTAATCTCGGGTTCTGGCTGACTCAGCTGAGACATTCAGAAGTGTTGAGGACTCACAGCTGCAGCAAAGTCAACAGGCACTGTGCTTTGAACACTTTGTGCTGCACAACGCTGATTACTCTGAAAAGCCAAGTCTCAGTCATCTGCAGACTTATAAATCAAACTCCAGAATGTAAAGTATATCCTTAAACCTTGAAACAGATCTGAGATCTTTTCACATCAAGTTTGCTTCACCACTGTTACTTAACCTGTCCCATACTCTCTGTCTGGTGAGATAAATATAATTGAATGAGCCAAGAGTAAAGCTGGGTAGGATGTACCTGAATCAGAAACGAGGGCCATTTGTTTAATTGCTGATGCAATTGCTCCAGACAGTAAAGAGGCTGCCAGTCCCTCAAGGAAAAGTGCAGCTTAGGCCCCCATGTCTGCTGAGATAATAACCACAGCTTCGTCTGACAGCTGAGCAGAGCAAACTGGGATGGCAGCCCTTCCACCAGCATCTAGGCTTGGCTTAAGGTCAGTTTTAGTCACTTGTTCTGCATGGGCTTAGTTTACCATTCTCACTGTTGATAGCTGAATAGGTGACTGATACTTTTGTAGGTATGAGTAGTGCATGGTTTTGGTGCATAATTCCCACTCTTAGGCAAAATTCTAGAGTTCGAGCCCAGGAAAAATGTAATGTTGGTTTTCTCATGGTTCTGGAAAAATGAACACAAATCTAATTTTCTGCAAGATGATCACCTTGTAATGTGAACTTTCTGTTTGTTCTACCTTTAATGAATGGTTTCCTGACAAATTTAATGTCGTGAGGGTAGCACTGTGCTGGGCAGTGTTGCAGACCTGTAGGTTGACAAGTTTGCTGTGTTTGTTGTTTCAAGGATTGTCTCAGGAAGAAATTGCCTTCTCTGTTCTTCAATACCTGTAGGAATGTGTATTTCAGGACAGCAAGGACTTCAGCTGGGAATCTTTAGTAAGCTTTTGGGATTTGAAGAAGGTGATGAACAATTTCTGGGCATTTAAGTTACTGGTATATTCAAAATGAATTTTCCTCCAATTAAAATAAAGTCAGAAAAGCTTTTATAGAAAGATTGAGCGCTGGTAACTATTCATTATCATAAGAATAATTTTTTATTATATTAATTATAAATTAACTACACGACAGCATTTTCATGTTTATTAACAATTTGAAGTTCTCAGTTTCATAAAGGCAAGAGGTTTTTCTCTTATCAAGAATATAAGTGTGTAGAAACTGTAAACTTAATGGATAAAGGAATGACAGTTTTTCATTTAACATTGCTCTTCCTCCTGAAAGATAATTAAAATAATTTTCCCAGGCTTCCAGTAAATACTGCAGCTGAAGCCAGCAGAGTATTTTTGAACACTGCAGTGAATGCTCCATAATTGCCTCTGGTGGCAAGTCCTCTGGCTGGGGAGTCAGGTTGGCTCCTGCAGTTGAATCCTATAATATGATTTTCATTCAGTGCTGTAAATTGGCTCTGGACAGCTTCTCATGTCTAACCTGACTACTGTTTTCTGGACCTCACTAGGCAAACTGTGTCATTCACTCTTGCATTCCACAAGAGTCGGGCCAAAAATACAGAGAAAATTTTCTCTTGGGTTCAAGACACAACAGTAATAAAGAAATAATAAATAAAATATTTTAGAGTGATAGTCAGTGGAGAAAATATAGATCTATGGAAAATGGTAAGAATGAAGGTGTCTTCTGTGCTGAGACAAATTAAGGAAAACAAAGCTGTATTTCACAGTTTTAGAAACAAGCAGTAACAGCAGGGAGTTTCTGCTGCAAGATCAAGGCAGATTTATTTCTTACATCTTTACTTTTATTTCTGAAGTTGTGTAACTAATGTCATCTGTAGGCACAAGAAGATGATAAATCTAGTTTCCATGCACATGGTAATTTTCATTTTGGCCATATCAATTTTTACCCTCTTCACTACTTTCTATAATTGGGAGATTTCTTTTAGAAAAAAGTTATGTACAGGTTAATTGACTCAGGCAAGCTGTGTAGGAGTAAACTTAACAGGTGTTAAATGGTTAATGTTAAAAGGTTTGTACGTTTGAGATTGTTTTGGTTTTTTGGCTTGCGTTTAGGTTTTTTGGGGGTTTATGCAAGTGTAGTCTCTTTCCCAGAGACATCACTTCAGTCCAGTATAAACATAAATTAATAAATTATTAATTATTAATAAAAATGAATGGTATAACCAAAAAGGCTCATATCTTTAATACAAATTTCACTTCAAAGCTCCTGTGTTGCCATGCAAAATGAAGAGATTGCAATGTATAATCAGTACATGCATTCTTAAAGCTGATTATGAAGAGGAAAAGCAATCAAGAAAATAAAATAGCATAAAATCACAGCTTTGACATAAAATATACTAATCAGATTTTTTACTGGATGAAATACTAATTGTCTTTTGGCTAGCACGTGTTCTGTTTATTTTGCTTAAAAGGATTGTGAAAAGAAGTAAGGATTTGAGGAATGTCTATTGTCAAATGACAGAATCTGTTGAGAAGATATTACAGGTGGCAGAGCTTCAACTACTGGAAAGCTACTTAGTTTTCCTGCTAATTTCTGGTGTTCTGCCTTTTCCTTGTCAGTATTTGGAAATGTGCAGTAAAAACAGATGTTACAGAATGTGCAGAGCTCTTAACAATAAGTTAGACTAGATATTAAAAATAACTTTTTATCTTTTCTGTCAGTTTACTTCCATTTTCACTAACTCTGAAAGAATAGTTTTGTGTTACAACTTGACAAATATAGTGCAAATCAACTTGAAATCCTCATTGTGAGGAGATGTGGGAAGTGATGAGGGCTGGAAGTTACCTGAAGTAATTGGAAGCCAATAGAGGGTGGTCAGGACTGACTTCCTCGAGCATTAATTAAATAGCAGTGTGGTGTGTTTAGGGGTCAGTCTTTCTGGGACCTCACAGAGCTTCCCAGTGAGGCAAATATTCTCTGTCTGGCTTGTTAAAAACTATTCCTACATGTTTATATTTATCAGATTCAACTATTGGTGAATGATTGCTTTCACATAGGTACTAGAGAAACTGTCTCCCTAATAAGACTTCATGCTTCAGGCAAAAAAACCCAAAACCCACAGCAACAAAAAACCCCAACCCCAAAACCTCGCCTAAAAAAAAAAATCCAAAAAAATAACAGTGAAAAGTGCTCAGCAGAGGTTTAGAGTTGAGTGAGGCTCAGAGCAGATGCTGTGCTGTGGAAGTGAATACCAGAACTTCATCCTCTATGCAGCACACCCTGTGGGATGGTCTCTTTGGAGCCTTCTGAACTCAAATCTAGGTCTGAACTGGAGTCATTGGGTGTTACAAAACTCCAGGAGTGGGATCCATGTCTCTGCTGTTCACTGCGCCACGACCTCTCAGAAACACCAACACTCATGAACTCACGTGCTGGTTGAATGAGGTGTGGAATTACCAGCAGGGACCTGGAAATTGCCCAATCTCTCCAATTTAGGGACTCTGTTTCCTGCATTTGTGTTCACAGCCACAGACCTGCATAGCGGTAAAATTCTTCCTGCAAGCCCTGATCCCAAGTCCACGGGACCCAGTAAAGCCTGCTGAGATGGGAAATTACCTGTCTAGTCTCCAATAAGAGCAGGGAGGCATTATTTTGTACTCTACCCCCAAAAGAGCTTCTAATTAAGCTTTAACGTCCTCACAGGTGATGGCTCAGGGCAGCTCACCTGGAGACCCTGCTTTTACATCTGGGCACAACCCAGCAGCACTCCTGCAGTTGTGGAATTGCAGTGGGAGGCAGCTCAGGGCTCAGGAGGGGCCTGCACTCTCATCCAAGGATAAAACACAGAAAATATATGAATAAGAGTGGCAGGAAGATTACAATGAAAGGTGATGAGAAGGGCCAAAAATTCCCACCTCAAATGTGGAGTATCACAGTGGTAGATGGAGAAACTTTGAGGTTTGGCAGAACAGTGCTGCATTCTGGTGTTTATGTGGTTAGAGAGACATTGGTGTTTTGTCAAAGGGTGTTTTGTGAAATACCAGTCTGCGGATTTCTCTGGTGTTTCCTGTTTGTCTGTGCTATATTTAATGCAAAATTAACGTGCTACAACAGAGGTGATGGATTCCTAATGTGACTGCCATCGCAAATTCAGTGGTTACCAGCTGATACCTGAGCAACTGCTCAGCTACACAGTTGTGTCAGCTGAAACTCAATTCATTGCGGTGTGTCAGAAGATCCAATGTCACTAGCACTGCTTTTAGAATAACACCATGGTATCTGGGAACATACCAAACCATCTGTTTTCATTCTGAAAGATGTCTTTTGGTGAGCAGAATTATCTGTGTATCTTCCTAGGTAGATTTATGTTGACAAGTCCCTTCATTGTTGATAGGATTTTGTCTCTTGAAGATCTGCCCTCGAGTGAGTTGTTAAGAAGCAGTCCTGTCTATAGAACTACAGCAGGAGCTCGACAGCTAGACCCTGAAAATCAGCACCAAAGGGAATATGAAGGGAAACTCCAGTTGTCACCTTTTGTTAATACAGGTGGATGGTTTACTGGCTCTCAGATCTCCATTTCCAAAGGCAGACTCCGTAAGAGGGATTTATAACGCATATTATTAATTTTATTTGGAAGTCATTCAGGTGCTGTGATGAAAGGCAGCAGTATAAAAGTCTTGGAGGATCATAAGTGTTTAGGGGTTTTCTAGTGGTGGTAGAGTCTGGCTGGGGTGGAGGTTGAAGGCTTTAACTGTTAAAACAAGCAGTAAGCACAGATATCTAAAATCCTCAGTGTCCTGCCATCCCAAAGCACTTTGTTTTCTACCTGAGGACTGAGGGGTGAGAGACACAAAAAGCTGTTCCCTGGGATATAAGTGCATAAGCACTTTCTGAAGCAGCAGGACTGCAGGGTTTGGTCTTGCACAGTGACTGTTGCATGTTTGGCTGCTGAATGAGCCACGGGCCCTGACTGTGTGATTTCGGGTCAGCATTCCTGCCTTCCTCCCCAGCCAGGGCACCTCCTGTCCAGGGCTGCCTTTGGGCAAATACCTCAGTGCAGCTACCCAGACCTGTTGTGCATGGTAGAAATAAAGCTTGTATTTCAAATGAAGAGGCAAGAAAGGCGTCAGGGCAGGGATTGGATCTAGCTCGTATCTGTAGTAAGAAGACCAGATTTTAAGTATAATTTATTCACTTTGAATACTGAAAATATAACTGCGGACTTTTCTTTATTAGAGTCCAAAATGCACGGTAAGATACGAGAGCGCAAAGTATGAGATGAATGTAAAATAATGCAAAAAAATTAGATAAAATAATATGAGAAATATATAAAATAAAATAATGGTCCAAGTAGGTTTTTGTAATCCAGTTGTTCTCAGTCCCTAGATTGATTGTTATGTGCCCTAGAAATTTCCTCCTTCCTAATACAAACAGTTCTCCCCAGCCCTGGGTTTTTGGGAGGCTCCCCAGCCTCCACCATCACCGTGGTGGATGTAAATGCTCCTTCTTTGCCCCACATAGTCCTTAACCAGTTCCCTGCAAATCCCTGCTTACAGGGCAGGAGGAAAACGAGGGTTTTGCCCTTGGCACCACCTTCACACAGGCTGCGGGTCCTGCCAGGCGCGAGCGTGCCACGGGTTTGTGCTGCTCTGCCGTGCTCGGGCTTTGGCTCTCTCAGGGGCGCCTTTGGTTCGTGGGGCTTTGGTTCGTGGCAGCGATGCCAGCCCGGCAGAGCCCCGAGCCAGGGAGCAATGTGGCTCATCCTCTGGCTCCGTGTCCCAGCAGGAGAGCCCGTGCCTGCCCCGTGCAGGGGACCTTTGTGACACGGCCCGGGCGGGAGCTCGTGGCACCATTAATAGAGCGTGGCTGTCTCATTTGTAGGCTCTATTCATCTGACAGCTGAGAATTATCAGTACTGATGCTTCACTCCCTCTCTTTTTCTCCAAGGTAGTGATTTGTCTATGTTATGGGTAGGTAAGCTTGACAAAACATTGCACATTAGCAGCTGAGACAGTGTTTGAAATGGGAAAATTGCTAGCAAACTGCTCCATTAGAGACCCAAATAACAAATTCTTTCTTTCCCTCAATGAAAGGGAGGTAGTTAAGGCCCAAATTAATACGTCTGTCTCCCCAGCTCTGCAGGGGGAATCAGTCTTCAAGACGAATGGCTTCATCACTCCTGAGTGTGAGCTGGCTCTGCTAAGTCCCTGTTAGGCAGAGGTTTTTATCCTTTATGTTTTGCCATCCTGGGTGTGAGCAATACAGGCGCCACCGGAGGAGGTGATGAAAAGATTTGCACCTCAGTGAACTTTGAGATGGATTAGCATGGGAATCTGAGTGCTTATTCTTTACCCTGGGATAGTTTTTCATCTTTAACGGCGTGGTTTCCCGTGATGGTTTCCCCGTGTTTGTTTTGTTTTGTTTTTTTCTCTGATATGTTTACTTTTTGCTCTCATTGCTGCAAAGTCATTTAAAAAAAGTGGGAAGAAGGAGGACTTTATCCTGTCTAGCATCATGTTATTGCAAGAAAAAATTTATCTGAATCCATTGGGCCCTCATGCTTTCCAATCTCTGATGTTATATTAGAGAAGAGAAAGGAAATTGTTCCTGTCCTTTGATGTTGTTGTCGAAGCCTCTAAAATAAAGCTCGGAGAGGCAGACAGAGCATTGCTGTGTGTCGGGAGGAGGAGATGTGCTTCAGTTCACCTCGGCACTCAGCTGGCAGCAGGCGACATGGCACAGCCGCACGGGGAACAAAGGAGCAACAAAAGCCACTGGGAGTTTGAACATGGCCAATTCATTTTATCAGTTTTTTGAATTCCACTTGGCGAGTCTCTTAAATAGATCTGAGTATGAAATACCACAGAGAATCAAGAAAAATTTTATTGAGTTGTAAGAAGCCTTAAATGGGAGAGGGGGTAGTAGTTTAAATTATCGAAATTTAGCCTTTTAGGACTGTGTGCCTTGTACAGATTTCTCAAATGTATTGTAAAATTATTTTATAGTATATTCTCATAATATCCCAAAAAAATGAACTCCCAGATGTTGCTTTGCACTAGCACAGATGGTTTTATAGTGTATGACAGCACTTCATAGTATAGGGATAGACCATAAAAACACAGTTTTCCAAAGGTCATATTCTACGTAACCTGGGTAATCTTCTCTGAAATAAAATGTGGCTGTAAAATTTACACTTTTTCACTTTTTGGAGGAAAAAATGACAACGTTAGGTAAGAGTACTGTTTTTGACTTAGTTTCAAAGATGGCACCTCTAGCAGTTTCCCATTCTATGGTTTCTAATTAAGCCTTCATCACCCTGAAATTGCCAACACCCCTTCTGGCAGAACCTAGAGTTTCTTGAGATTTTTAATCCTCTGCTGTACTCAACTTGTCATGTATGAGCTAAGTGAGGTGAAAGAGTAAAGTATTAATACAAACAAGGTGGTTTCTGTTATTTTACTTGTGTAACTGCATTGTGTTTTTCAGGCTATGTCTGCCATTCTATAACATGCATTTATGTAAAAAGTGAATAGAAGTCAGGGTTGTACTTCATTCTGTTAAAGCACAGGCTTATTTATTGCAGCACTGGACTTACTGCTCTGTTTTGTGCCCAAGTTGGAGCCCACCTGCGAGCACACCCTAAGAGAGCCCGTGGTGCTCCTCTGGTACCATCTGCAAGGTGGAGTGCACTGAGCAGAACATGCTACGTGCAGTCTGTAGTCCTTCATTTGCAAAGGGCTTCATGGAATAAAAAAATGTCAGGTGCTGTGGTGAAAATATAGCAGCAGATGACAAGAGCCTTGTCCATCTATTTCTGTACAGGCCATCTGCTCCAGATTTTGTAGGAGAGGGTGAAGAGTTCACTAGGTAGCTTCAGAAGGCAAGTCTCAAATAACTCCTGTTTCTGTCTTCCTCTCCACTTTTTCTAGAAATGCCCTTTTTTATTATTTTATTTTTTATTACTTGGGACCTGTGGCTATTCCGATTTTGGATGGTTTTTTTCACCCTACAGGGGGAGAAAATTCTGTGTATATTTCTACCCTTGAGTCACTAAAATTGCCTTGGAATCTTGCTTGTAAAAAGCAACACGTTTCCCCCCCGCCCCATTCCCTGTATTTGGGTTTCCCTGTAAGGACTGCGATGCTACCCCCATGTGCAGGATGGGTGAACCCCCAGTCTCCATCCCCAGGGCCAGGGAACTGGGCAGACATGACCCTCTTTTGTTCCTAGAAGTGTCTGCACAGAAACACTTGGGAGGAGTTAAACACCCGACTGGCAAGCTGACAAAAAGCCTTTATGGGAAGAGTGTGTGCTGCTAATTCTGGTGACAAACACCCAACAATAGTGGCGTGCTGGAGCTCACAGCAATTTGCATTTCACTGTGGACTCGCCAGAAATTAAGCATGTTATATTTAGACCAACTGGAAGGGAAATCTCAGACACTAATTCAAATCACAAAACAAGGAATAGAATTAACTCTGATCACAACCTTTAAAAAATAGACGGCTACAGAAATAAAAGAGGGAGAGCACACTGGCTGTGTTAAGTTGACTGTGTAAATATCAAAATATTTGTTCTTAAATAGCTTCTTAGAGTATAAATGAGCTGGCAAATTATCTTATTTTCAAGGGGATTTTTTTCTTTTGTTTATGAAAGCACAGATCACCAGAGGGATGGAGAGCTTACACACTTTCTCTCTACTATTCCCTAGTACTTTACAAACCTTGATTTATTTCTCCCTTCTCCCATTTCACTTTATCGTCATTTGTGGTTCTAAATTTTTTTTCCTCCCCTCTGCATTGCTGCAGCAAGTTGAAATGACTAGAGTGCTTCATTCCATCATTCCAATATGTTTTTGTATTTCAATTCTGAGCCCTTTTCAACCACAGATTTTTTACTATTTAAACTGTTGCTTTTTATGACACTTCGGGGAAAAACATGCACAACACTTCAATAATAACTAAGGGCAAGGTAAAACCACATTTTGGTCTCAGTCCCAACTCAGTAGAAGTTTAGCTGCCATGGTCAGTGGAATTTGTTGTTTGAGGATCCACTTTTACATTTCTAATTGAGACGAATGTTTAGAGTTCATCTGAGGAGAAGCCATTCCTTGTAGCAGGAATTCAGGAACTTGCTGACAAATACTTGAAAGTACTACTGGGAAGGAACAGAAATTAATCTCAGGGGTTACTGTAGGCGGCATCTTAAAGCTGCTTACATTTTATGTCAGTGATACATGCATTTATGGTACTTCATAAAGAATACTTCTTTCAAGCCAAATCTTAGAAATAAAAACAGCAGCATTTTCATGTAGTCTGGACCATATTTTAGAATAACTTAAGTATAAGTTGGAATGTATAAGTTGGAATAGGAAGATGCAGGGGTTTTTTTCCGGTTTTAACACAAAATGCTCGCCACCCTCTTAAAAATCTGAATTCATCTTGCAGTGAATTCACTTTGATTTCTGGCATGTTCCCACAGGTTGTTGCTCCTGAACTGGTCTGATTGTATTGTTAATCTGCTTACTAAGCTGTCACAGCCTAGCCTAACTTTCAGTTTAGATAGCTACATTCTATTTACAACAGCTGGTCAAGGAAAGCATCTGTATTTTCTATTTTCTACCTTAACTTTAAAATATTCCTACTATTCTTTATTAATTCCATGAGCCTTAAAAGTGCAATTTCTTTAGCTTGTGACCTTTTTTCTATACCAATTAAGTGCAGTCAAAGAGATTATTTTATTTTTCTAGGTCGTTTTCTCAGTATTTTCTCTATTTAGTGGACTTCAAAATAAAAACATGTTTTGCATAAAACCCTGTAGAATTGCTTTATATTTATATAAAATGTGCTGTCACATTTAACGTGATTCCTGTCCTGTAGCTGTGTAGTTAACATGTATATTGCTTTGCTTGTTTTCAGACGTTTGGAACAAAACCTCATCAAAATCATTCCCCCTGGAGCTTTCACCCAGTACAAGAAGCTTAAGAGAATGTAAGTTTTAATAAGACCAACATGCAAGAGCAATCATGAATCTTCTCGCTTCAAGTTCAATATCTTCATTTTAGAAACATGTTGGCAATTCTATGTTGAAATCACTGGGGATAGCACAAATCATCTCTTCAGAGTGTAAGCAACAATGGAATTTGGTTCAGGAGGCCTAACAGTGCATGAAATCCTTAATAATGCTTAATTTCACTTCTCTTATAAATGATGTGATTTAATTAGTTGTTAGTCTGTTCAAACTTCAAATCTGCTTCCTCAGAAAAGATTTGAAGTTCGGGTTTTTTTCTCATCCGTTCTGGTGCCTGTTTGCAGCACGTCGGGGTGGCTGACCCCAGTTATAGCAGGAGTCACGTTCTTGCAGAGCAGTGAAGATTTTTTTGTAGTGCCTTTGATGTCCTGATGTTGAAATGGTTTGACTGTTTACAAGAAAACAAAGAAACCTGCTGGAGCTTGTTTTCTCTGTCGCTTAATCACCAGCAGATACCCAGATAATTCTTTCTTTTATTACCTCTTGTGTTTTCTCTTTGGATTTAAAAAAAAAAAATTAATCCTGATGTGTAGCAGTGCTGTCATGCAGATAACACGGGGCATTCCCCCAGTCAGGTTTCTCTTTCATTTTTGAGTGATGTATGAGAGATGATATGACAGTTGCACAATGACACAAATAAAGGGAAAGCAAGTTACCCCTACTTCACCATAGGGTGAAGATGTGGATGTTGCCACTGGAGCAGTAACTTCCAGAAGTCATTCAGGCTTTGTGGCTCAGTGCTAATGCTGCTGAAAAAGTGCCTTTGCAGTTCTTCTCTGATATGAACCCTGGAATTAAGGCATGTCAGCTCATTTCACAGAAGACACTAGATTATCAGATAGCTGATGCTTTGGGAAGCTGAAATGAGCTTGCGCCACACCGCGCATTTAAGGGCAAAATTGTTGTGTTTTCCAGTCCAAACTTAGCAAGTTGTGGGAGCTGAAAAGCTGTAAATATGGATCTTAATATTTAACAGGTCAAATCATCAATCTTAGGTGGTCTCTATTCTTCTGTCTCACTTTCAATATAGCTGTATGTATTTTTAAAGAAGTACTGTATTGGATAGTGAGATGGTAATTTCAGTGAATAATGATGGATCCCTTTTCAGTGACCTAACTTGTAACTTTTTTATTATTAAAATCACTACATAGTTCTTTCTAAGGCATGACTAATTTTAGATTTTTGCAATGTTTTACTGTCTTTTCATTTTTCATTGATTGGTGAACCCTAGTTTTATGGGAGTTGACCAAAAAAATATTCTTTAACGTGACTGGCTGCCCAATCCAATGCAGCACTTACCATGTGAAATGGTTAATGTTAGAATTTCTCAGCAGAATTCCATTAGCAAGTTGTGTTAACAGCTTTTTGGGGTATAATTGGCATACTCATTGAGATCTGAACTCATAATTAAATAATAAGTTATTGTGCCAGATGATCTGTGCCAAAGCTTAGTTAACGTGACAGGATCTTGTGGGAGAACTTGGGACAGGTATTTGGGCTGCAGAATGTCCCATAACAAACATGATGTTTTGCCATTTGTTTATCCACCTGTCTCCTTGTTAAAGGTTTGTTCTGAGGTTCTGAATTGAGCAACAGTTCTGTTACGCATAGTTTAATTGAGGATCTTTTTTTCAGTATTTAAAGAGATTATTGACACCATCTTTTCAAGATCCTGTTAACACAAAAATATACTTTGGTGAAAAGATTATCTCTTGAAAGAATCATCCATCCTTTTCCTTTAGAGGAAGGATATGTTCAATATCATTGAAGTTTTGTTAGCCTTTCTTCATTTCTGTCACTTTGATTTCAATGAGCAGTGCCATAGCAGGAAGATTATCAATTTAATTAATATATGCCCTACTGGGGGTACAAATGAAGAACGTTAATATAATTGTTGTTATTATTACTATTAGCTACTATAATAATATTTTATATCATTCAGAGGATAGTATTAGCATAACCCTCTAAATCGTATTGTGTTTTTCTCCTTCTGGTGAATAAATATGTAAGATAGTTAGTGATAATAGTCCTCATTTGCAACTCTGTACTCTCTGTATTTTGATTTTTTACTGAGTATTTCCTGCAAGATAATGAAGTTTCCTTTCCTTAAATAATTGGATAACTGAGATTAATTATTAAATTAGATCCACTTGTCCAACATAATCTTGATATGACTTGATATTATTAGGTCAAGATGATAGCAGAAAATGTATATTAATTCAAGTGTTATACTTGCATATAGATGAAGTTTGCTGTTTAGAATGTCTCTTCAACAACTTCCAGGATGGGAGAGTTATTCTGATGATTGAGTTTTAGTAAAGGAGCTGAAACTTTTTTTTGTTTTGAACTTAACCATAATTGCCCACATGTCCTGTCTCTGCTCTTCTGAGGCTTTTAACTAACAAGTTTGTAGAGCAAGAGTAAGAGCCAAGTACATAGAAAAACTTTGGAAGATGTGGTTGCACCTCGCTAGCTCTGATGCTTGTAGTGGCATTTCATGTTGTCAGTTTAATTTTACCACATTTTAGCAGAAAACACATTGAGATTTCACAGGCTTCCCAGTAGCTCTGTGGAGTCGATACATTTTTAAGCAGCTTCTAAAAACTAAACCATATATGACATGGATTTTGCTGAGTACTCTTGTCAAATGGGAAAATCCATTTTCTATGTTAGAGATAATCGAGTAATCTGTTTTTAATAATGTTAGTCAAGAAAGAGAATATTCAACCAATGCTATTAATAGTTTTGCATTTGGCTGCATCTAAAAATAAATTTGTTTTGGTTCAAAACCTTTTACAGTGAAGATATTTAAGCCATGACATTTAAGTCGTGTTACTCAGCAACTTGCAGGGTATCCTTGCTGCCCTGGCACAAAGTCAAAACCAATTTATGTCCCTAACTGGTGACTGAGCACAGCCACCCTCCAAGGTGTGTGCAACAACCTTTTCAGAGATTTCTACCGTGCTCTCAGAGGTGCAGGGAGGGAGTATGAGGTGACTGATGTCATCCCCGCCTGAGTGGAATTCTGGTAATTTTATTTCATTTCCAGTTGAAGAGGCACACTTCCCCTGAGTGATTCAGAGATACCCTAAACTATGAAAATGAGCCTTATGTCATCTAAATTGTCTCAGCGGTGCAGCTTGGAAAAGCCTCTCTCTGTCTTGATGTAAATGAAAGACAGAATAGGACAATCTTACCAAAGCAGGCCAAACAAAGGGAACAAAAATACAAGGACAAAATTGAATCCCTTTCTCTCAGTGAAGTCAGAAGGAGATGGAACCTCCTTATCCGACAGCAGTGGAACTTGGGCTCTAATGGAAAGGAAATAATGTGTCTAATTATCTTCTAATGCTGATTGTAGTGCATCTGCACAAAGTGAGAGAGTGTCGTCGCCCAGCATGGCATTTCTGCACGTTCAGACACCATTAGTTATACACTCATTAGCGTCCGGACATGGGGAGAGGGGAAGGATGGAAATGTTGAGGCGTAGCAAATCAGTAAAACAGTGCTGAAATCTTTCAAAAACTAGATGCCCCTTTTCAGATGCCTGTCATTGTTCAGCAAACTCGCCTTTCGTGTGGTTTTAACAGATTTTACTACATTCCTCAATAAATAGATAGGACTGATCCACTTCGTACTTCTGCCTAGATAAAAAGCAGCATTCGGTCTAAACAAGTTTCACAAAAACCTGTATAAAAATAAAAATAAGTATTCCTACTTTCACGGTGACAAGTTTGGCTGCTGTAAGTTGAGTTGCAAAACCAAGACCTTCACGAATTCTGTCCTGCTAGGCAGGATGTTGGCAGAGTAATTCTTAATGAGCTTTAAAAAAGAATCAAGTTTCAGAAAGGGACCAAAAAAACCAAACAAAAAAATCTCACTTTACATGGTTAGATTTGAAAAGAGTTAGAGGACCTCATTAAAATTTTAACCAACATAATTTGTAGCTCAACAGATGTAGAGAATGGAAAACCTTCTTACTTTCTGATTAGTGAGGTCTCATTCAAGTTTCTTTAGAGTCTCCTTGTATCCATAGCATGTGCCCCAGTGGAAATATCAGTGAAGATGTACATGAAATACTGTATTGCTTCAGCTCTCTGTGAAGAGATTTGATACTACTGATACAAGCTGATATCAGCTGTCAGGGAGTGCAGCGAGGTGGCTGACAGTCGTGACTCAGCTCAGCACCAGGTTGAACTGATGGACAGAAAGTCTGGGTGACAGTGACAGTCACAATGAGGCACCCAGCTCTGAGCACCTGGGTGCCAAGTGTAGTAAATCGGGCTCCTTGTATAAAGTTACTGTGGCATAATCTGTATTTGTCTTCGTGTTCTTGGCTGATTATGGTTCAAATTGAAGAGTATTTTCCAAACCAGGAACACAGTTTACTTTAAAAATATAGCAGGTAATACTGATCCCCCTCACACCATAGCCAAAAGGGTGGAATCTTGTGTGCTCCCTGACAGGGTCTGCAGCAACTCGGCATCCCCGCAGTGCTGCTGGCTACAGAGCTCCACAATTCCCATTCAGGTGCTTGAAGACTTTCCCTGTGTCTGAAAACTTCACCAGATCAAGGCCGTGGTGGATTTTGGGCTCCGTGTTTTCTCTAGGCCATTAAAGCCCAGAGCTCAGCAGAACAGTGCCACGCTCCCCAGGAACACTGGTGCTGCTTTGGGATCGTGGGCTGGGCAGTCTGCATGATCCTCTGTACTCTGCACTCTTATAAAGCTGGCCTTCCATGCCTGCATTGAAACATTCAGACAACCCTTATGCTTTGTCATGGGCTGCTCCTCATGCTTGAGGGCCACCCCACAGGTCACAGAGCCATCTCCAGTATTAATAGGTCTTGGGATGGTTGTATCAACATCACTGTTGTTCTTCATAAAAACCTTTTTTTAATGTCCTTAAAATGACAGACCATATTAAGAGGCATGCTCTCTATTGAGGCCATGGCCTGTCATACTGACTGATGTTTTCTGATCCTTCCTGGAATTTGCCTATCTCTGCCCTTACATAGTTCATCATTTCTGGGAGATAATATGTTCATTTACTTCTGGTTTTATATCAAGTGTGTTCTTCCAATAAGCTACAGCTAAAATATTTTCATCAGATTCCTGTTTACTAACCTTTTTTTTAATCCTTTTTTCTCTTTACAGAGACATCAGCAAGAATCAAATAACTGACATTGCACCTGATGCGTTCAAAGGCTTGAAATCTCTCATTTCATTGTAAGTAGAAAACAGAACTGAATGGGCATTTGGGGAGAGCTTGCATGTAAGAGGAATAAAAATGATAATGTGCTGTCTGGGGGAACGAACATATGTTTCTGTGTGCGTGTGCCAGCTTGTGTGAAGCATCTGATCTTTTGTAAATGAAAGATTGGTGATGAAGTTTAGAAAGGAGGACTGTCTGCAAGTCTCTTGTAAGGCTGCTGACTTCTGCACTTCACTTCTTCAAGTCAGTGCATTATTCAGTCTACTGTACGTGTGCACCTGCAGGCTGCCCCTGCACCCCTACCCCTCCCAGCACACAAAAACCCCACCTTAGCTCAGACACTGATTGCTGGTGTTAATCAGGGAAGAGTTGGGGAAATAATTCCATGCTGGATTTCTCTTCCATAGTAAAGAACTCTCTTGGGAGTTTTCTGGTTTATTTGTTTTTTGTGGTGTGGGGTTTTTTTGGTTTGGTGGTTTTTTGGTGGGTTCTTTTTTTGGGGTTTTTTTGTGGTTTTTTGGTGGTGGTGTTGGGTTTTGGAGTTTTTTTTTCTTCAAACTAGTTAGGGAAGGACCTAACCATAAGAAAATGTTTGTATGTCTTAGCTGTAATTACTACTTTATTAAGCTGGAAGGGGACTAAGATATGATTTCATACAGAAGATAAAAGGAAGGTAGGATCTCTTGACAGCCATTTGTTTCTCTTTATAGAACACAGAAAACTGTGTGATTTAGCAGCAAGCTGAATTTACATGCAGCTGTATTTCACCTAGGTACCCACAGCACTATTAAAAGTCGAGCATTTAGTGGGTAAAAAGAGCAAGGTCAGAAGCTGCATATTGAGGATAAATTAGAATAGTGTTAGAAAGCCCCATGTTGAGAGAAGAGGGAAGCACAACTAGAACAATATTTACCTGCATTAATTTTAAAGACAGTATTGAAACAATTATCTCATTAATATTCATATAACAGAGCTTGCTTTTTAAAAACTGTAGTTTATTTCTACAAGCTGCCATATTTTTATTCTCTGAATACTGGATAATTCTGAGAAACTGAATAATTTTTTGACTAGAAGAATATCAGAACGTTATTAAGTACTAAACTTATATGTTGCAGTAAACCTCTGAGCCAGAATGCAGAAGGACTGGCGCTTTCTTGTGCCCTGAATCCAGCTGGGAGAATGCCAGAAATATATATTAAGTGTTGCTGGTGTTTGTTGAATAGTTCAGGCGGTGTTATTCAGCATGCTGTGGAAATGGCCAAATCCCTCACTGCTGTCTGGAAACAATTCAGCAGGAGAGTGACATTTACTGAACGCTACAGTTTTGGCTTAGTATGAAACTACTGCTGATGCTGCAGTGCTGCAGCTTCCTGGTCCTGGCAAACCTCCTGGTCAGGAGTGAGCTGGATGGGCAAGACATTTCCACTGGGCTTGACTTCCCAAGGCAGAACTTACTCAGCTTTAGCACAGTTAATTCAGATACCCCCAGGTGGCCTCAGAAGTGTGGGATGAAACACATCAGAGTGGACAGAGAGGAAATGAGAATATAAATTGGGCAAGAATTTAAAGTGTTTTGACTTGCATACAGAAGCAAGTGACATGACTGTGTATTCTCTGCCCAGTCATCCAAAGTGATATTTTAAGTAAATGATGTTTGAATATGTTTATGTCCAAGTGGGTAAAATGGTGCTTAAGTTAATGCCAGTGGGTTACAGCAGGGAGATGAGATGCAGCACAGCAAAGGCTGTAGCAAGGGAACTGCCTCCGAGTCTTTCCTTTGATCCATGTTTGCCTCAGTTTCCCTCCACCACAGACACACAAACCTGTAATACACAGTTGCTCCTCTCCTTGGCAGCCTTGTTTCTAGGACATTATCAACTCCCATCTTGAAATTATCTTCCTCCTCCTCTCGGGTCAGTTGTCTGCTGTGCTTTTACTTCCTTTTGCCGTTCATCGCAGGAGGTCTTGCAAATGTTTTCCCTGTGGTTGACAAGCCGTGGTTAGTTCCCTCATCTTTCATGACCCGTCACCCAGACCTGGCAGGTTCCTCCCTGTACTTCTTTCAGTTTCTGAGCCCTAGATATCTTTATGGAGCAAGATTATCTGCTGGTCAGCAGAATCTGGGTTTCTCTGAAGAAAGCTTCCCCAGGTTTCTACCCCTCAGAAGCAGAGGATCTTCTTTTGTCTGAACTTCACCACAGCCACCAGCCCAGCTCAGTCGGGCACAGAAAGACAAGTGTGAGAGAAGAGGGCTCCTTGGAGCTGCCAGCCCTGCCAGTGACACTGCCAAAGGGGAAACAACAAGGAGGCAGAAATGAAGTGAGACAGTTGCTTACCAGTGTTCTCCCTCTTAAGCCGCTCAGTTATTTTGGTGCCCAAGGCCCCAGTAACTTTACTCAGCTGCATGCCCTGAAGGAACACAGCTCTGTATACAGCCTCAGCTCAGCTGAGAGCAACCCTTATTGTTCCTACACCTCAGTCAGATGTGATTGGTGCACACATTTTAATGAGACACCACCGAGGTTTAATCTCTGTGCAGAGCAGCTGGACTTTTCAGCTAGCTGCGTTCAAACCAGAAGAAAGGAGGGGAAAGTATTAATGCACAAATGAAAGTAAGCAACTTGGTTTCCTTTAAAAATGAAGTGCTGCTGTACTGCCTAAAATCCTGGGTTTTTTCTCCTCTTCATTATTCCCTTTTTGTGCTCCTCCCTCTGCTCCCTGCTCGCTTGCAATCGCAGTGCTCCCTATGGTCTGGAGAGCCAGAGTGCTCCTCTGGAAGGCAGCCAACACTGTTAGTCTGGCTGCCTAATGCAGGCCTATATATAGTGGGTTCTACTCTGCTGTCTTCTGAAGTCAGCTTGGCTTGGTGTTTCCAGGCAGAAATGCTTCTCAGAGTACTCTGCCTATAGTACTTGTGTAGAGATGGTAGAAAAAATGGTGTGTTGCAGTTTTCAAAACACAGGAATGTTTGTAATAGAAGCTGTTTCCTCTAAAATGTATAAAATTTAAATCTTTTAAAAATGCTAAGTGATCCATGTGCTAGCAGGTCATAAGTTTTTATTGTAAATCTATATATTTTCTCTAACAAGAAATTCACCTATGGGAGTCAAACAGGCTACAAAATGTTTATACTTGAAAGCAGCCATTTCTGCCTTGGGTTTTCTCTGCATTTAGCAAAAAAAAGGGCAAGTTTGTTCCTGTAGGGTACTCAAGACTTCTTCATTCCCCACACACAGAAAAAAATAAGTTATTTTCTCTAAGCCCATTTTTCAGTGTTCCCTATTCATATGACTCTTTGAAACAAGAAATTTCTACAATTTGGGGATGCACATAACTTTTTTTTTCTGGTTGTTACAGAATAAGGAACCAGAATGATTATTCTTTTAAGAACATTTTTTTCTCCTTCCTGTAGTTTTCTGGCTTTTCCTTTCCTTCTCGTTGTGCTGGAAGAATTAGTCTTGCCATGCAATACTTCTTTTATATAAACATGAGAGCAAATAATTCTCTTGCATTGAGAAGTGTGGCAAAATTGGTTGGTTGCAGAGGAAAGTATTATCTGAATTTGAAGGAAAAGTTTGAGAACCGCTCTGTCTGTAGTACCTGGTGTTTGTGTTCTATGGTTAGCAGGGCCTCTGCAGGAGCTGGAGTGGTTAATAACAGCCCAGAGCATGGGGGACAAGTTAGAAATAGTTTCATGTTTCAAGATTGCTGCACACACTTTCTGGAGTAAATTAGTTTTTCATTTAATCAAGTCAAAATCTGTCTGGTATCAGTGAGAGGATTGTATCAGCATTTGGTTACTGTTAATAGTATCAAAGATAAATGTTATTCTTGGGGTCAGTAAACGGCCCACAAATGTAGGTTTGGAAGGCCATATCCAGACTGTCTGGGGACATTTTATGAGATATGACAAAATAGTCTAAGCCTTCAGGGTGTTAAACCGCGTGAAAAAGTTTTAGACCATTGCAGAGGGAGAATTCCTTTGGTTTTGTTCACATACTGAATTAAGGTAGTGAACACTTTAAAAGCTTAGATCAGCCTGGGCACAAAGACAAGAGACAGCTTAGGTTTTGACATAGCAGTCCCATTTAGACCATCATCTCCTGGGTGATGATGTATGGGGTGTCATTCATGGTGATTTGAGATCTTCAATAAAACACTGTCTATTGCAATAGCTGACAAACTTATTTTAAGGTAACAAATTGCTTTGGATAGTTTTACTGTGATTTATTTAGCTTAACTTGTTCTGAAGAAATATGAAATAGTGCAGGGGAAAAAAATTACATGCCTAAGTTTCTTTTAGATATTATAAATTTATTGCTGTTTTTATCCCTATCAATTCCTCCTCTTCTGAAAACCTGAATTCGTATTGAGCCTGTGCCATTGTACATAGCTTGGGAAATACAATTCTTCCTAGCAAGAATTGTTTTCACAGTCTGAATGAAAGTTAAAAGCATTCTGAGGACTGAAAAAGACATTTCATAAAGTCACAATTTGACACTTCAGTAAGAATGTTTCAGCCCAGCCAAAATAAAGGAACACTTAGCTGGAAACCATATGGTCTAAAGTAAGGGATTCTGTGCTAGGCTTTCATACCTCAAAAAACTCTGTGTCACCTTCAAGGGAAAAATCTCTGTATTCTATGATCTGACTTAATGAAGCAGCTAAATTGCAACTACATTTGCAAGCAAGGTAGGCTGAGGAACAGACACATAAAATAAAGACAACACAGCAATTACTGTATCCCACCCTTCGAAGGTGGTGTGCTCAACTTCAGTGCGTCTGAAAGGCCATGCATTGGTAAAGGCAGTGCAAATTCCCTCATTTTAAAGTGGTTCAAGAGGTCAGAATGGATAGGGACTGTGAAGATAGGGACTGTGCAGATTTTACGTTTTAAGACCCTGTTGCTGAAGCTTTGATCCATGCTTGATTACATTCTCACCCAAGAAAACATACTTGTGGCTACGTGTGCTTCCTGTGCTTTCTTTGTGTGGTGTGTCCCAGCCTTGCAGATCAGTCTGTGCAGTGACTATTTTCACTGTTGAATCTTTATTTTAGAATATCAGTGGATTAAATGGTAAAACTTGAAGTTTAGTAGTAACAATTAATTATTTAATTGGCAATTTAGTATCTAATGTGTCTTGGGATAGATACATTGTTAAGGGACCATTAAAATATGATGCCAGAATCAGGCTGAAGAAACACAATGCCTCATTTGTGACTGTTTTATATTTGTAAAACTTTTTGTTGCAGATCCATAATAACTCTTTAGGGTGCTTCTCCCAGGGATTTCCAATGCTCGCAGTGCTGCCAGGGGTCTGTGCTTTATGTGCTGTGGTACTTGTCAGACCTGTGGCTGACTTGCTCTCCTAAAGATGAGAAGCCAGTGAAGAGTCAGGAGCACACACTGAAAATCTTAGTAATTTTTTTTGTGTTGTAATAAATGTTCTAATTCGCTGATTGACTGTCTATTGGCAGAAATTACTGAGCTAATTTTATTTTTATTACATGTTAACTTTGTTAGTGTATTTTTAATTTAAAAAATTCTTTGGGTCTAAAATTTCAGGTGCTCTGGGATAGAAAAAGGGTTGAGTTCCTGTGCCAAGCTTGCACATTAGCCAGGACACCTGCATGTCCTGCAACACATGTGAGGGAAGCGAGTGAACACCATTTTTAGAACTTGTAATGCCAAAGGGCAAATCTCCTGAAATTTACCTCTGCTGGTAAAAAGCACTGGAAATTTAAATGAAGTTCTTGAATTGAATTGGTTGTGTTTCCTGCTCTATAGCCTTTTGGAGTTACATTTTTTTGGTCAGGGGTTTTTGCTTGGTTTCTTTTTCCCGCAGAGGTGCTGTTCTGGGAGCACTGGGGTGCAGGCCAGGGGGATGGGCAGTGTGGCAGGAGGAGAGGAGGGTCACTGTGGCTGCAGGGACTCCCAGCCTGGCTGTCTCCATCAGCTCTGTCCAGGGCAGCAGCTGCTGCTCAGAGCAAATGCTCCTGATGGAGCAGGAGCCAGCCCGCAGTCCTGTTCCTTGGTGTGAGCGTGCTCTCCTGGCTGACACAGAACAGAGAACTCGGAGCAAAGCAGGTTTGCTGCGCTCCTTCCGGCAGTAAAGGGCAATAAGGAGCTCCAGGGAGGAGCTGCAGTGCAGTGCAGAACTCCCCTGCTCTTGGCTTCCTCCGGCAGGGCCGTTTGCCTGCAGCCCTGGCAGGGCAGGCAGACATGGCATTAGCTAATTTGGCTCTGTGCGGTGCTGAACATGAATATGAATTAGAGACGAGTGCCTGAGCTCTCATACTGACTTTTGTTTAGCTGCTAATCTGTTTGAATGCTAATGTGCCACATGCACATAAGCCAAATTAGTTTGGAAAATGCTTATTTTCCTTTTCGTGGCTTCTAAAAATTGGAGCTTTGTTTTATTTTATAAGCTACTTTGATCTGTTTTATTTTGCTCAAAATAATAAAGAAGATGTATAAACACATCTAAGGTTTAAAATTCAGTAGCACACTGCACTATGACCTTCTGACTCTCAAATGAAAAATAAATGAAAAAAATTGCTCTGAGGGTCATATTTTGATACTTGCATTCAGTAGTAGGATGTGAGTGTTGATATTTCTGTAAGGTTTTACTTTACCCAAGTGTTTTACCTCTACAGCCAGAATAACCCTTAGGCTGGAGTGGGGGTGTTCTTACTTTCCATGGGCATTTTGTAAAACTTAGCTTCTCAATTCTTCTTTGCTATTGTACTGTGCATCAGCACTGATGATCCTGCTCCTCCACAAAACTAAGGAAGATATTTCTCTGACATCCCAGAGTTTGCAATCTAAACAGATGACACACTTGCTAAAGAAAGGTTTTTCAGAATGACTGGAAGGTGAAAAGGAAGTATGCTGGGTTCTGTGGGCATTAATGTTTTAACCTTTTACAAATATTTTACTTGCAGTGGTGTTGCTTTTGCTTCCTGATACAGGTGCACATGTCTTTGTTCAGAAAGAAATCTGCGAGTCACCCTTTCACATGTTGGTTTAGAGCCCAGTGAAATCCAGGGATCTGAATGTTCTGAGTGGTCCTGTTGAACCCTTCCAAGTCCAGCCACCATTTCTGCCTAACTTTGGATAAAGTATAAAAATCTACATCTCTTGCATTAAATTTTATTGAAACAGGAAATCATGTGTGCCTTCTGAAGCTAAAGTCAAGAAACAATCAGAAAAATTTAGAAGCATTCATTACTCACTAAAAACACTAACTGCAGCAGCACATTAAAAGCCACCCTGACTCTGTATTAGATAGAGAAATGGTTACATTTGTTTAGAGAAAAGAGAATGCTGGATGACCATTAGTTTCTTGAGTAGCACTTCAGTTCCTGCTAAGCTGCAAAAGTAATGAAATATTAGGTTTCAGTTTAGGTTTTGGTATTTAAATGGTGTTATTTTGTTTAGGCTCAGAAATGAGCTGATCTGGGAACGTTCCCACAGGGGTGATAGACTCCCAGTGACTGATGAAGAGAAAACTGAAGTGATGATGCTCTGGGAAGGCCAGGGGGTACTGGAAATGGTCTGTCATGCTAAGAGTTTGTTTTTCAGTATGTTCAACTCTTCCTAATATTTCAAACAGTGTAAGGCAGGGTAAGCCAGGATTTCAGCCAACGTCCAAGCCTCACATGGCACTTTGATTCATTGCCAGCCTATTGTTCCACGTTAAAAAGTGAGGGAACCAACCAGTTTAGTGACACATAAGCAGCAGAGTTTTGGCATGAGCTGGTTTATAACCATTTGCCATGTCCTATGTAGAGCAGAGAAACTACATAAATTCTG
This sequence comes from Gymnorhina tibicen, assembly GCA_013399875.1. NCBI lineage: Eukaryota > Metazoa > Chordata > Aves > Passeriformes > Artamidae > Gymnorhina > Gymnorhina tibicen. The sequence continues at coordinate 611,397 of VXAZ01003899.1, forward strand.
TTTTTCCTGATTTAGAGTGTTTAGGTAAGGCAAAATATTGTCAGAGAGAGCCTCATCATCTTCCCTTTTACCAGGACTCACATCAGCTCCTCACCCACTCTCTGGGCTTGACAAATGATACCAGCCTGCAGAAATGACATGAGTAAATACTTCAGCCACAATTGAATTCAGGTGTTCCTGTCATACATGATTTTACTCTGGTCACTGGGTAACACATCTCACCCCAGCAGTGGTTCTGTCTCTCTTCCCCCTCAGTTCAATTTCTAAGGGTAATATATGTGCATTTTTCCATTAAAAAATGAAATATTTTTAATGTTAAAACTGAATCATGGATATCAGGTCATATATTCATGGTTGATTAAATATACACAGTGACTCTCATTTTTGTTATTAAAGCTTTACTGATTTTTATAACTAAGCTATACCTAAATTATTTTCGAGTTCCTGAAATATATGTGTATTTCCAGTTCAGGATAAATTTCTTTCTATTAGTTCATTGAAATGGTAACAGCAGCTGGTGAAGCCATAATATTTTATCCAATGATGCCTGTGTCACATTTCATGCCAATTACTGTATCTTAAGAGACTCGGTTATATGAAATTTTATCTACAACCAGCTTGTGCTCTCTGGCTTTTAAATTCAGTATTACTGAGCAGAATTCTAGGTTTTTGCATCAGACAATGTGTCTTTCAGTGGCTAAAATATTTCTAAAAGGGATGGAAAAAAAAATCCCCTAACAGAATGAAAAATATTTCAGATACAGTTTTTGGATGATGTCCAGTTTCTACATTAAAAATGCTTTCCAACACCAGACGAAGCCTGAATCATAACGACTCATTTAATGCCATGTGCTCTCTGAAAAGAAAATGAGATCAGTGGTTAAATGAAATGCCCACAGATCCTGGGCATGGTGCACCATGATCAATAAAGATGATAATGCAGAGATGTGGGAGGACACTAAACTGGGCTCTTATTTAAGATTTATTTTGTCTTCCTGAATCTTTCAGAGTGCTCTATGGAAACAAGATCACGGAGATTCCCCAGGGCCTTTTTGATGATCTTGTGTCTCTGCAGCTGCTGTGAGTATGATCCCTTCCTCTTCTTTATTTTACTGACTAGCTAGATTTACTGTTCTTTCAGCGTCTGACATTAACAGAACCTCCTCTTCCACTGAAAACTCACTGGGATGTGCTAGTCTGTTGTTTCTGTCTCAGGCAAGAGGGAGGCAAGGGCTGAAAAAACTAAAAAAGGAAGGTGTCAACAGTTTTATAGCACAGTGTGTATAATGGATAATAGACACAGAGGATTTAAGTGTGGGGAGGAAATGAGACACTCGGTCCAAGAAAGGAAATTTGGTCACCGGCTGATGCGTGGGTGGGGATGCCATCTGATTGTTTTTACACATTTAGCACTTGTGGTTGAATGTCTGGATCCTTGAGGGCTTCTGTGCTGCAAGAACCTGCTGGGGCAAGTGAAAGGGCAACGTGAGAGGTCTGATTGCTGCAACTCATGCTCAGTTCCATGTTCTTATTATGTCAAATGGGGCTTAGTTGCAAGAGAAATGATTTGACAATATATTGTTATTTAAGTATTTTATGCCATGTGTGATTTAACTTGCAGTCATGATCAGGGTTATATATATATACATTAATACATACTGAATATATATATATATTCAGTATGTATCAATGGAGCAGAAAAAATTTCCAAAGCCAAATGTGAAATTGCAAATTTCACTCATTCCGGTCTCCATGATCATATTGGGAACCAGTAACTCCTTCAAAGGGAAGGGAACCATCAGCCAGTCAGTAGAGGGAGCAGCAGGGAAGTGATTTTAATATGTATCCCTAATGTTCTGCTAACCATTGTGGATGATGCACTCAGTAAATAAAGGTGGTATATCAAAAGTGAGTCAGTTCTGGTTTCTGTCACACACAGCACTCCACCTCAAACGGTAAATCATATTTAATATAGAATATGGAGTAGCTTTTAGACATGTTGCTTTAAGCCTTTCTGACGATCCTGCTGTAGCCAGCAATGTCGTTCCCAAAGATTGTCATTGCCACTGGATGTGTCTGCGACTGCAGCCTGTGCTGCCCTTATATGCTATATCAAAGTAAGCATCGATTTGGATTACAATTCATGAGCAAAGCCAAACAAGTAAAATGAAGTAGCTGAAATGACTCTGTATGCTAAGTGAAGGACTACTCAGATGTGTAATTTATCCTTAAGACCTTAATTGCAAACACGGACCACCCTGTTCCAGAGCAGGACAAGCAAGAGCCCCTTTGGTTGGGCTGGGACAGTCCCTGAGCTGTGGCACTGGGGAGCTGCCCATCGTTTTATCTTCACCTTGTGCACAGACTTTTTCTGGCAGCTCTTTTCCTCTCTCCTGCCCCACACCTCACAAGTTTTCTGGTACTTCAGTGTTTCCATGGCAGCCTGTGCAGCAAGAGAAATTTTGGGGATGGTTTGCCAGGTGTGAGGACAATAATTATGACAGTGCAGAGGAGCTGGGACTTGTCCCACTTTGACCCCTGAGAAAAAAACTATATCTTAAAAAATCTGAGCTTTACAACCATCCTCCCCAGCCCAAATATTTTACAGTTACAACTTTTGAGGTGATACTCTTCAAGACTTGTTCTGTCTAATCCAGGACACTTTACAGAGAGATTCTTTCCCTGGAGGAAAATATAAATAAAATCACTCAACACATGTATCACGGTGTCCTACAAAAATATGGATCTAGACCTTTGCATAAGGCATTAAGAAATTTTTAACTCCTTTATAGAATAGTCCTGGAGTGCATGTAGAGCAGGCCTTCAGTGAAGTGATTATTTAAGGCAAGATACAATTGTTTTCAGTCAGATTTGGTTCAAGTGATGTCTTGTTGTTAAGGAGACAAAATCTCTGTGCCAGAAAACCATTGAAAGGTGGTGTGCTTCAACTATTTAAACATTCTCCAGCTGAGAAGATCTAAGTAGGTTGCCCCATTTTGGGATTCCCAAAATACCGTGACCCTGGAGCCTTCCAGCGTCTTCTTGAGCATGTTTGTATGTAAAGTATCTTTTGGCAAGGAGAGCATGGAATGATCATGATTTAAATGCAAACAAATGTCTGCAGCTTTTTGGATTGTGGCTTTGAAGCAGCTGTTCTGGGATTGCTTGTAGTATTTTAATGGCTGCTAAAAAAAAATAAATGGCATTCGTCGGTCTTAGACCTGCTGTTGAACAATTGGAAGAGTGCCTTATGATTAGATCTAATTTAGTGTTCAGTGGGCACTAGATTGGATTTCTTCTTATTAGTCTGGAGACTCTCTGATAAGAACACTCTGATTAAGGTATCCTGGTAGCCTGTCTGATTTCCTGAGCTGGAGCAGGAGCAGTTTTGAAAATGTCCTGGCTTTATGATAAAGCAGGACACAATGAGAAAAAGGGAGTCCTTGTGGGTCCTATATTATTTAGAAGGAAAAACTCTTATTTAGAAAGAAAATATATTATTAAAAAGGAAAAAAATAATTACTGTAAAATTTCAGAACAGATAATAATTGTTATTAATTGTTTTAGATAAAACTCATCAGAGTTTCTCACACATGTAATTATTCTTCAGTTTAAATATAGTGTCACAATATAGGCTAAGATTATTCTACTGTATTCTGACTGGATTGTTCTGTGTAAGGGCCTAACATCTTCAGAGAGTACCACTGGTGTCAGGAGCCCCAGAGCTGAGTAAAGTCGTTCTCATCTCAGGCATGGTCATATCTTCAAGTGCCCTGTTTGACTTTGGTGTAGGGGAAATGAATTCAGAGCAAGTTTTAGACCACCTGGCTGGCATCAGCATTCCACATTTCTGCCCTATAAGGCAGAGGTGGTAAGCCAGTATTATATTATATTTGACAAGAAAATAACTAGGCATGGTGAGATAATAAGAGTTTGGGGTTTTTTTGTTGAGGGATTAGGGTGTGCTTTTGTTGGGCTTTTTTTAAACCCTGTGGGTTTAATTCAAAATGTTGTTTCTGAAGTTTTCATTACAAGTAACTATCTTAAGTAGTTAACATTACCCACAAAAATAATTGCAATTGGATTTTTGTTAAATTGCTGATTTCACAAATCTTATGTGTTTCTTAAATATGCAATGGTAACCAACAGAGCAGCAGAAACCATTCTTCAAGTCCAACTACACATCTGTTCTGTGGAGCAGAAGCTTTTCTTGGACCACATAGTTTTCCTAATCCTTTTTGAAGTTGCCAGAGGAGAGGATGATAGAAAGCTCTGTAGCTACTGTACCCTATCCTCATACATTCTTCTTTTCAACAGGTTGGATCAAGTGTCTTCTGAGAATTTTAGGTCAATTTGGGTTTGAGAGAGCTATGTTGTTTTCCAGAAAGGGATAATTGGTTTTTAGCTTCTTTGGTTTTTTTTTACACAGTGAATGGAAACTTTCATTTTATTGGGGGAGCAATGCATTCAAGCTGTGAAGTAGTGTTTGATTATCATTGCTTGCATTTCTTGCATTTAAATACTAAAAGAATGGCAAAGGCTTCAGCTTAAGGTGGAAGTTTCCAAGTAACCATTAGCTGTGGACAGTTTGAACACTTGTCCAGGAGGCCTTCAACTGACCTTGGGCTGTCTAGAAAGTGGAAGACATTTAAATGTCCTGCTCACCTGTCCTTCAGTTTCCCTGGAATGTGGACAGGCTCTTTGAGGAGCCCTTGAGCTTGCCAAAGTGCTGCCAGTCACTGCGCAGGGGGCACAGCACGACACTGCAGCTCCTTCCCTCTGGGCAGCCCTGTGACAGATAAACCCAACAGCAGCTCCACTCACGCAGCAACGGGCACCGAGTTTGCGAGCCAGCATTTGTCATATCTAAGTAATACACTTCCCTCCCTGCAACCGTATTAAAACAAACATTCTGGGAGCCTTTTTATTACAGCCGTACGCCGTGCGCTTCGCGGTGCTCTGTTTCCTGGAACAAGGAGCTATCATAAAATCTCTACTGTTTAAAGAGGCTGTATAGCAGAATAATATGAGGGATGAAGTCTCATTTTTCAAATGTCTGGCAAGTATCAGTTTTCAATAAATCCTTTTCCTTGAGGAAATTTACTTTGCATAGTTACTAATCATACAAGTGCTCAGGCGCGTTGATCCTAAATCTTCTGCTTGTGATCCCCATGTTTTACTGAGCATGAAAAATCCCCATAGTGGGCTCTGTTTTGATGTTGCTAAACGTAGATCTGCTCCTGGGGTACATATATATTGAAATCAGAGGCTCAATGTGTTCCTCTCTCAAAAAACGAAGCCAAAAGCTCACAGCCTTCTTCTCCTTCACCTAATATCTGGTCATTAGGGAAAACTCAACACTGTACTTGGAAAGGACCAATAATCATATTGGTGCCTGGAGTTTGACATATTGACAGATAAAGTGATGTCAAAAGTAGTGACAAATTATCACTCACCTAACCTGTGTAAAAATTGGAACTAGATATAATATTTACAACTTCAGCTGACCCTAAAATGACTTGTATGAAGTGACAAGTCATGTGTGTACTTTCAGAAACTGCTATCATCAGTCTTCCCAAAATTCAACCAGTCAAATTTTGGTTGGAGTGATTCTTACTTTTTTTTAACTTGCCTTTTATTCTGGTTTTTCTGGGATGAATAAGGCAGATGATTGGTACCCCCAGATCTTTTCTGGTGAGGTTGCTTGGAAAGTATCTCCATGGCAAGTTTGCCAAGTTTGAAGTGCTTGTGTTGATTTGTAACTCTAAATTGAATCCCAGTACTGAAGAGCTTAAAGCAGGATCTACCAATTATTTATTGTATACTTTTGGGCCTTGATAGAAACTCAGAGAAAATGCTGTGATGCACAAACTTATACAGAGTATTTAAAAACAACAGAATGTACATCAATCCCAGTATTTGGCGTTGTATATATTGCACTGTTGTATACATAAATACATTAACCAGCTGTGTAAACAGCACATAAATGTCAGAATAAAGAAAGTACAGTTTTCCATTTACAAGTCCTCAATAGCACAGTAGTCTCTTCTCTTCCCCATAGTGATCTGGGCTTTTAGTGATGTATAAAATCTTCTTGTTCTGTGGAGTTCTTAATTTTTCTCATGGAGAATAGACAACAGGCAGTAAAAAATGAGACCTCCTGACCAGATGTAAGGGGAAAACATTTTCACAATGATGCCAGGTAGCTGAAGTAGGCTGCCCAGAAAGCTGTGCATCCGCTGTCCTTCAAGGTTTTAAAGACCAGACTGGGTAAAGCTCTAAGCAACCCAGTCTGACCTTGTAGCTCGTCCTGGTTTGGCAGCCTAACAGGACAAGAAACTACTCAAGCTTCCTGGAATTCTGAATTATCCTGTGATCTGGTGATCTGCATTAACTGTGCAAGAATGGGTCATGCTTTGAGTGGGATTCAGACCAGATGACCTGGAGGTCCTTTGCAACCAAAATGTCATTTCTGAGTTCTGTGAACCTAAATTCTTAGCAAAATGACATATGAGCTTTTCTCTTGATTACTCAAAATATTTCTGGCTATAGCATAGAGACTGTGCAACCCTCATCCTTCTAGGCCAGGACAGAACGCTCAGTGCACAGACCTGTTTAATAGCTTTAGAATTGCTTTCCAGCCATTTGCCTCAAGCTTTTTTCCTTCGGATTTCTGCATTTAGGTTGCTATTGTGATAATGTTACTGAACTCAATAGCCGCTGTTAGTGAGGGAGCAGCATCTGCCAGACTCAGAAATACAATTACAGTCAAGCACTAATGAAAGACTGCAACAGCATCTGCCTTCTCTGTGTCACTTGTGTAGCCTGGCTGCATGCAGCTTCCCAAAACAACGGCTCATTCCTACGTCAGTGTGATCCAGCAGCCCCTCTGACGCCAGTGCTCCAAGCTGGAACTCTCCTTGTTGTTATTTCACGCAAATCTAACTCTCATAGCCCTGAAAGTTGTGAAAATGTGCTTATTCTGAATTATCATTTGGTTATCTAGACTCAGCTGTGATCTTGTCTGCAGGCACAAGTCAGACACTATTGAATTTCAAATAGCAGAAGTCTGGGTTCTGTGACAACACGTGTTTATAATTCTCCAGGTAGTAACAGAAGTACCACAGGATTGTTTTGTGGATGGTGTTTAACCAGAGTTGCAGACTTTTGGATCAGAAAAAGAATTTCTGAAATCTCTTTTTAAAATCCTACCAAAACAGGACCGTCAGACTGTGTTCTGTACTTCCTTCTTGACTCATTATCAGCTTGCAACTTTTCCATTTTAATTTACTGTGAATAAATTTGTCATCACCATCATCCAGTTTCCTGAACATGGAGAAACACTTGAAGCTGGTTAAGCAAGCGTGATGATGATTTCATGCTGGTTATTATCAGCTGAAGCACTGACAGACTCCTCAGTGGTCAGTCATCACATTAGAAAATGTAAATTTTAGTAGATGTTCAAATATCTCGACACAGTGAGAGACAATCAAAATGCTCCCTGACAGTCCAGACCATCTTAAAATGTTCCTGAAACCTAATATAATTATTTTGCCAATAACTAAGCAGGGGCACACACAATTCTGTCATTAGATGTTGCTTGTCATTGACTGCTGGGATGACCAAGTGCTTGACTAGACATTCCTGCATTGACACTTCAGCTGTTCTCCCATGATAAATTGTATTGAATCAAAGATGACACTTGATTCTCTATCAATTTCTGAAATTCTGAAAAATACATGCTAAATATTTTCGTACTTCTTGTAACAGGTATTGTATATCTTAAGGAAAGCTTTCTGCTGAGAATTCTTTCTTTGCTGCCTTATAGCGCCTCTGAATGTAGGTGAAGCCTTCAACTATGGATATTCTATAAAGGTCATGTCTGTTCAATTTGTATTCTGCTGTTACCCAGGCAAAACTCTTACCCATTTCTCCTCTTTCCTACAAGTCTCCTATGCCTCTTACATCTGTTTTTTCTGGTGAGTTCTCATTTTCCCCAGTGGAGTCTGGCATGTGGGATGTGCCAGCCAGTTCATGGGATGCCAAACATTTTCATTCTCATCGTGTTGTCGTTGCTGTCAAAACACAAAGCTGAAAAAGGAAGAGAAGCTTTTCAGTGCCTCGGTGCAGCTTTTCTCCCCAACACTTTCCTTGAGGCTCACTAGTGTATTTAGGATGATTCCTGCTCTATCCTGGAGCACCAGACACCAGCCTGCAGTCCCCTGCATGTGTAAGGTTGCCAGGCTGCTGTCGATTCTCCAAATTTTGTGGTTATTTCCTGATAGTTTGATTACTTGACTTTGCTGAGATAAAAATATAAACATGGCTAAGGGTAAAAGCCGTATAAACATTCCCATTTGCTCTTAAAAAACAATTTTTTCAATCATTTTGGGTTTGGAGTTCAGAATGTTATTTAAATGTTAATCACTTGAAGCTGTGCTTGGGCATATAATTCAATTATGGGACCATCTTAATTATGCAGATGGTGCTTATGAGCAGCTGATACAATTACAGAGCCAATTCAGTGCACATTTATTTCAAGGGCCTAGCTGAAACACATTATTATTTCAATGTGTGTGGACAAATCCACTTTTTCAGGAAATGGGTTCATGGAATTGTAATAGTGCTCTGCTCAGCTCCTTGCTTTCAATGGTGTGCAAACCACAAGGTCTTTAACCATTCTTCTCTATTCTGCGGTGGTCCAAGGCTTGTGAGAGGTTTCTTTAAGTTTTTTACATATCCAGAGGGATGAAAATGGAGACTTGAGTTAATAACCCGTCATCCCTCTGGGTAGCAGGCGGTTTTATTTCTACGTGAATATTTAAGCTCCTTTTGAATGGTGCCCCACATCTGGAGGCTGTGTGTAAATCTCATCCAATCAAGCTGATAACAAAATAGAAGAATTAGTGGAATTTACTTTCACCATGAATTGGTGAAAAATAAATACCATGTAAGTCCTGCGAAAATAAGACTCCCCTTTTAATGTTGTTCCTTCTTTTGGTGTAACCCCAATAAAAGGAACCCTTAGTATGTTTTATGGCCTGGTTCAGTGTTCAAGGAAGATCAGAATTTCTGCTTCCTGGAATATGTTTTTCTCATCTGCCTTTGTGTTAGTTTAAAAAAACCTCTTATAACCACTTTAAAACCATGTGAGGCCTGCCTTGTATACCTAATTAATAATTAGATGCCATTAGGGGAGCTGGAATAGCGAAGAAAGATTAAGTAAAGAACTGAGATTTATAGAGGGAAGTATTCATAGTGGATATTTTAAAATAACTGAGAGTTTTGAAAGGAATATGAACCTTAATGCTTCTGGCCAAAAGTCATCATCTAACTCACAGTAAGTAGGAGGAAAAAATTTTTAGGGATGATGTATTCTGTTTCCTCAGTTTTTCACTTCTCCCCCCTGTTTCTCACTGACTCTGATCAGAAATAAGTCATTAGTGTATCCCCATCCACCCCATATGGCTACACCTGGATAACTGTTGAGCAGACTGTCTGTGATACACAGAATAGGTGTTGTCACCTCAGAAAAGCTGTTTAGGACCTGAATTCCCACTCCTAAACAGTCTGCACGAGCACTTTTCTGTTCCAAATTACACTGATGCTTGAAGGAGAGCGTGTGCCTCTGTATTTGTGGCTGTATGGAGGATCAGTTGCTCTCATTTTTGGTGTTTGGTTCTAAATAAATGTCACAGATTATATCACCATGAACATAGTCATCGAAAATTCATGCCAGGAAACCTCGTCATGCTGTAAATTCTATTTTCCAGCATTGGGTTTATTCATGTTTTGTTGAAACTAATGGGAGAATGAATCTGAATCCAGTGTGTTCACTGCAGTTGCAGGTCAGTTTTGCTCAGAGGGTTTATTCAGTGGGATGGATTAGTAATGTAGACTTTGTGCCCAGTCTTTACACAGGAAGGAACAGCATCTGCCCAAAGCAGCTCTGCTGTGCACTTCTGAGGCATCACAAAAAGACATACTGGTTACCCACGTGTAGAAATACAATTGTAGTTCAGTTGTAAATTCTCTTATTGCTGAAATTGTTTTCATTTTTGCTTTATGCCTTGTTATAGGTACTGCTTGCAACATAAACCATTACTGTAATACTGGAAAAAAATTAGTGTCTAGCAAAATAAATTGAAGTGCATACTTGTTTTCAGTTTTGTTCCTGTGTAGCTCAGGGACCAAGCCTCTGTCATGGGACAGGAACAGCCAACCCAAGCTGATGTGCATTCCCTAAAATCGGAGTGGGACCAGTGCAAAAGGATAGGGGGTAGAAAACAAAGGATTTGTAATGCCTAAGAGTATGTCTAGGGATATTGGTCAAAATTCAGTACCTGGTTCTGCCTTCTAATACCTTGTTAACCCATTCTTTATGGATAAGATACTCTACAAGCTGGAAAGAGAAATGCATGATGTGTGAGATCCAAGAGGAGGAGGATTGCTCTGGTTTGGACATACAAATGGCTGTAAGAAGCAAGCAGGAAGAGGTGACATTTGCTGTTGGAGCAAAGGAGGAGGAGCTGTTGCTGTAGCTCAATGGGAAAATTACCCTTTTACTTTTGGAGGAGCCAGCGGGAGTGTGGATTAGGTGTCACGGAAATACAGATTCCAGAGGGGTCATTCTAGTGCTGCTTATGATTTCATAAAATTGTTTTAGCTATTAGTTCATGCAGAAATGTAACCTCATTTATCCATCATTGCCTTCTATGGGATTTTGTCTTAAGTAATGTCAAACTTTATTTTCCACAACATGTAAAGGAGGAAATTTGGGTAAATCAATACTGACTTTTCTGTAGGCCGGAAAGGGGACTTCTCTTTTGGAGCCCTCTCATTCCAAAGCATTTCTGTTCTCCTGGAGTTCTCCATGCTGCCTGAGTATGCCTGCATCTCCTGCGTATCACAAATACTCTGGCCACTGGCTGCAGTAACGAGGCTCTGCCAAAGCAACAGTGGGGGCAGAGAACTGTAATGAGTGTTCCAAATGTTCCAAAGGTTTCAGGAATGTAAAGGCAGAGGAAGCATCTTCTGAATTACTTTTTTGGAGAAAAGAAAAGCATCATGTGCAGCTAGCAAGCTTGTATTTCTTCCTGAGTGGCTGCCCTCTTGTCTCTAGTGGTGCCTGTGCAGTCTGTTGAGAATGGAAGCTCCCTGTCTGTTAGAGGTGTCTTTAAGAGGATGCCTTTGCTTGCTGAGGAATAGAGGTTATATTTTCCTTTTTGCCTATAAACATATTTGTCTTCTGATTTTATATTAGTGTGCTGCCCCAGAGAGAGCTGCAGTGATGCAATATTTAGTCCTTTAAACTCATTGACAAGGGAAGAATTTTGTGCTCGAGAGAACTGAGTTAACAACATATATTGTTTGCAATTTACCATTTTTCTCAGGCTGGTAGTAGTCAAAAGATGTGGATTTTGGCTTTGCTAAGAAGAATAGGTAATTTCCTGCTTATTTCCCTTCTGAGTGCAAGATACCATCTATGCAGATGACAGTGACAAATTAAGTGTTCTTGTGTTTGATTGTCTCAGCAGGAGATGCAGGTTGTTGTTGGGTTTGTATATACTTATTATATGGGGCAGAACTCTGGATGGATGATCTAAGAAAACTTGCACAAGTACTGTCCAAGATTTTCTAGCTGACCTGATTAGTTCCACCAGCTGGTTGCTGTGTAGATGTAAAATATATATATATATTTTTTTTTTTTTTTATAGTATTTAAATTGCCTTTATGCTGCTTTTCCACAACTGCACAGGACTGCAGTGCAACTGGAATTCATAGAATTGTAGGACAGTAGAGGCTGGAAGGGACTTTGAGTGATCCCTTGACAATAGTCTGGAGAACCCTTGCTTAAAGCAGAGCCACCTTAGCAGGTCAGAGCAGGTTGCTCATGGCTTTATTCAGTGTCATCTTGAAAACCTCCAAGGACAGGGACTGCACAGCTCCTGTGGCAGCCTGGGCCCCTGCCTGGCTGCCCTCGGGTGGGAACCGGGTTTCCTTTCACTACGTCTTAGCCCAGACCTTACACTTCTCTCTTTTTGTCTCCCAGGAGAAACATGTCTTTTTAATCTTCCATAATCAAATTAACCCTGCACTCCTTATCAAAAGATTTCAAACTCCCAGAATTTCAGTTAGACTTAAGACAGCTGCTGGTAGAGAAAATTGGAAAATAAGGGTTCTCCTCACTGTGGGCTCTGTGTGTGTGTGTGTGCATGGAATAGCGAGGTGGGGAGTAATTTTTATTCCTGTGTATATTAAGCTGAAGGCTTCCTTAAATATTTGTGTAGAATTTTGAGTAAACTGGGAGAGGGCTAGGCATGCAAACCACCCCAGCTTTAAAGTATTTTAGGATGGCTATCACTGTTATATGTCTGTATATTCCCCAGCTATGAGAGTACTCATGACGACTGTGGGTTTTTCACCTTTTAACTGTAACGGGCAAACGAAGCCTTTACATGTGGTTTGGCTTTGGTGACTAGGTTAATATTTTTTTTTAGATTTAACCCCAAAGTCCAGCCTGTCTTTATTTGATTATTACAAGATTAATGAATTCTAAACCTTTTCTCTGTTTTCAGGCTTCTCAATGCCAACAAGATCAACTGCCTGAGGGTAAACACGTTCCAAGGTCTGCATAATCTCAAACTGTTATCTCTTTATGACAACAAACTGCAGACCATCAGCAAGGGGCTCTTTGCACCTCTGCGATCGATCCAGACTCTGTGAGTATGCAGGCATATCATAAATGACAGCTCTCTCTTTCTCCACCAAAGATGTTGCCTGTCTTTGCATCTGACATTAAGACAATTTGGAAGAGACATCCATGTAGCAGCCGCTCCTTTCCTCACTGAGAGAAAAGGAGCAAGAAAAAGCAGCGTTGCATCAGTTCAGCAAGGGCAGCTATCAACACAGCCTGCCCTTAGTGACAGAAATGTCATAACTGTGTGAAGCTCAGGCTGTTTGTTGCGGAGATAATGTGTGCATTTGACTCTGTATAAGATATGAACAGCAGATTCTATTAGGATCGTTGCCTAACAGTTTTTAATGAGCCAATGAGTTGGCATCTCTCCTGTCTGGGTCTGAGTCCTGCTGTGCAGTTCGTGACTTCTGTAACCACATTTCAGCTGACATTCCACTTAAGGGGAATGATATGTTGTCTTATTTGATCCATTAAGAAAATCCACTAAACATTTTCTGAGAGTCTTTGAATTTGGAGGCATTAGAATAGGCATCAGAAGCAAAAATATAGAAATGATTCAATATTTTGTGGAAGAAGGTCTCATCCTAAAGCTGTGACTAATAAGATAATGAGGTAAATAGTACTCCTTCAGAGCTGGAGTTGGCAGCCTGATATTCTAGTATTAAAATATGTATGGGTGTGTATATATATACATACTGCAGTATATATGCACACACACTATAGTATTGCAATTTTTTCTATGCAAATGCACATTTCTATATTTTAATACTGGGAATGCATTGGCTGAATTAGTTGTATAAATGTTTTAAATCATATACAAATGAACTGAGAGGAATGATTTCTTGCAGCAGAGTTTCTGCCACGTCCTCAGGCAGCCGCAAGCACAACCTGAATTTCCAACAGATATTTGGCCAGTATGTACTGCTGCAAACCATTAAGACACTGGAATAATCATGTACAATGCCCCCCGTTCTGCCCCCCCAGCTCTACCAGGCTTTCTGCTGCTGCAGCTTGCTGTGTATGTACACACATAAACAGGGGCCACGGAGAGGGTTCATTCACAGGGGTATATAAGGTTTGTCAGGTTAAACAACAGGCTTTTCTAATGTTTGTAGCCCTAAGGTATGAACATTTCCCACTGGTTTCCATAGGGTTTTGCTGGTGTTCCTGGAGGCCCTGACTTTGAATGGACTTGTCGTTTCACACCAAGACACTTCGTCATGAAAAGCTTTGATTCATTCTCCCATTTTTAATGCTCCCAAGGGAATGCCATCTTCTGTGTTTTTTCTAGAGCAAAACCAGACCCAAATTCTGTCTCTATGTGATTCTTTGTTCTTTGGACCTTTCACAGCAGGAATGGCTCTACTTCAACAGGAATCTTGAGTTTCTTCAGGCCCTTTCTGCTCTGTGTGCTTTCCCTTCCCAGTCCTGGACAGCCATTGCCCTGTTGTATTTTACACTTATTTTGTTCAGTGACAGTTCATAAATACAACTGCAAACAGAAAAGAAGTTTCTACAAGTGAAAAACAGTAACAGAGTGAGAGAGTTCTTGTGAGCCTGTAACTTTATACCTCTGTCCAAACCAAATTGAAACATCTGTCTTTTCTTAACCTGTCTTTGCAGTTATTGGAGAGCTGAGTCCCGCTCCCTCAGAGGTCAGAGGGACTGATGCAAGTTAGCTGAACTGAGATTAGAACCTGGCTCTGGGAAAGACCTGGCAAACTCTCCTGACACAGTGCTCAGCTTTGTCAAGCAAAATAAATCAGAACAGCAGCAGAGAAACACTGTCTCTCTCTAAGATGCTCCAGCAGATCTCTGTTACCAAAGTCTAAACACCCAGTTAAAATCAGTGCTATGATACCTATTTCCAATTTCATAGGAAACAAGTTGTGCAAATTTTGGTGAAGGACGGAGTGAAGTTGTACCTTGCATAAACATTTCAGTCTTAAAAGTAAAATTTTTTGCTTCAGGAAAAAATACATATAAGGGAAATACTATTATACGTGATGAGCATGTGCAAATATTAATTTCAGTCTTGTGAAAAGACTCTGGATCACTTCTGCCTTTGCCCAAAGATCCAAGGTGCTTTAATAATTCACATTTTGATCCCTAGGAAATTGAGCTTGCTGATAAAATTTCTTTTAAACCCGGATACAAAATGATCTTCAGGTAAGGTGCATTTCTCTCAAAAGGCAGCATGTCAAGCTCTCAGGAAAAACCGTGGGACCTGGTAGCCAGCAGCAGGTCTGTGTCCTTTAAAGGGGGCTTTGCTACCTTAGTTTGTGGTTCCTCTGTGCGAGGACCTGCTGCAGGCTTAATGAGCTGCGAAATGCGAGCGCTCGCAGGATTCTCCCGTTCCCGTGCAGCTCCGTGTGGCTTCCGCCGGGCCCGGGGTGCTTTTTCGGGAGCTGATTCAATTACTCCACTCTTCAGGCTCAGCGTTCGTGAAAAACAGTGATGGAGCACGGTGTCACAGGTCACTCCTGATTAAACATCCCATCCTTCTCGCAGACATTTAGCTCAGAACCCATTTGTGTGCGACTGCCATCTGAAGTGGCTGGCTGATTACCTGCAGGATAATCCGATCGAGACGAGCGGCGCGCGCTGCAGCAATCCCCGTCGCCTTGCCAACAAACGCATCAGCCAGATCAAGAGCAAGAAGTTCCGCTGCTCAGGTAATTCATTTATCCAGCCTCTACTGCACTCTCAATTCAGGAATAAGCAGGTCCAGAGAGCCTGCTAATCGAATCTGCGGGACAGTGTTTGCTGTAATGGATATTAGGGAGCATCTTTGGAAATTAAATTTGGGAAATTCGGTTAGTTCGACAGAAAGCCAATTACCTTATGGATTAAAAAAAAAAAAGAAGAAGAAAAGAAAAGGAAAAAAAAGGCAGTCTATAGCTGTCTTCTCTTAAAAACAAAGAAAAGGAAAAAAGATAAAAGCTTGTGACATTTAATTGTAAAGAATTGCTAAATTATGAAATATTTAAGGAAAACAAGGACAATATATGTGAATCCATGTGGGAAATGTTATATTTTGACGGTGTAGAATGTGGCTGGATTGTCATTTGTATTCAAGCAGAGCTCTTACTGACCTAATGAGAGCTGAGCTCAAGTTTAGTTCCCAGACCTAAAAGGCTGAGAACAGTATGAGAGATTTTTATACAACTGGCAGTGGGCATTTCTGATCTGGGATGGGAGTGAAGCTGGGGACGAGGGAATGGCATCGATTCACGTGCTTTCACAGGCTCATTTCCCTACATCCACAAGTAACACACACTAACTCAAGTAAAATTGCCATCAAAGTTAGTAAGATTTTTGGTTTCAGCAAGCTTTGAATCAAAAGGTGCATAATAATTTAGGCAAAGATTTTGTGTTGTGAATGAGATGGAAAAAATATTTCCACCTGACATTAACCTCCAAAGTAACATAAACAGCTTTTTCTCAACCCTATCTGTTCTTTATTTACAGTTCAGCTGTCAGTAAAAGGATATTTCTTGCCTTACACAGCACAACTAAGCAGATGACTGCTTCTTCATGTGTTTTTCCTATTGGTTGTATTGGTTGTATCTATTTTGGATTACTGCATTTTTGTGTACTGTAAAGACAAGCAGGTTTCAGTAAGCAAATCTATTAGTGTGTACTGAGGAGAAAAATGACTGTTATTGATGGAGTACCTTGCAGTGTTTTCTATGAAAATTACTATGATTTTTCTCTTTTTCCTCTGAAAAGAAACATGATTAATTGTGTTCCTGGTGGTAAAAGATTAATGGCTCTAGATGGGGATGCAGCATGAAGCTGAGTGGCAGCAGCCCAAAACAAGCCGTTGTGCTTTGTGCATCTCTGCGAGCAACATGCCGAGCTAAAGCTTCCCTTTATGGGGAAAAGAAAATAAAGATAACTTCATTTGCAGTCAGCTTTTCTTGGGCAGGCTTGTTAAGGTCTTGAATCCCTTGTGACTCAAGCCACAAAATTCAGAATCAGACCTGAAATTATGACATATTTTATCTAGGTTTTTGGATTGTGTCCATCATAGTAACAATGTAATCAGCCAGTAATATTCATATTTAAAGTAACTGGAAGTGAAAATGCATAAATATAGTTTAGAAAGGAAAGTAGACTGCAGAAACAGATCTATATAAACCTGTACCCAATTTGCCATTGTTATTTTCTTCTGCTTTTATTAATAGGCTAGAGGAATTAATGTTATGTGTGTGCATGCATGCTCTGAACAATGGTCCGGGCGATTGGGGAAGGCAACACCATCTGATACCATTTAGGAGAGGTCATAGCTAAGAAGAGCTACAGTGCAGAACACAGTACCTGGTGATGCTGAGAATAATACTTTGTGTGAGTTCTTACCTTGGGGGTCCTTTCCTTGAGGCATTAGTCTGTTTTTCCCTGGGTCTCCAGCTCTACATCTATATCAAAACCACATGGAAAAGGCATAAACCTGACTTATGAAGGAGGAGAGCGGGGATTGTACAGCTCCAGAACAAAGATTTCAGCTGGATGAAAACTAATGCTGCTCAAAAGCTCAGTAGAGAAGAGATCCTTGCCTGTAGAGTTTCCAGATGGTGAAGAGATACACTGAACTCGACTCGCTGTCTGCTCACATGAGACAGGGAACATCTAATGGTTTAGAAAATCTTAGTTTGTAAACCAATCCAGGGAACAGACATCCTTGGCACCTGTTCTGCTCAACTTGTCCCTTTGGATCATGGCTGCTTCAGGCTTGGCATTTAGCAGGAATTTTCCATGTTTTCATTTTGAGGAATATGTTTCATCCCAGGATCTAACACTGCACGTCCCTGTGCAGAGAGGTCCATGAGGTATGAATCTTCCTTTAGAGCATTGGGCAGTACTTTGTGTCATCCAGGGGTGACACAATCCCACTGGGATGGCAAGGCTTAGTAACTTGTCAGTGTCCTTAGTGTCTTTGGGATTCTCCCTCTCTAGTTTTTACATCTTCTGCTCAGTGTATGAGAAATGAATTTTCATTTTAAATTCTTTTGTAAACATGCATCTCTTTCTCAAAGGGTTGTTTTTTCAGTATCATGGTGTTTTCATGTAGTTTGTGTAATGTCAATGGTCAGGAAGTTGTTTTTTGAGGGGAAAACACAGGGAATGTGAAGGGTTGGTTAAGAAAGAAATGTGAGGGATTTTATCCTCACACAGTCTTTGACCTTTGAGAAGAAATGAGGATGCACAGAAAGTGTGAGCTCTGTGGGAGCAGAGGTACTCAGGCAGTGTCAGGATCTCACCCAGGAGCAGTTAAGCCTAGGTGAGCTTTATACTTTGACATCAGGGAAAGGACAGTTTTAAAGTCATAAAATTCTGAGGTTGTCTTGAAGTAATCTTTGTGTTTTCCACATTCTTTTTCACAAGGACATGTAGTGATAGGACAAGGGGGAATGGCTTTAAACTGTGAGATGGTTGGTTTAGATTAGATACTGGGGAGAAATTCTTCCCTGTAAGGGTGGAGAGGCCCTGGCACAGGGTGCCCAGAGAAGCTGTGGCTGCCCCTGGATCCCTGGCAGTGTCCAGGGCCAGGCTGGACAGGGCTTGGAGCAACCTGGGATAGTGGAAGGTGTCCCTGCTCATGGCAGAGGGTAAGACAAGATGATCTTTAAGTCTCTTCCATCCCAAACCATTCCATCATTCTGTGATCATAAAGGGGACTGTCAGAAAAGACCTGTTACGAGAAAAAAATGTGACTGTTCAGTAAATTAAGGGAAGAAAGGGAAGTGCTTTTCTATAAGGATAGGAAAGAGGAGTGGTTAGCAGGAATGGGAGAGAAAAGCTGAGGTGTTTGAAGTTTCATCACTCTGAAGTGGCGGAGGAGCATCAAGAAGGTAATGTCAAGAGGACACAGAAGCAGATGGGCTTAATAGAACTGTATTTGATAATTAAAAGAAACTGTGAAGACAGATCTACAAAACTTGATTCTGCTCACTGTTTCCTCCAGTTTTCATTCCAGGTCCCACCACCCTGTAGATAGCATCTTGCCAGAAGTACTTGCCTTCTTTTTTTCAGTTGATCAGTTTTTTCAATTGAGGCACTTTTCCCGGATGCTATTTCCTCCCAGAATCTAATGACTCAAGCTTTCACTGATAACAGTGGGGCAACATCTGCAAAGGTTATGAGTGGCCATAGGAAGGAGCTTCTGTGCAATAGGTAGATAATATACATAATTCTTTTTATAAGGAGAATTGGAAGCATTATAGCATGAAATGAAGGAACAGCAGGGAACAGGACATGTTTTTGCCCAGGGCTGTGAGACAGGCAAAGCTTTTGAATATACCATCAAATATGTTTAAAACTTCAGATTGCAATAGATACTATTTCCTGTGATTTTCTGCTTTCCACTTAATGCAATGCACCACAATAATAACAAATGTCCCCTTTGCTCGTCTCCCCACAGCTATACAATCTGAGACTAAAAAATCTGAGACGTTTTCTTGAAAGAGAAATCAGAAGAACAGGCTGTGAATAATTCTCTCTCTCTTCTGTTTAGAAAAGGGAAATACTGTCATTTTCAGTGGCAATAGTAAAATTCTGATGATCATTTTCTTTTTGGCTACATCTGCCCACTCTGACCACCTAAGGATCCAATGGTGCTTGGCAGCCTTAGGTCACTGGAGGCTCCCGTTCTTAGTACGAATAAGGGAAAAAAAGATCGACACAAATATCCTGCCCAGAAGCATTTGATTAAGTTTACTACAGAGCAGTTCTGTTTTCTAAGGCAGCACTGGGCTTCAGGAGTAAGGGAAATTAATCTATGAGCAGATTGTGTTGTCTCTGTTGTAGCTTATTGTCACTTCAAGACTTGGCAGGTTCCTTGATTGCTGTGTGACACTGTGTATGAAATAGCTTTTGGAAAGAATTGCCCCTGCATTCAGCTGTATATCTCTTTCTCCCTGCGATATGTGTGCATGTTTCAGTATATTGTGCATTTCAAAAGCGATGGAAGTTCCACCTGCTGTACTCTCTGATAATGATCAAAGCAATGTGTTTCTACAAACATCACAGCAGAAAAGCTTTTTATCTTCTAATTCTTAGAAATAAGACTTTTATAAAGAAGATTGCTATTTGAAATATTATGAGATGAACCTGTCTTCCTGCTTCCTCCTGCATACATTGTGTCTAACTGCCTTTAATTAGTTACTTCAGTTCCAGACAGTGCTGTACAATCAAAAGGACAGGGGAGAACAGGAGGAGGAAAATGAACCATCTGCCAGCATTATTCTCTCCTTTTTGGACACTACTTCTTGTTAACCCAACCCAAAGAAAAATCAGCCTTTGTCATACATTTGGGTCCAAACCTGGCATATTTAGGGCTAAGTGTCATTTCTCTCATGTAATCCCCAATTATTAGATGGTAATACGGCTGATTTTTGTTCGCTCATAATTTTTAAGGCATTTGATAAAATCTCTTCTTACTAATTGCAGCTTTTCTCCTAATTCTTTATGTGTCTTTTCCAGTCTCTGTCTTCATACACACTCACCTACCTCAGGTTATCTGTCTGCTTTGGAACAGAGTTGCTGTTTCTTGTAATCACCTGAAATTTCCTTCTCTCTTCTCTGCATTGTTGCACCTTTAGAAGCACAGAACTGCCGAGGATGGAGTCAGGAGAGCACAGGCTGCACATCAGGACTTTTTGTCCCCTCCCTGTGGCAGTTCACACATTTTGTGTCCCTTGGACTCCTTGGGTTATCCCCTTCTCTGCTCCTAGTGATGTGTAAAAACTATTTAAGATTTTTGAGCTCTCAAATGGAAAGCTGCAATGCATTGCTATTCCTCAAGCAGTGTTTAAAAGTCATGACAGGTAGGTGAATTTAACCCAGATCTTACATAATTTATCTGACTGAAACACTCTCCAGTTGTTCCCATAATTTGCCAATCACTCTGATGACAACTTTGCAAATTCCTTTCATTTTTAATAAGCAAATAGTCATTTACAGCCCATGTACTCACGCTCCTGCCCTTAGCATTTCTGTTTGGTGGAAAGCACAGGTACTCACCTGCTGCTGTCTGCCTTGTTGCTGTGCTACAGGGACACGTGTTGGGGATGTGATGATCCTGCCCCTGATGTGTGGGGCTCCAGCAGCTCCTGCCTGAGCAGGCACAGAGCCCTGAGAGCCTGTGGGTTTGCCCTGGGTGCTCCAGACCTGCTTGTGTTAGTGGGAAATCTCATCTGAGGCCAAGCTCCAGCACTTTTCTCACCATGGCTTTTGTCCTGGCATGAGGGAAAGGGATAGGAAACACTGCTTATGATTTGAGAAACTACATTCAGTTTTCTGTCTGTGGTTTGGTTTGGTTTAGTTTGGGGGGTTTTTGTATGCTTTGGTTTTATTCAGTTAAATTTTGTGTGTTGTTTCCCTTTTTTCCCCCTGAAAGACACAAAGTCTCAGCAAAACTATCTTCACAAACCCTCTGAATATACCAAAACTGAGGATACGTTTGTGGTGTGTAAGAATTATTCTCATCTGAATGGAAGGTTGTTAAACACCAATAAATCACCTGCAGATTAAGTCCTACACTGAATTTGTAATTATGAATATGAATTTTTCATGGTACACCAAAACTGGGTATATTTGGGCTTTGGTTTGCATGAATTCTTCCTGAAGCTGAAGTCGTTAGAGAACACAATACAACTGCTTTGACTACCAGTAATGGGGCTGAATTCCCTTGCACTGTGGAAATGTTCCTGTTGTTAAATTAATTTGGCTGTACTGGATACTGATTATAGCCCTCCCTTTTCTGCACATCTTTGATGGCAGTTCAGATCTTTATGTAAAATTTGTGTCAGTTACTCTAAGCCTTCACTAGCCTGTGAGAAACACGATGGTGAAGGCTTCTGGCTCTGCAGTGGGGGGAAAGAATGGAAACCATTCCACTCAAGGAAGCATAAGCTTAACGTAAAACAGGTGGGTCTATTTGGCAGAGAGTATGGTTCTTAATAAGAAAGCAAATTGACGTGTTTCAGTTAGAAAGTTTATTTTAGGCTGTGCCTCATTTTATTTTTGAGTTGAAGTAGTCTTCAAAAAAGCAAAATATCTGAACAGCTTTTTACCCACCAGCATCCTTATCTGCAATTACAGTAAAGAGGCACTGGAAAGAGGGAGGAGGGATGTTGAGTCACAGATGCATCCATAGCACTTAGGCATCCAAATAACACCGTTATGCTGGATTCCCCATGCAGGCAGAGTACAGGGCTATGGAGATTCCTCCCTTGAGATCTGAACTGTCCCGTTAATTAACTGTGTCAGAAAGCTGAGTGATCGATGGCTCTTCTAACCTCAGAATTTAAGGTGGGACAAAGTTTGCTCCCTCCTCTCACGTTGCCATTCCATGTGTTGAGGTTTAGCTGAGCAACACTTACCAGAGGTGCTAAGGTAGCACTTTTTGTGTGCACAGTGGGCACGAATGGGATACAGAAAATAACTGGGGAGGTGCTGGCATGAAGAGAGCTCATCAGCTAAAACCAGTGCAAGGATGTTGGTGCTGCAGTTGGACAATAAATTTTTCATCTGGCTATTCTGAGACTGCAGCAGTCTCCTGAGGTGTTGCAGCCTGATGGGACAGTTAAAAACAGGGCCCTGTATACAAATTCTTAACAAACTGCAGGTTCAGTGACTGATTAACAGAACGTGGATTACAAGAAGTGAACTAACACCAAGAGCAAACCATACAGTGCTGCTTGGCTATAAAGTATCTAAAGGGAGGGGTTTTCGTGGAAGCTGGAAAATAGCCGGCAGTCTGGTATTTCAGTCTTCAACTTCTTTTTTGCAAAAATTAATGCAGGATGATCTTGTATACATCCAAAGGCTTGCGGAATTTTTTTTTAATGTAATTTATAAAATAGTGTGCTTTCCTGGTATTTCAGCTTTCCTGTATTCCAGGGACATAAATTAGGATTTTGAAAGACTTCTTCATGTGCTGATACCTCTCGTTCATTGCAGTTGATGATTAGTTTAGGCAGTTATTGTAAGTGGTGTTTAATTAGTGCAGCAAAGGAATAGAGACTTGTTCAAAATATTCTCATGGGGTTTCTCAGGAAGGCGTTTGCAGAGCTCAGGTTGCATTTGTTTCTAGTAGGACTGAAAGAGTTCATTGACACTGAAATTACTGAGTTTATTACAGATATCCCACTCAATACTGTAAATCAGGATATAATATAAAAGTCTTTGGAAGATATGAACTGTTACTTGTCATTGTTTAACAGAGTACTGTGGATTAATTTATTTGGAGAGCCCAGGCCAGAATTGCTGCTTTATTAAGGCCGTGTAGGAATAAGGATATAGGACTCTACATCCTTCTTCACTGGAGCCATACAAAATCATTGGCAGAAATGCTAGTTATAATTTCTAAGTAAATGAGGTGTGTATTCCAGGGTTATGCATACTTTGAATTAATCAGGCGAGAAAATTAATGTGGTTTTGTGCCATTGTGCATGAGTCACAAAAGAAAATTAATAATCTAATGTTTTTATCAATTCAGTCTCTGGCTAGCTTCGCAGCTTGTGGAGATGGAAGATTTATTGTGTTAGGTTCCCCTAAAAAACTGTTTTAGTTTATTTCTTAGGTTGCAAAGACAGACAAAATCGAATTGCCTTACTTCCGTTGCTGAACCAAACCCACAGCGTGAGGTGGCCAAGTTAACACTGGACTTATTTCCTGAAGTTCCCAAGTACCTGAGCGTTGGCTTTTCTGCCTGACAGTGCTGGGTCGTAGCGCGGTGGTGAGGCACAGACCCTTGCTGTATTATCTGTCAGCTCTGCTCAAGTACTTGGTTGTTCTCCGTGTCAGTAATGAATAATCTGCTTGATGCTGACTTTGTTCTTTGGGCACTGCAAACCCCTTACTCAGGAAGGTGATATGTATTTAAAAGCACAAGCACTGACCTTCACTGAAGTCCAGCAAAACACTGTGAGCAGTTGCAGAGGACAGCCACTTCCTCTCTCATTTGGGAATCCTGCAGGAACGTTTGAGATGTGACTTTCAAAATCGTTGTCCACTGGCACAGCTCTGCAGACACTGGACTCAGTGAGAGCTTTATTTCAGTGGGAGCAGTGAAGCCTGAGCTGAATGCCCTGCTTTATATGTCAAAGTTGCAGGAATGAGTTACAAGAAAAGAGCTGTTTGAAGTAATCCAGGATGTTGGAAAGAGAGAATGCTCAGCTTCCATCAATGAATGATGTACAAAACCCAGCAAATATGCTCAGAAACAGAGTAACAAAATGCTGTCCATGTCTGTAGTAGCATGTGTGTGCTACCTTGCTGGAAAGTGCAGAGGAAACCAAAAAAAGAGAAAAGAAAAGCAGTGATAATTACAGATTGCCAGTGTAAGTGCCACCAGCATGAAGGGCCTCTGGGAGCTGAAATCAGGCTCAAAGGGCACTCGGGGAGCATTTAAGGCCACAGCTTGGCCATCAGCTCAGAATCTGCTGTTATTAATATGGGCTGCGGTATTTCCAAGGTTGCATTTAAATAAATGGAGCAAACCTAAATGGCATTTTTACTGAAAGGAGACACCAGGAGAGAGTAAGTAATAAAAAGCAGCACAGATTGGGCATTCACTGTGTGGCGGGAGCCGCACATGCTCCCTGGAAGGAGCCGTGAGCAGTCCTTTGGTCGTGTTTTCTATCGTGTCAGCTCTGTCTCTGCACTCGCCCAGGCTCTGTTCGTGTTCACTAACCCCAATTGTGCTCCAGGGTGTTCCTGCAGTAGCGTAAAGGATGACCTCTTGTATCCAGCACCTTTTTGCATGGGTGGAGTGGAGAGCAGCTCTCCGTGAACCTTCAGCTTGTGCTTCTCCATGCTGCTTCCTCTCAACGCTCCTCTCTCTTTGGCGCTGCCTAACTCTGACTCTGGCTGTCCATGGGGTTTTCCTTTGTGCTTGATCTAACCATGTGGTAGAACAATACAAATGGAACATGGTTCTGTCAAGCACCATGGAAGGCTGCATACTCCCTGCCGCATGGCATGCCTGGATACTTCTGCTGGGTCAGAAGCATCAGAAGGTGAGAGATTGCCCTTTCCGCACGGGAACGGTGGAACAGGTGAAGTGTTGCTAACCAGGCTCCCGGGCACTGCCAGGGAGCCACAGTGATGTTTGCACAGACTTTCCACAGGGCTTGCATGCAGAATAACCATTTCTAAGTAATTAATCTGTTTAATTGCTCTCACAATGAAGGAGTCAGGCATCCTGCTGGTTGATAGTATTCAAGGGTGATTCCAGCCATACCTACTGAAATGAAAAATCACTTTTGTCTTCTTACCTTGTAATAATGTAAGCTGCATCTGTCTGTTTGAGCTGTCCAGTGAATCCTTCTATTTGAGGTACACTTTGGATGCCATTTCTGCAGCAAGACACCTGCCACTCAGCGTGACTTTGGACCTGCTCTGAGCAACCTTAATGTGCTGGCATTGCGTTGTGAACAAATATAATTAAAAAAAAAAAACCTTCAGAAGAGTCTGCAAAGCATTGTGTTTTATCTGTTGAAATGACATGGGTAACATGACCTGTATGAAAACACTACTATCCGATAATTCCACAGGGCAAAGCTGAGTCAGCAAATCCAAATGGGCCATTTTAGCTTTGCCAGCTTAGATAAGATCTTTAAAATACTTCTGCCTGACCCCCCCCCACACACACACAGAGATAACAGCACCTATTCATAAAGGACTTTGACAGTCTCATGCAGAAGTTTTCTTACACTGAAATATTGCCTTGTCTTGCAGATTTGTCACATATCTGTTGTGGAGCCATCAAAAGAAGGACATCTGGGATTCTTAGATTTTATCTGTCATTACTGATAAAAATTAATACTAGCAATGTGAAATTATGACCAAAAATGTTGGTTTTTTCCCAATGAGAATTGTGATCTTGTGGGTTGTATGAAGAACTTTTGAGATTCCTGGGTTTTTTGTTCAAGTTTTAGACCAACTGATCTCAATGGTCACATTTTTGGTGCCAAATTTGAGGCAGCTGGATCATTTTCTAGAATGAATGTATCACGCCAGTTTTCAAGCCCTGTTGAGACAGCCTGATTTGTAGCAAAACAGATCATCCAGAACTCCTTTTAAGCCCTTTGGGCAAAGCTAAGTTTTAAAAGCCGAAATCAGGTTTTCTAAAGAATGCTTAAGAATAGAACAAAAAGGTGTTTCTCTCTGTTGCCTAATTTCTCCATGTGGGTGTCAGAAAGGCACATAGAATGTTTGAGCACTTGGAAATGTGATGTTCCTTTATCTCAGTGCTGCTGTTATGTAGAATGCCATGGTGTGTTTGTTTTGTGATAATAAGAAATCACAGAGCCCTGGTACCTGATAGTGGTGTCACCTGGGTTGTGAAATAAAAACGTTCTCAGAGTAACTAGCAAATCAAGTAAGTACAGCTGCCCTCAGTTACACAGAGGCCTTGCTGTTGCCTTGGCTACTTGTTTTACAGCAAACTTAATTCTTCCTAATTTGGGGAATTTCTAGAAACTACCGGGTCATGTGCTGTCCTGCATCTCTTCTCCGTGGCTTTCCATGGATGATTTTATAGTGTGCAAGAAGTATTCCATGCATGTGGTGGTGAGCTGTCCTTCCTGAGTCCTGTTGTGTTCTCTCAGAGCCTGGCAGTCAGGAGAAATGGGTGTATGTGCTTAAACAGTTCTGCAAGCAGATGGCTGAATTTCACAGTGCTATCCCAGATGGGAATATCTTAATAGAGCAGCCACCTGTCCAAGTGATCTCAAGGCTCAGGTCAAACAGTGGATTTTATCTAGTCTTTGGCAGGTGATTCCTGCTGTCTCACAGGCTAAGAGATGACTGAGTGCTTGCTGAGCATATGCAGGCTGTTGGTTACCTTTGACTCAGTGATTACCTGGGTAACTCTTATTTAAACTCACTTAAACAAAAATAGAAAAAAGAGAAAGAGAGAGAAGGAATAAAAAGTATGAAGGTGATGTTTGCTGCCTTCCTCTCCTGCTGAGCTGACAGGCTTTCCCCTGTTGCAATGGTGGTGGCCGTGGACAGATGCCCAGGCAGCATCAATTTCTTACAGCTGATGCAGTGTGGAAGGTTGTGTGCCTCAGCATCAGGAGAGTGGGTGCCAAGTCAAAATGTGCTAAAAGTCTTTATTTGCTCGGCCAGAAAGCTTGAGAGAAAACCAAAAACCAGTCTTCACCCTCCAATGTTATACACTGCTCTTCTCCTTCATAAAGAATTCCACTTACTTTCCCGTCCTTTTTTCCCCATAGGAAGATGAATCTTGTATCCATCAATAGGCTAAAAATTTCACCTAATAAATGTTTGCCCTATTTAACTTCATGTTGTTTGTGATTTTTTTTTTCAACAAAAGCTTTTTACTAGGAAAATTAGAAGCTCTTCTTCAAGGGTTAAGTTGGGGATTTCCAACACACTTTCTGATCACTGATTGTTGGTGGGTTATTCAATGTGTGCTGTAATTGTAGCAGCTTTAATAAACTGTGGTCCTGATAACTGTTTGTCTTTGGTATTGTTTCCAAGGAATCATAAACAACCAAATATTCTGACTACCAAGCTTGGAATTTCTAGCACTGGAAATCAAGTGTTGGATTTTTTAAAAGGATAAGAGTTTAAATGTTGGTGATGTGGGGAAAATCTTAGACTGTACTTTTATAATGCTTTAAAATGCCCAGTGGTCCTAATACTTTTAAGTGCTGTGCTGTCAGTGCAGTTGCACTTTAGATGTATAATTCATAATAAGCACGAAAACCGGCAAAGTATTTAACACCACTGAAGTAGTGAGGTACAAATCTGTATGCCAAGGTTCTCATAATCCAACTTGGAATTACAAAAGTAAACCAAAGTGTGTCTGTGGGATCAAAGTGTTAGATTGCCTGTAGAATTGCTTGTTTTCACTGCATCACCCTGTGGAGATAATGTGTAACATAAATTAAAATAATAGTGGATTTAGGCAACTTCTTTTTTCTTTCAGAAAATAGTATATGGTCATAAAATGGGCAGTGGTGTATTTATCAGTCTGGGAAGGGGAAGCAGGTGATGAATGTCATGTCTCTGTAAACAAATCTCAGCTCAGGTTTAAGTATTTGTTGATGTTTTTGGGTTCTTAAAACATTTGTTCAGCTCCTTTCTCTAAGAAAGACTTGTAACTGACTTTTAAAACTTTGGAAAACTTAAAAAATGCTTCTTGGTAATTACGATCCCTGGGCCTTGCACAGGGTTGCTGGGACGGTTCTGGTGCTTCCATTATGAAATACAAAGTGAGTGGGCAGGAATTGCATGGTGGGGGTTTGGCAACACTCTGCTTACATACACATTTATTAATCCTCCTGGTTCCTTGAAGCACCGAGATCAAGTTTCCAACCTGCTGCTATTAAACGAGCAAAACCAAACCTGAAAAGGACAGATTAGTTCACTGAGCCTAATTGGAAAAGCATTTCATTAGAACGGGTCAAAAACCCAGTCAGAGAGGTCTGGCAATCATGGTGTAATGGGACATCAGGGAGTGCTTCTCACTAAGTATGGTCTACCCGTTCCTTAATTAAAATGAAAATGAGTTAAACTGCTATTACTTTCCTTTGCTGTTTGTTTAACATAGTTAATAAAGATATCTAATTGTTGGAAAGTTGACAAGGTTGTCTAATAAAAGATTGCTCTAAAAAACAGCTCTAATAGCTGAGGTCTGAACATTTGGGACTTTTTAATGATATCTTTAAAAGTCTTTTGTCATTTGAATTCTTTCATGAGATGCCTTTTCCTTGTTGCTGGACTAAATTCCAAATGGGAAAAAAAGTGATTTTGCTGGAAAATACCTTAACAGGTAGGCTTGTTAGACAAGGAATTAGTCTGTTAAGGGGAGAGTGAAAAACCAGAGGCAAGTCTTGGGAGTAATTTTAAAAACTGCTGAGCACAAGTCCTTGGCAAGTATTAAAACTGTGTGCAGGAGCTGGGAGCTGACAGGAGGCAATGCTGAGGATGGATTCCATGATATCTCTGGTTGCTGCAGTTATCAACAACTGTTTGCTGGAATATATTTTCCTTTTATTGCAGGGTCAGAGGATTACAGAAGTAAATTCACCGGGAAGTGTTTCATGGACCTTGTCTGTCCCGAGAAGTGTCGCTGCGAGGGGACAATCGTAGACTGCTCGAACCAAAAACTCACCCGACTGCCCACCCACCTTCCTGAGTACACCACTGATCTGTAAGTGCCGCTCTCCCAGGGGTGCTTCCTAATTTTTAAAGGCTGTTAAAGGGTCTCAGACAATTAAAGGCACCTCCTACTTTTATCTTTGTGTGAAAATGGGAAAGTTAATTTCATTTCAGAGTTGCACCACAGCTCTCACTTCCCTAGCATTCATGCCAGCTGTGGGGATGAGAAAGGAGCCGTGACCCCATGCAGCAGCCATGTGTCCTCCTCAAATGCTGGGCAGGCCCAAGCTGTGTCCTTCCTTGCCAGTCTACCTTGAAGTCCTCTGCCTTTGCACCTGGTCATTTTTATTTAAGAAATGGTTTTAACCATTTGAGTGAATCTTTGGTCAGGAGCTCATTCCATCTCACCATTGCCTGCTACTTGGGTGAAATGGCTCTCACTAAAACTAATGTAACTTCAAGAAATTTGAGTATGAGAAAACATTTTTATTGCTTAGCAACTGAAGATTCTGGTTCTTGTCTTGCATTAGTAGCCCCTTCAAACAGAATTTTCTTTTTTTGAGTTAGTATTGTGTTTATTGTACTTATTCTATTTAAAACCCCATAAAAATTATTGATTTGAAGTTAAGAAAAAATATGAAAGGCATCCAGAAACACAGCAAAGACTCTACATAGCAAAATGGAGCTAGGTGCAATCAGAGAAAGAATTTTGCATCCTAAGCCTGCCAAGACAGTGGCCTTCACATTGATTTTGAAGATCAGTAGACTTTTATAGGAAAGGGCCCGAAATCAGAGCCCTCCTGGTTACATGGACCCCATCTGCAACTGCGTGTCTCATGCAGCAGAGTGCACGACAGAGATTCAGACACGCAAACAAGCTTTGTGTGTAACAGATTAGGTCAGTAATTCCTTATCCCATGCACTGGAAGATGAAGGGACTCTGACACTGTCCTTTGGCATTACACTCTTTAAGGCATCCTAAGCTTTTACTATAGATGTGAGTCCTCTATGTCCCTTTTCCTTCAAAGCTAAACTCTTTTAACTGTAGGACTCCGAGGGAGATGGCAAAGAGTGCCTTGCTTAACAAAGGTCACGGTTCTCTGTGTGGCAGCCCTGAATGTCACAGGGATATATCTAAAGACATCTGTGAGGCATTAAATATCTCTTTGTTTGTTCCTCTCAGGCGTCTGAATGACAATGATATTTCTGTTTTGGAAGCTATTGGACTC
The DNA here is from genome assembly GCA_013399875.1 of Gymnorhina tibicen. NCBI lineage: Eukaryota > Metazoa > Chordata > Aves > Passeriformes > Artamidae > Gymnorhina > Gymnorhina tibicen. Next base: position 641,469 of record VXAZ01003899.1, read on the forward strand.
TTCAAGAAATTGCCCAACCTCAGGAAAATGTAAGTCTGAGTCGCTTGCTTGTTAGAATACACGCAGCCTTAGATTGTAAGGAAGGAGGAAGGGATGAGTTTTTTACAGTTTAGTACTGCAGTAGTAGAAATCACTTTTTTAATGTGAGTTTAATGAAACTGAATGAGTTCCCTGGTGGATGGACGGGCACAGTTAAACCACACTGACAGATGAAGATCCCTAGCCTGACATTTCAGTGGGTTTTTAAAGCTACATTTCTTAGTCTTTCACTCATAGAGACTGACAGGAATTCTGTCTCAGTTTATTCTGATGTGTGCTTATTGTTAGAGATGATTATGACATTTAGCATTTTGGTTTTGTCTCTTGAATGTATTGTGTGTCTCCAGCTGTGGTGTGGTTGTTTGGAATAGTCAGAGGAAGATAATATTGCAAGATATAGACGATGGCAGCTTCTGGTGATCATTATTGGTTTAGAGAAGAGAATAAATTAGCAAACTTATAGATCAGTCATTCAAATATATCTCTATAATTCTGTTGACAATCCTGGCATGGTGTATTGTATATATTTAATAAGAGCAGTGTTTTGGAAAGAGGATAAAATGTTTGATACCTCCCGATAGTCTTCAAAATGGATCTTTCTGAAGTTATGTAAAGTGTTAACCCTATGGACTCATTGCTAATGTCTCATTTAACTGTTTGCTTTTTAGTAAGGTTTTATTGTCTGGATCAAACTAATTTAGGGAACCCAACCAAACCAGGCTATTTGTTCTGCATTCATTTCACGTGGTTTCTGCCATCTGGAGCTTCTGGGGCCGTTTGAATCCATGTGAGATCTCAGGGGCTTTGGAGGCAACTGTAGTGGGATTCTTTTTATTTCTGCAAGAGGTTCAGATGCAGCACTGCAGGTTTGGGTGGGGTTGTATTTGTGTAAATACAGACCACCAGACTTGGGGAACTAATCACAAACATTTGCCTCATGTTTTATGAATGATCAATAATTTGTAGCTACAGTGCACTCAGAAAATGTTGTTGACATTGTTAAGTGCTCTGTTCCCCGTGTAAGTAGATAGTAAACAGGAATGAAAAATACATGCTATATAAGTGTATACACAAACTGGAAAGCATCTGTCCTCATCAAACCCTCAGGATTTATGTTTTGAAAATTGGAATAATTTATTTTATTTAAAACTTACTGTAGGGAAGTACAGTGCTGTCCTTCCTGTTCCCATCGATCACTCAGAGGGAGGGATGCCTCGACAGGGGCTGTATTTTGGGCATAAATCCAGCACGAAACCCTTGTGAGAGGTTTTTTTTTAAAGGGTTTGTTTCCTGTGAAACAAAAGAATCTTTTATCTGTCCTTGGTAGCTGCTGAGAGCTGAGGTGTGCAGGAGCAGGTCAAACTCATGGCAAAAGAAGCTGCACCCTACAAAGTGTCTCTTGCTGGGTTTTAGTGGCAGCCTCCAAACAGAGGCTGTTTAGGAAATCTTTGTAGCTGAGCTCATTTCTTTTGTCCTACCTGATGCTCTAAAGAAGTTTCTCCATTTTAAGTAAGGGATTTTCTGAAAAAGGTGTTTTTTTCATATGAGCAGACCAACATTTCAACCACAGCCTTACTCAGTAGCCTGATCCTTTAAAAGCCAGATTAGACTTCTCTTCCTGTTTCTTCCATTTTGTGAAAAGAAGGGGTTACCAGGAAGAAACAAGCAAACAAACACCCCTTTCCTTCCAAGTTATTATTTGGCCTTTCCTGGGCCAAATCCTTCTGCTAATGAAAGGCTCCTCTCCACCATGCAGGAAGGGGAACGTGGGGCAATGCCATGGATGGGATTGCTGCTGCTCACGGTCCTAAAGCAGCAGCTCTGTGTGGCAGCAATGTCAGGCACGTGTCTGCACTGGGGCTCACTGCTGCTGTTGAATCAGAGAGGAAGAATATTGATCAAATCCCCATTTTTTAGTGTGTATTAGGGACAAGAAACCTAACTATTATTTGATTGACAATGTTGACTCTGTCTCATCATATGTTCCTTGTCTGCTTAAGTGTTAAAGGCAAACAGCAGGTGGAGGAATCTGTCTGGAAATTGCATTGCTTCCTAGGCTTAAGAAAACAGCTCAGAGCTTTGCAGCGGCAGGCCATTACCCTAAATAATGTTTTTTTGTCTTAATTTTTTCTCTGTAATACTCTTTTTTTCTGAAATGAATCTCAATATCTGGAATATGGATATCTGAAGGGTATTTGAATGCTTGTCCTCTGATTGTCCTTCACTTGAGTTTAGGACTAGTGACAGATCCGTGCCAAGGAACTTTGCAAAGAAACTTCATTTCAGAGTACCATGGTTCCACTGTGGCTAGTAAAGCTCCAGCAGAATTCCAGAGAGAGACAAACATGGAAAAAACAAGGGACGTGCCAGACCACCTTTGCAATAGGTGGTAGTAGCAACCCCACCTCTAATATGTAATTAGCTGTTGTGGTGCCATTTGTCTGTAAATAATCCTCCTAAGCTGAACCTTACTGTGTCAGCCTAGGATTTATTACATTTTAAGGCAAAACAAAATTGAATTCTTAATATAGAAATTTAAAGGTCAGAGATACATAATGCAACGTGATGCCACATTTTACTTGGGAATTAAATTGCTAAGATTACCTTGCTGGTTTTTAAAAGGTTAACATATCTGCATGTGCCTTTAAAAAAATAATCAACTTCAATAATTAGCTGCAAAATCCCATACACATAATGCTACTTTCATCACCTAAATTTTAATCATCTTTATGTTTAATGCTTTTTACAGTAGAATAAAAAGATTGGTGTAGATTGTTCTAGAGAGTCCAGAAGCAATTTACTGGGTTTTCCTGGGAATTCTCTTTTGCTTTCATTGTGTTCTTACCATATTGCCTCACTGGATCTTGCAAGTGTAAAGGGAAAGCTGAAGCTGAAGCCTCTGAAGGCTGAAGTCCCATCACGGTGACTTCAGGCTCCAAGGACTGTGTTGCTGATATTTGCAGTGGTTATCAAAGAGCACTTTGAATCTGCTTGAAGTGCAGGAGAAATACAAGGAAGCATTTCTGAGCTCTTTAAGAGTGGGAGCAGCTCCAGGACTTGGATTTTTGGGGGTATCCTATCCCCAGGAGATAGAAAGGCTCCAGGACCTGCTGCCCTCCAGCCCTGGGAGCTGGAAGCTTCTGCCTTTCACAGGGGATTATGTTTCCAGTGGGAGATCTTCCCACTCAGCACATCAAGGTCTCGTGTCAGGTAGGGGAGACATCCCCATTCACAGAGGTGAGGTTTTGTCTTTCGTGGAAGGGAGCAGTTCTTTTCTTGCAGCAACTACCAAATTCAGCATGAAGCAAACACTGGGAACCCCACCCTCCCTGGCATTTCCTCAAGTTGTCAATCAGACAAAAAACCTTCCAGTGCTTGGGGACTCCCATGGCAGTGGGAGCCTGGAGGGGTCTCCTGGCCATGACAGATTCAGTGTCCAAAACCCCCTGGCTATCTGACTCAGAGGGAGCACAGAGATAGCCTTGCTTGCTGAAATGGGGTACTGACCCACAGGGAGAGGCTGCAGCCCCCAGATGCCATCTCTAGAGGTAGCCCACTCCCCTGTGCCTGCAGGAAATCAGTGGCCATTCCCACTGAGCTCCGTTTCTGCAGGGAAAAAAATCAGCCATGAGCTCACATTCAAAATAGAAAGGTGAACTGCCATACTTCATGCACTGCTGGGGAGAAAGGGGATTGACCTCTTCTCTTGAGAACAAGAGTAATAAAAAAATATTTACCTCAAAACCTGAAAGGGTCATCTAACGGTTCATTCAGTTAAGTCTTGCCAAAGTTACAAAGTGAATATATAATATGGTCTTTATTATAAGAAGTGTCAGGCTGTCTTGCCAATAGCTGGTACTGCCAACCCACCTCTAGCCTGTAATTGCCTTTGGAGGTTTAATTTGGCTGTAAGTATTTCTGCTACATTGAATTGTATGGAGTGTCAGACCAGGATTTGAACATTTCACATGTGAAATAAAATTGAATCATGATAAAGTTTGCGGACTAGAAGTCAGTTTCAAAACCAAGATATCAAGTTTCTTGGGGAGGCAGAAGTAGTTCGTGTCCTTGGAAACAGCTGTTACCTGTTGTTCTTTCCCCTAAGCATGAATTTTGCTGTGGCAAATGAGGCTGCAGTCATCTGTCACTTGTTACACAGAAACAGGCTTTATTTTCTGGAAATCCTATTGCAGGCTGTGTTGTGTTTCATGGCATTTGGGCTCATCGTGTTTTTTACAGCAAGGCCATCAGTCTGCTCTGCTGGATGAGTGTAGGAGTGTCACTGGGTGCAGTTCACTGCCTGTTTGTAGCGTTTAAGACTTTCAGTGCCATCCAGCTCCTGAAAACAGCTCGCACCATAAAACCCAGCCAGACTGTTGGTAAAGGCTGTAAAACCTTCTTAGCATCCTCCAGAGAATGCAGCAGCACTGGGCTTTTCCTCCTCACATGTACTTAAGGATTCCAAACGCATCGCCGGCAGACAGAAATATTCTAGGGAAACCCCACTCAGAACAGGCTGTTTAATGATAAAACTGCAAGGTTGGAGGTGAGACCAAGCAGATCCCTTGTGACTGGTCTGGGCTCCATGGTTTTCTGGATGGGAAGGTGTGTCAGGAATGCAGCAGTGGGGAGCTGGAATGCTGACATTGACCCAGCAGGTACAGCAGGGTGAATGCTCCCGTTAAGTCTGAATAGAATCCATCTTGTTCTGTGTTGAAGTTATGAGATCAACAGAAATAATATTATTATAAACTTCAGTCATAATGTAAATAAAATGCAACTGAAAAGTGAGCTGTGTGAACAATGTCACCTTGATAGCTTCTTGATCTCTTCATTTCCTATTCACAGCCCCACATAAAGCAGACCCAGGCTTTCTGAAAATTTATTTTGACCTCTTGCCCAAAATAAAAGTCTGAAAATAGGATTAAATGTTATCACCAGGGTAAATCAGGAAGTCCTTATGGAATAAGCCTTCATGAGTTACCAGGCTGAGGTCAGGCTGGCTCCCATTTGGGTCCTGCCAGAGGGCATAGGAATCCCAAAACTCAGCTTCTTTTCCACCGTCTTCCAGTATTTCAAGAAGAATTCCCTGTAGAAGCTTAGTGTTGCAAGAGGATGGGGCTTTTCTGTAGTGGGAGTTTGCTATAAACTGTCAGTGGGTTTTTCTGATAGAAAAATTCCCTGTCGACTGTGATGATCACATATAAAAGATTTTTTAGGGCTGGGAAGGATGGAATCAGAGGTCTCTGAGTTGCAGACCAGGCAAAAGGTTTCAATGCTTTCATTTTTTAAGCTTTATACCAGCTGATTATTTTTCCTGGTAACTCTAGACTGAAAAGTATGTGATTTCTCATGTTTATTATTCTAGCTGTTCAGACTTTTGGAGGAAACTTTTTTTTATTTTTTTGGTGACTGAATGTTGTCATCTACGTATTTTTTTTGTTGCATTCTGATATGGGAAACTCTAATTCAGGAAGACAAATAACAAAATCCAGGTTGGCAGAATATCTGCTTTGACAATACTCCAAGCAGGGTTGCAGGGCAGTGCCATCTTTACCTATTTGTTGTTACAGAGCTTGTCTTTCCTCTGCCTTGCAACTTTGATTGCACCATAGCATTTAATCTTGGATTTTCAAATCTTTTGCATGGGAAAGTTATTTATAATTGGATTCTTCTGAGACTGCTGGCATATTTATGGGTAATTTTGTGTTGCTGAAAAGATCAGGCATTATTAACTCAAATGAGTGAAGTTGCCTATCTGCTGAAGTCCTTTGGCAGCAATTAAAATTCAGATGTTTGCACTGGACAAAGGTGCCAATTCCTTTGCAGATCACGGCCAGCCTTTGTCTCCAATATTTGCTCTTTTTTGCCTTCAGTATCTAATAGACCATTAAAATTGCCCCCATGTTTTAATACGTGCACCTAAATATCTTTTATATGGTAAAAAGTAACTAATAAAACTTTATAACTACAAATGTAGGTCAGTTTGCAATCTGCAAAGCCTTTGTCTATTATAGTAACTCACCCTCCCTTCCCACCACAAACATTTACTTACTTATTCATTCATTTTTGTGCAAATATGCATCGTGGCATGATCTTGACCAGGAGGGGGATCTTTGGGAGCATTTATTTATGCCAGCATTCAAAAGAGATGCTGAGCTATAAACATTTCCACTAGAGAAATAGCTGAGCCCCAAAATTAAATGCATATGTCAGAATATCCTCCCTTGCCTTGCTTTGACACTGAACATAAACTCCTCATGTGAGCGTTAGCACAAAGCACTAAACTTCTGGAAAGAGAAATCTGCATGTAAGTATTTCTATATGTTTTTTATGTTATTTTTGGCTGATTGCTGGCGTGCTCCTATTCTTTCTGATCACAAGAAAGCACAAGAGGTGATGGGCCACATGCTGTAGGGCCCACTCTCTGACAGTTGTTCAGCAGACATAAACCAGTGTACTCCAGTTTCCCACATGAAACATACTTCCAAGGCTCTTTTTTTATTTTATTTTATTAAGTGATGACTTCTGAAAAGAGCAAGACCCACGTTATTTCTATCTCAGGCCAAGCTGTCCTCTTTCCATGTCTTCTGTCAACTTTTATCCCAGTAAGATTGCCAGCTCCTCTGAGCAGAGTAGCCCAGGTGTTAATCTGATACCTTGTCATTTGTTTTATATCACCTGGATTGGATTTTGAAACTATTACTCATGCTGTGTCTGTACTGGGATCATTTCTGGAGTAATGTGCTATTCTGTATGAGTAATGGTGTTGGAATTTAGCATCTTCTTGGGAGCAAGAACATATCTTGTACTTTCTCCTTTTCGTTGTAGATAGTAAAACAAAGAACAGTGTTTCCTGTCATAAACCTCAACAAATAGAATTATTCATCATAATCTATACAGGACATCATGGGAGATACTTGAAGGACTCAGGCTCAAAGTTTTAACGTGCTTAAGGCCTTCTATATAAATGTTTTAAATAATTGAATGCCATTTATTTTTATGCATCTCTGATGGCACTTTTATCATTCAGAAATTGTCTGTTCACTGGCGTTTTCACAAATATGAAATATTGAAAAGATTAATTTTGCATTTCAGGAGAACTTAATTTGACTTTGTAGATCAAAGTTTTATAATATTGATCTATAAGCAAACATCTTGAGACTGTACAGGCAGAATAAATATTTAGAAAATAATGTTGTGTATTGCAGTGGCTGCGAATTGACAATTAAGAGATACTCATTTCCTTTTGAGTGACGGTTTTTTATTTAAGTTCCTAAGGGAGTTCCTAAGTGCCCATACTGAAGTTTGTATCAGATACATGGTACAGTAAATAAAAGTGTTCCATATTTCAATGTGTGACACCGTTTCGGAGGCAGTAGCATTTACTGACAGATGAGCACCCAGTCCCAAGCATTGCCCATAACTTCATGGGCACGAATCAGGTGTTAGAAACTTCCACTTATTGTATCCTGAGACATGGATAAGAAAGAACTACATGAGGTGTTAAACGCTGGTAATTGCATTAATTTAAATTATCTTGATATATCTGATATAATTGGGGTTTTGATGAGTGCCAGGGAGCTATTTTATTTGTAAGAACAGCAGGAATACCTTTGAACTTCTGGATGCTCTCCTTGCTGAATGAATGTCTCTCCAGATAACCACTAAAAGGAGCAAATTCCTCCTCTCTTCCTCCAGCGTGATGATGTATGTTTGGAATAAAACACTGCTAATGTTCTTACTGGGACTGGTTGTGTCCTTCCAGAAATCTAAGCAACAACAAGATCAAGGAGATCCGAGAAGGCACGTTTGACGGAGCTTCAGGAGTGCAGGAGCTGATCCTGACAGAGAACCAGCTGGAGTCTGTGCACGGACGGATGTTCAGAGGCCTCACGGGGCTGAAGACCCTGTAAGTGCAAAGCTCTGCCTTTGTCCCTCTCCAAGTGGGGTGGGAGTGCTGAAGTTCAGCAGTGCCTGCTGAAGTACTGTAATTAGGCAGCAAGTGCTACTTCTGGGCCTCGTCGCGCTCTCATGAGGTTTTCAATCTATCTCTAGTCCTGGGCAGGTTTGAGATTTATCTGCTATTTCTGTAAAATATACAGATTTTCAGGAATTTCAGGGCTAACGTGGTGGCAAACCTGCCATGTGTCAAATTTGGGCACTTCCAGTCATTTAATGCTTTTATTATTTTGTTATTTCCTGTGGAAACAAGGCACATAGGAATACATTTGCTATCTCTTTGTCCATCCTCCCACTCCTCCTCCACCCAAATTGGAACTGTCCTGTCGAAAGAAAGCACTTGACTAGGTGGGGCTGTCAATAAATAGACTCTAGAAATCAAAATACAATTAAAATCTGCAATTTATTCATTAGCACAAAATACTACTTATGTTGCAAGGTATCATGACACAATTAGTTCAGTCCTTATTCAAGTGTAAAAAGAAATTCAAGTTTCATTTCAAGGACTGTGTTCTATAATGACAAATATGGAACTTTTGCTGTCCCATTAACATTTTTTGTGGTACAGCCATCTGTTCTTTAATTTAATGTATGCACTTTACTAAGGGATTTGAAAATGCTGCCCATAGATATTAAATTAATTTTTATACTGTAAAGCAGCCTGTGGCAGTGCTCCTAAACAAAATTCAGCATTTTTTAATAAAAAGATGCTTAACATTCAAGCTATCCTGCTGACCTGACCTACATTTCCCCCAGCTGATAAAGCAGTCTAAATATACACAGCATGATATGAGGATTTGTGAGTATAAGTTTTATTTCAGGAAGGGCACACAGTGCATGGTGAACCATGATATGAAACCAAAGGGTTTGGCTTGAGGGACATATATTGCTATCCATTAATTGACTTTCTTTCAGCATTAAAATAGTAATCATTTGCAAAGGGGCTGCATTCGTCAGGGTCATGGTCCAGCTTTTAAAGGACTGTATGTTCCTGAAATGTAATAAATCACTGTGCAAGATATATTGGCATTCAAATTCATCCATCCCATCTTGCAGTTCTGCTGCCTGATACATTCCATACAGGGTAGGAGAAATGGTTCCTACTGCTACTAAGCCACTAAGGGCCTTATCCTCTCATTTACTACCTGTTCATGTTAGAGCTTGTGGTCTTGCCCTGGCAGGGTGTGTCTCTGTGTCCTGTAGCTCTTTCCTGACACAGTTTCACCCCGGCTGCAATCCCAAAACTGCACAGACCATGGTGCCTGTGGTGGTAACTGTGCACAGAGAACAGTGATGCGAAAGTAACACAATGCTCAGCCTCAAACACTGAATGATGTGATGACACTGGGAATGTTTCCCCAGCCATATCTAAACTCTCTTTGGTGATTTTCAGGTAGCTCTTGATTAGCAGTTCAATGCCCAGCTGGCAGATACCAGTCTGAGGTTTAAATCCAGACTCCTAAGGGAGTCTGCATGAATTTGATACCAAGGAGTTAACCCTCCTCAGTTTGGAGGATCATTCACTGCAACAGCAGCATGAGCTGCATGTATTTTGTGGATTTTTGGTAGTGTGCTTTAACTGCTGAATAATTTTTCACCTACATAGGAATATCACAACAGTGCAGTGATGTTTACAGACCCAGATATTGATTGGCATGCAGAGTAACAAATACACATGAGCCTTTTTTGCAATGGAGTGAAACAAGATACTCCAGTCTTTCAGATTAATTGGTCTTTATTGTCGAGTTCATTGTTACCATAACAACTCAGAGAGATGTATCTTCCAAAACACAGCACTGATTCATCTGCTACAAGCACCGAGCAAAGACCATTTTATAGAATGATTACTGGGTTTCGTCTTCACAATTAATGATGATAATGATATTCCAGAGCTTGTGCCAGGTCTGGAAATCTTTCCTAAGATATTCCTTGATTTTTGATGATGATACTGCTTCCTTCCAGACTTTTGCAGTGCAGATTACAAATAACATCCAGGATAGGAGCAGAAATAATGGAGCTAGTATTGTTATTGTCCCTCGCTTCTGGCAGTCTTTCTCAATTGATCTCTGAAATACATCTCAGCTTACTCCCAGATATTTATTAAATTGAGCCTTTAGTTTTTATTTCAAGTTTTTCACTAGTCATAATTTTAATTGCATATTGCTTTCAGATGTGCAGCTCCCATCAGCCTCTAATGTTGAGTGGAAGAGATGCATCTTAAATTCATGAGCCCATGTTTACATGAATCTAACCCTCCTCTTGCTGTGTTCTACTTCAGCAATCAATAAAAACAGAGTGCTTTCCAAAGCATTGTTGATGCCCTTGGTAAAGCACCTCCTATCCTGAAATTATACCCCCTCCCAGTAGTTCCTAATTCTCTGTTTTAATCCTTGCAGGATGCTGAGGAGCAACTCCATCAGCTGTATAAACAACGACACCTTTGCTGGTCTGAGCTCCGTGAGGCTCCTTTCTCTGTATGACAATCACATCAGCACCATCACCCCTGGAGCCTTCAGCACCCTGGTCTCTTTGTCCACAATGTGAGTTATCTTTTCATGGTATGAACGTGTCACGGTGCTGCTCTTCTGTGCTTTCCTTTTAAAAAGACAGTGTTTCAGTTTATATGGAAAACCTCACCTAGGGAAGGAAAACTTCACCCTACTGAAATCGCAGGTTTGGAGGATACAAGGTGTGATTTTTAAAAAAAAAAAAGAATCGTTTCAGCTGGGGTGGCTGCAAACACTTGGAGGTTGCCAGCCTCAGGCAGGATGACTGTGTGTTCTGCTGTGCCATAGCCCAGTGCAACATGCAGGGGAAGGTCATGTAAAACAATTTCTGCAGATTCAAAGGGCATAGCTTATCACACACTTCAGCTCCTTGAAGCTGCTTTGGTGTCAGTAGAGTCTGATTTTGTAAGAACAGCTTTCTCGGATTTCAGTTAAATTAGTTAAACATCAGAAGTCTACTAGCTAATTCTTAGATTTTCAGACCATCTGAAGAAGACCAAAATAGTCAAGTCTTACTGAACGTGAATTTGAAAATCCCAACCTAAGCTTTCTTTTAATTCTCTGACACTTCTCAATCATTCTTTGAAATATTTCCCATGCTTCTTAAATACTTTTAAATGCTTTTTTAGTGTGTCCATTTTAATAAAGTACAGACTGATAAATATGGAAAGAAAGTCTGCCTTTTGTTTCCAGCTGTGAGAGGGGACCCTGGTGTTGCTGTTGATGGAAATTGTCTGTCCTGAAAATACAGCCTAATTGTCCAGTCAAAATAAACTCTCAGTGCTATCGCATTTCAGGATTGGAAAGCACTCTCCATCATGTTCGGGCAGAAAAAGAAGTGTTGAATCTCAGCTGTTTTGTTGCTCACACTTTCCCTTTGCTGTTACAACTTTTCACCAGCAAATCAGTTATCATTTTGGCATTAGCTCCGTGCAGCATAAGGAACACAGAATTTTCTTTCTTTTTATGCTGTGTAGTCCCAAGAGTCTCCTTGAAATTGAGGGACAAAGAGAGAAACACAAGCAGATTATTTTTATTGACTGTTTTCAAGTCTCTGGTCAAAGCGAGTGGCACTGCTGAAAGCTTGTTGTCACTGTGCTGCAGGCAGTGCCTGCCTGCTCCTCTCACTGTTGTCTCCGAGCTTCCCTCTGTGGCTCCCTTTGTACTGGGACTCTCTGAATCAGTCTGTGAAGCCCCTACCTTGCTTTCACAGAATTGTCTTCGTCATATTTTGTTAGGAAAAAGCCCATTTTCTTTATTCACCTTTGGAAAAAGATTGTTGCACTTTCTAGCGAGAGCAACTAAAGCTGCTGCTAATTAAAATGCATTGCCTTGGCACTGACTTATAATCCTGGTGGTTCCTAGCTGTGTCTTGGTGGAAGATTTCTTCTGTGACACATTTTCATTCTGTGTTTGATCTACAGACAGAAAAGGTGTGGTTTTGACTTCTTTAGACACTGGGTTGAGGCCATGGTGATTTTTGACATAGAAATGCAGAATTCAGCTGTGTTCATTTCCCAGCAGTGCTCTGTTGTAGGTGGATTTATTGGATGACAACACCACTGAAGTTAGATGGTGTGACTGCTTTCCCTGTTCAGCCCACACTTTGGGAGCTAGTCGGGTATTGTAATGCCTTCCTTTTACATCTATTAATGGGACACAAAAATTCATGCAAGGTTCCATTTCCATTTTTATGTTGGCATATTTACAGCACTAAAGGATATTGCTCCTTTTGTTCTTACTCTTTGTGAGTCAGTCTCGTTGATGTTCTCAAAACATGGACAGCTCTGAAAATAATACCCTGACTAATGATTTTCTATAGAGGAAGGATATCTATTTTGTAGAAAAAATAGCGATTTTTTGTTTGTTGTTGGTCAAACTAGGCACTGTAGCATCTTAATTTGAAGTGCGCTTGCACTTCTTCACACCGAGAACTCAGTCATCTCTTTTAGTCCTTACACAGTCATGGGGACATATTTGCAAGCAGAACTGCTTTTCCATGGATTATTATTAAAATAACTGCATGAAGCTAATGCCAGAAGGACATGTAACTATTCTTGTATAAACTTAACCTGAATTCCAGAATATATTTTCAACCTAATTTCAAAAACATCCAGATGTGTTTCAGCATGTTTTTCTAACAGGTCACTGGAATCCATTTAAATAGTTAATATTCTATGACTTCTTTGCAATTTTGAAGAGGCACTTGTGGTAGCATATGCATATTTCATTCTTCAAGACTTCTATTTCCCCTTGATTTTTAAAATATGTCTATGTCCTTGAGTAAACACTTCTGAATTTAACGTTAGTACAAAATCTCTACTAAAAGTTTGATTGCTGTATTTCTGTCTGAGTGGGTAAATCACTATTGTATGTGTAGGAACTCTGATTATTAGTGATGAGTTTTCACATCAATTTTTCTGCCCGACACTACTGATTTGAGAACTCCACTTGAATAGTCAGATTCCACTGTAAAGCTTTGGCATATAATTAGCCTTTCCAGACTTTCAATTCCATTTGAAGTCAAATAGGGAATCTCTTTACCCATGTGATACTTAAAGGAGAGCCTTCATCTTACATTTCTATCAAAATCACAGTCTTGCCATGGAAAGAGCATGTATCATGGAGGGACATGTGTGAGCTTCATACTGCATTAAAGCTAAAAATCATGGCTCTGCAGTTGGAAAAGGATAAAATCTAGATCTTGCTAAAGTAGCAGAAGGATGTGTGGAATTGCTGACAAGATAAATTTGCCCTTTTTTTGCCTGGAGTGATTTGAATTTCTAAATGGTAGATTTGCTTATTTATTAATTTTATCTGTGACAACCTTTTTCTTTCTTACTTCCTAAGAAAAAGCATAATCCCACTTCTAAAGTAAAGATTTCAGAAATTTTACATCATTACCTGTGTTTGCCAAGGAGAAAAGGAGGCTTTGTGGATGAGCTAGTGAGCAGTAGCACATTAAGTCAAAACAATCTCTCCTCTCTAGGCAGGGATAATTACTATTTTTTTATATGGAGCCTTTTGTAGGTTGAATATTTGTGAAAGTTTTTGATACATCTTGGTAAGATGCTCTCTAGATGTGCAAAATATCCTTCACACTCAGAGCTGCTGGTTTTCCAGAAACCTGATTATACACACCTGCTGTTTGTTTCCAATTGTGGATTGTTTAGTTCTGAGGATTTGTGTCATGGAAGCAGTTCTGTGGGTATGATCTCACTCTCTCCCATCAGTGGAACAAATGGCCTTTGAAGCACAGGCTCACTCAGCGCCGGCGGTTTCGACATTTGGTTTAGGCACTCTGCTCATGCCAAAGTGTATCAGTGTGGAAAATATACAAAGCATCCTGCATGTGGTCCCATTATGGATTAAAGAAAATGGAAAACAATTCAGAAGGAAAGCAGCTAGAATTAGAGTATTGCTTTCAGTGCTCTTTTGCACCTTCTGTCTGAAAGCTCTTGTGTAACCTGTTGGTTTTCTCACCTTTCTGCAGTGTTAGCCTTGCCTTTGAATCTTAGTGTGAAGCAGGTGGAGTATTTTTATAACATTATGCTGAGTTTTCTGCTCCCCCCGGTTCTCCTTTCTCCATAATGTCCATAAGCCTGTGTTAGATCCACATGGGATTAACCCCACAGCTCCAGGGCACAGCAGTGATTGAAGGAGGCTGTTTTGCAGTGCTGAGAGCAGCTGTAAATCATATTGTGGCTATGTGATGTTGGCCTAGAACCTACAGAATTTAGTAGTTGTTTTGGGTTTGCTTTCTAACTGCCACACCTCAATTGTGCCATATGTTTTTGTCCTCAGTACTATTATTTTTTGAAGGAATTGTTTCGCTGAAGTCGTAATGTGATTCTGACTGCATATTTAGGCTTGTGAAAGCATGTTGCAAGTGAAGACTTACAAGCTTCTTCAGATACTACACCTGCACCTTGAAGTGCCTTTTTCTTGCCTTCAAATTTCTTGTCTTAAAAGATATGCTATGATTTAAAGAAATTTCATTATCATCTTTCTTTCTGTGCTACCAAAGTATTAACTCTTGCACACATTTACACATGATGTGAAAATTCCATCAATATTAGTTTCAATACTTCATTTTCCATACACAGGCCCTGACAGCTCATTTTTCTTCCATGAGGCAGCCTCAGACTGAGGCTGGTGATTCTCCCTGTCTCTGTGCATAACACAATCAGCTCTCCCTTTTTACCAGGGATATCAGCCTTTTTCCTTCATCTGAAGTTCAGTTGGGAAGGAGCTGCTAAGCCAGGCTGTGTTGGGGATCCATCGCTCTCGTGGAGGCTGTCAGATGATTGCTTTGGGGGCTGCACACCACAGTACCATGCCTAGGCTGCAGCTCTGTGTGGAAGATATTTCGGGAGCTGGAGCAAGATTTGAAGCAGACCCCACAAAGTTCACAAGGCAGCAGAGCAGATGCTTTTCACTACAGATACCCAGACCTGAGAAAACTTCATAAGTGGCTCAAGATGACAGTGCTGCTTTACATATGTACATGTATAGGATTATCCTTGCTGTTTCAATAGGAAACCCAAATTGCACTTGCCAATGGCTCCCTCCTGGCACTGGTTTGTATGGGCTGGAACAGAGGCAAGGGGAGAGATGAGTGTGCTGGGGCAAGTACATGATCATGTTGAAGATCATGCACACATGGGTGCAGTTTGTGAGGTGAGTTTAGACTTGGGTGTGAGCTGTAGCTTGGATTGAATTCCACTATAAATCCAGCCCTGGTAGTGATGTAAGTATGTCTAAATAATAACTGTTAGCACTTTGGTTTATAAACATATGTCTAGATATGCATAACTATATATATTTTAATTACAATCCCAGCCCTAGTATAAAACCTGCCTTGAACTTCCCAGATCTGCAGGATGGAGGAGGGATCTCCCAGGAACAGAACACAGGAAAGAGCCTGGACTTGGATCCCCTCATCTCTCTGTAGTTATTTCAGTATTTCTGTATGTTCTTGTGTAATGGAATCACGTTTTGTTCCCTTTCAGTAATTTGCTGGCTAACTCCTTTAATTGTAACTGCCATTTGGCCTGGCTGGGGAAATGGCTGAGGAAGAAGAGAATTGTCAGTGGAAATCCACGCTGCTTGAAACCCTTTTTCTTAAAGGATATTCCAATCCAAGATGTAGATGTCCAGGACTTCACCTGTGAAGGTAAGAAAATCCAATTTGATTTGGCACTTGCGGTAATGTTGGCACCTCTGTGAGAAGGTCCCTCCCTAGCAAGCAGTGCTGCATACCAAACATTTTGGTTTAGTGATGAAAAAGGCAGCCACCTAAAGCTGAAGATCATTGTTCTCTATCAGTACTTTATTTTTATTCTTGATTTCCAGTGTCTGAATTTCTACAATCAACACCTAAATATAAGAATTAATTTATTATAGACAAATGCTCTGCTTTGTCTAATCCTGGTGTAATCCTGGGCCTTCCTCCCACTTCCTTATTCATACTCTTACTTAAAACTTGA
Source organism: Gymnorhina tibicen (assembly GCA_013399875.1). Classification (NCBI taxonomy): domain Eukaryota; kingdom Metazoa; phylum Chordata; class Aves; order Passeriformes; family Artamidae; genus Gymnorhina; species Gymnorhina tibicen. Next base: position 657,466 of record VXAZ01003899.1, read on the forward strand.
AAGCCAGTGGGCTTGAAAAGTCTTTTAGATTTGGATATTCTTCAGGGTCATCAGTAAAAGGTGAATACAGGGAAATAACAAACCACTTAGATATTATTTGATGCTCGGTGATGCTTCATGCTTTGTTGGGTCTATAAAGTTTTAAAAGAAAATACCCTGACATTTCTTTCATTCTCCAGGTAGTTTTTTGTCTTCTGATCAAGCAGATTTTAGAGAAAATAGTAAGGAGAAAATTGCCTAATGAATGCTCTGCTAACTTGACTTGCAGCTTGTTAAGACCAGATAGGCTGGAGGTGCAGTTAGTCATACCTCTGAGGAGACAACAAGACTGATAGAAGTTCCCTGCTTAGAGTAAAAATTAATTCCTGTCCCAGTCAAGCCGTCTGGCAATAGGCCCAGGTTCTTGAGCTCAGAGCTCAAGAGACCCAAGTTTAGTCATAAAAGAATAATTCACTTTTAATTTGAGAGGAAAAAAAACCAAAACCAACCAAAATCCTGGTCCACAGAATGACATTCCACACTAGGGAGAAAAGAAGAATCCTGGTGCACAAAATGTCATTCCACAGTTGGGAGCTTTCTCTGTCAGGCAGTAACTTGCAGTCGAGGCAAACGGAAAGTAGGTGGTGGCAGGGTGTGAAACACAGAACACAGGGGAAAGTTAAATATGCTGAAAAAACATGCTCTTTCTGCAGGTTTATGAAGGACTTTGAATTTTGTTTCCAGACATTAAACTCAGCAGGGAAGAAAAAAAAGAAATCTTCTGTTCTTCTGTAGTCTGGTGGTGCCTCCCCAGCCCTCTGAATGCAAATGATTCCTACCCATACAGTCAGGGGTAGTTCTGTTATCTTGTACCAGGACTTCCAGTCTTTTTCTTTAATCTCAATGCTCATGGGTGCCTCCAGCAGAGAGAAGAAAGAAACAGATCTGTCTCAATTAGTCCTTGCATCAGTTAAAAGGAAAGAGCAGGCGGCACATAATGACAGCAGGCTGGGAGCTCTGGGTCTCCGTGCCGGGCAGCTCGGGCTGCCTGTGCTCACACACAGTTGTGTGGTTCCCCTCCCTGTCATCCACAGAATGTGCCACTAAGTGTTTCCTTTCGCATACATCGTGATCCTGCGGCAGCCATGTGCCTTATGTTTTGCAAAGCCTGTTGCTTTTGGGGAAAATCCATGCTTTAATGTTCTTAGCTTCAAAGCGCTGGTTTCTACTGCAGAAACCCTATTGTTCTTCAATTACAAGATTTAATCTGCTGTTTATGGACCTTTGAAACCATTTCTGGAGAAAGTTGGTATTTTTATGTGTGCACAGATGGATTGCCAGCAGTTGGAAGTGTGCTGCTTCAGTTTGTTGTTTGCCTGGTTATCATTGTTAAAAACAATGAGGCTTTACAATTCAGATCATAAACAAAGTGCTGGGCTGACTTTAAAAAGTAAAAAATAAACATCTAAAAGCTGAATTTTAAAAAAGTCTTTCAAAAGGCGAGTAGATAGTCAATATCATCTGTCTAGATGAATTTAAGGGCAATGTGCTGGTCGAGTTCTCCATTTCAGCTGCATATTGTGGGTGGGGGGAGAATTTGGGATTCATACAACTGATTGCACTGTAATTTGCAGAATTACAAAGCAGATTCTCCTTAGGAAAAAAAAATATTTCAAAGTATTTCTATTCAGTTTATGAACTGTTCATGTTGCCTAAAGAACTTGCATGAAGGCAGGGTGATCCAAAGCACTGGATCGAGTTTAAAATGCTGTGATGGTTACCCTGGATTCAGGGGTTCCCCTCTCTGGTCCTTGTCACCAGTGATCTTCAGAGTGGGTGCCTTGGGCTGGAATGCTCATTTCCTCACACTCTGCTTCTCTCCCTGTGCAGGTAATGATGAAAGCAGCTGCGTGCTTTCCCCTCCTTGTCCTTCCCAGTGTACCTGTGTGGACTCGGTGGTTCGCTGCAGCAACAAAGGGCTGCGGATGCTGCCCAAGGGAATTCCCAAGGACGTGACTGAGCTGTAAGTTACCTTTTACCTATCCCTTCTCTCGAGGAGTTCATGAAACTGCATCATAGTGAGGCTTTGTAGGTCCGTGGGGGGTTGCCTTTGACTTTAGTTATCTATGCTTTGGTGCTTCCAGTATGTTCTGACCATTATTCTTCTTGTTATTTGTCCCTTGACTGAATAAATCGCTCTGTAATGGGAACAGAGTTTATCTGTCCTTGTACCCATTAATTCTGGGTGTAGGAACAAATGCATATATTAGTATCAAATAATCTTGTAGTGCTTCTGTGAGAGCCCAAGCTCACAAGAGGCAGTTTGAAGGGATGATGAAAATATGTTCCTGAGTTACGCAGCTGTGAGCTAATTATCCTCTGAGGAGATTAAAAAAGGGAAAAAGAAAGCTGGTGGTGGAAACAAGGAATTCTTTTCTCCAAACCTCATGAAACGGCTAAAATAACAGACAATTAGATTATATTGTAAAGTAAATTCATCCTAGTTGAGAACCGTCTTTCTGGTAGTCTTTTCATCTACGCCTCACTAGGACTTTATAGTGGATTTTCTTTCCATGGAAAGAAAATACACTGGTGGAACTGCTTGGCTTAAGCAGTTGGCAGTAGAAATACTGAGCTTTTCCCCTTTAGGCCCTTGTTCAAATCTATCCCAGGTGAGTCATTACTGAAACTTGTTGCAATCTCATCAACATTTCTATGTGAAAATAATTGGTTGAGTTCATAGGTATGTTTGGTGAATTTTATAATGAACTAAAATCTGATTCTGCTATTTTCTCGTATCTACTATTATTTTTACCACGGGGAGAATGGGTTTTACACTGCTTTTACCAGTGTTGTAGTGAAATACAAGGCTTTGTTGCTGAATGAGAAGGGTACTGGAAGTGCCTGTGGTAACTCAACATGGAAATTTTGCATTAATGAATACATCCTTGGAACACCGTTGACCAGGGAGTGGTTAATAGTGAATTGAATTAAAAGCCAATTCCTGGCCTCGATTCCCTTACATATTGCCATCAGTGTTAAGAAGTCTGCAAGGTCGTCTCTGCTCTGCTTTTGTTCAGGTTTCATTGCATTCAAATGTAACTTGCCAGCAGTAAGATATCACAGATGTTACTTTGATTTCCACTGCCACACTGAGGAATTTTTATGTTTAAATTTTGCGTATTGAGTTTTACTGATACTATCTGATACACTGACGACATAACTTTCACAAAAAGAGTAGAATTAATCTCACATTCTTAAAAACTGCTATATTTCTTAACCATTTCTTGGCAAATGAGGCAATAGCCTGGAACTGAGCAGTTTGAGTTCATAGGAGTTTACGTGACTGTCTTCTTCAGTAGGAGCCTTTTGGCTGTGCAAAGCTCTAGTTCAGCTTTCTGCTTTCCATCCAGAAATGTGTCAGCAGAACACAGACAGCCATGGACTGCCTGGCTCTGAATATTTCATATTCTGCAAATATAACCTTTGAATCTGTCCCAGCTGTCTCAAAATTCAATCCTGATCTCATTCTCCTCTCAACATAAACTGAACTCCTTCTTTGTATCTACACCTAAAGATGGGTTGCAGGTACTGAAGCATGAAATTTCATGTGTCTGTGGAAACTGTGACAAGAATGAAATAAGTAGATAAAAAATAATCAATCTTGCTTGCCTTTCTTCTGCTTCCAGACTGAGATAGAGATGTTGCCCATAGCCAGCTATATCATGCAGGTTGCAAGTTACCAGTGTGAGCTCAGACATTTTTATTGGTCTGTGTGAGAATTGCCATTGTTGCTGTGATAAGCAGCAACTCCTGTGGAACCCAGCCTCTTGCCTCATCTTGAGGACAGCTGGAACCTGGCAGAGGGAACCCAAAAGCTTTCTGGGCACAGGGTGAAAGAGACTTGCCTTGTTCAATTGCCCAAGCCCACAGTGGCGGGTGCCAAGGAGATGACAAGGACATGCAGAGCCTCTTGTCCTTGTATCCCACAGCTCCCTCCCTGCAGGAGGCCTGAGCAGGGATAGGATGCACGGGAGCATTTCAGAGCAATTTTTATGAATGCACCAGTCTGACATTTATAACCTTCCACTGCTGACGTGTTCATCTGCCAGGCACATTGGTTGCAGTGCTTTTTATTAAACTGCAGTGCTTTTGTGCAACGTGGTTTAAGAAAAAGAGCTGCCACGTATCTACTTAAACCACTCTGTTGTGGCTGAATGGAGCCTTCTCAGAAGTTCCTTTAAATTTTTTAGAGGTCCTAAAATAGTCTTAAAACAGGAATCCTTTCCTTGTAACAGGTATTAAATAGCAATGTGCAAAAATGAGCATATCTCTTGCACAGGCACATAGGGGAAATGTTACCCCTTCTGGGTCAAATTTCTCTGTACCTACACTCAGCAAAAAAGATCCCCGGCAGAGTTTTATTGGAGACACAGGCTCGCTCCTTCCAGTGTTCATGCTGAGTTTCTGGTTTGGATGTATATATAGACAAGACATGTGAAAACCATTATCTCCTTCATGTTTAGAGCTTGGAATGATAGGAGACATCCCTGTGTTTTGTTTGTACCACCCTTGGGAGCAGGGATTACCTTGGCAGGGAAGGCTTCCATCTAGAACAGAGTTGAAAAGATCTGGCTTTTTAGAGGAATGATGATGCAAGAAATTTCTATTTCCCAGCTTTTCCTTCAGAAAACCCCATCATCATGGGTAAGCTTTCTTCCAGCTTCTTGGGAATAGGAAAATATTATGCAGTTTCTTGCAAATTCCTTCACTGTATATTCCTTCACTGTATGTTTACATACTGCCTACATTTTTTCCCACTGTTTGCTTGCCCTGAAGAGAAACCTTGGGTTTTTTGAACATACTCCGCTTTCTACTCCAGATGTTCAGAAGTAAAATGTTCATGCAATGAGCTAGTTTGGAACTTAGCGTTGCTGCTGCTTAGTGCTTTAGGCTTTCCTTTTCTTCTATTTTTTTTTCCCCTAAATCTGTTTGAACTAAGTTTCCCATGCTCTTTCTCCTTTTATGTATTACCTCAGTGTGTGAACACTAGATTTTTTCTTTTCTTCACAAAAGTATAGTCTATTTCTAATAAAGTCTTATCTGACAGCATCCAGCTGCTTTTATGGACCTACAGCAAATAACATTTTGCACTGGGGAAAAACATTGGAGGCAATTATGTGGACAGCGTGTGCACAAGCTGTAGCATAATGAGCGTGGTGTGTTTTAGAATAAATATGTACCAATCATGTCATCTCTAGACTCCAAATGTTGTCATGACACTGAGCTATAGGATAGCACTGCTGGGATTGTTAGGAAAACCTGCATCCATACATCATTGTTAGTGATTATTTTTCCTTTCATTTATATTAATGCATGCTAATAATTGCATTACTTTTGCCATTTCTCTTTCTCTCCTCACAAACCTTCTCTCTCCCATTTCTGTTTCTTGTTCTGCCTGGCAGGTTCGTGTATTTGACACATCGGTTTTCGTATTTACTTGGATGTATTTACCACCAATCCCAACCCCCTTGCCCAGCTTCCAAGGCACCTGTGATTTCCTTTGACTTGTGACTGAAAACAGTGCCTCCTACCTGGGCCGTGCAAATTGATGCCATAAATATGCCCAAAGCAGTTTTGATACGTGTGGAATATTGTAACAGTTCAGCACCATTTTTCAGTTTGTCTGTATTGCTGCTGATCAAAGGGAAATTCTGGAAGGAGATACCTGATGAAAATCATCTGCTTGAGAATGCAAATGCTCTTGCTCATCTGGCAATTCACACCGTTTTACACAGTGACCCTCAGCACAGGCTTCAGTGAATTTTCCTTTGATAATAAAGGAGAGAAACTATTAGGTCAAAGCTTAGGCTTGCGTGGTCCTGCTTCATTTTCTGCAGAGGGGATTCTCCTATTGACAGAAGGGAGAGTTCTGTAGAGGATATTTCAGTTACAGATTAAATAGAGGAATTAAGCTGCATTTCACACCTGATAGTTTAGAAAAGGTAAATAATATCAATACTATCAAATAACGTGTTCAGTGACCAGTAAAGCTTGGGTACATATCAGAAAGGTGGCACTAGCACTAGCAGAGACTGAAGGTTTAACTTCCTCTCAAACACAGCCATGTGTCTGTGGGTCAGACATGGAGGTCGTGGTCTGATGCACAAATACAGCAAAAATCCAGAGTCCAAATTTGCCAAAGCTTAAGAAAGCTCAAGATCCATATTTGAACCTAAATCCACGCTTGGTTTTTGTTTCCTCTCAAGAAACTCAAATTGAAGCTCTTAAAATTCATGTTTTGTGCGTGTTTCATCTTTCACAGTCCAGTTCTTTTCTAGACCACCATTTTTAGGAGATGGTCAAAAACTTGACTCAAAATTTTAGGATATTGGGTATGGACATTAAAAATTTTAGAGTGTAACTTAATTTTAGAGCTACATAAAATTGCCAAGTATCTTGGTTTTTGCAATGTAACATTCTTTATGGAATATTTAAAGGGAAGGTTTTGTGCCTTTTCAATTATTGCCTGAGAACTGATTTCTCTCTCCAGTTTCTCCTCTTAGCACAGATTGCCACTGTGAGCTTGACTTCATGGCTGAATTGACATCTCAGTACAAAAAGGATTCCAAGTGATTCAAATTGTTACACGATGCTCTGGCACCTTGTGCCAGTTATATCACCTCCAATCCAAGTGGTTTCGGTTTAAAAATAGACAAGTTGGAAAAAGAACAGCTGTCATCTTTTATGCATCGTTTTAAATGTTTCATGTGCAGTGTTGGTGTGTGTGGAAGGTGCTGGATGAGCCCTGGGGCTGCTGCAGGCCCTGTCCCACAGTGCCAGCCCCCCTGGCCAGGCACTGTCTCCAGCACCTGGCCATGGTCTAGAAGAAACCTTTCCAGGCACGAAGGTGGTGGCTTTCTTTGAGAGCCGAACACATATTTTGGGATTTTTTGGGTTGTTTTTTTCAATTTTTGCTCTGGTAATTGCTCGTTGGTTACAAGTCATTATTGAGACTTGAGAATTCTCAGCAGCATTCCCAGAGTAAAATAAAAAACCAAAAACCTCCAATCTGATGTTTAAACTAGAGCCTAGAGACCTTAGGAAGCAAATGAGGTTGTTTTGGATAGTAGTCAGTGTCTATTTTAAGGCAACTGACACTCAGTCTTGACTCTGTATATTAATAACTTGATTCCCAGAATTAAAATTAGACATATATCTTCCTTCATTCATACCAGAATTTCTTTGCATACCACATGCCATGGACATCATATTCCTTTGGCTAAAGATTGAAAAGAATTAAAAATTTAATCTTCCCTCCACATTTACTCTTTTATGGCTATTTTGAGGGTTTTTTTGGCAGGGTATCTGTAGCTTCATCTGTGGTTTTTTATTTATATATATGTGTACATAAATACACAAAGCTTTGTGTCTCTGCCCATTCGCCCTCAGGAATAATTCTTTTATTCACTCTGTCCAGCTTCCAGCCCTCTTGCAGCCCCCATCCATCCTGCTGAGCCCAGCGAGGTGAGGAGGGGCTGCCCCTGCACCCCCAGGTCTGACAGAGGTGCCTCCCCTGCTGCAGTTGTTTGCCTCAAATCTTGCATCCCAGATCCTCCTGATTCTTGGCACGCTCTTATGCCCTAAAAGCCTTGGTTATTTCAAATTCCCTGCGCTTAAATGTGCTTTCAGAATGAATGCCTTCAGCTTAGATAATGCTGCCGTGCTTTGGATAATGGGGTGAGAGGTTTAACAGTGGTGGATTGTTCTTACGGATGCATGAAAAATGTGTTATCAGTACTTTTTCAGAGTTAAATTGTGTTTATTCAGACACTATAGCACTGGTATGAGTACTGCAGTTTTCTGCTAGCACATTTATATAACCATCAAATTGCTGCAGTGCAAATCCAGAGCTATTCAAAGCAGATCTTCTGTAGGAGTTTAACTCCAGGGGTCTGCATGTCTGTGTTAGTCTGAGTCATAAAGCACTGAATTAAAATGTGCACCCTTGACTTTTGATTGCCCCAGAAAGCAAAAGAGGAGGGAAAAACTCTGGCTCACCACCATCAGTTTGTTTAAATTGCAGGCTGTTTCATATTGAGATCAGCAAGAGAATATCCTGAAAATATGTTCCTGAAGAATTCAGCATATTGCAAGAGTCTCCTTTCCTAAACGAAAATCATATATAACTTCCAACTACATAATACATGACCTGCTTTTGATTTCCTTTAGAAATCCTTAGGATTTTACATTTGGAATAAAGACTAGAATCTTAACCTGCCCTCTTGCATGGGTTTGAGACTTGTGATTGTCTGGGATAAAGGGGAAGGCACAGACTCCCAGCATCTTGCTGCATCCACAGCACTCCATGACTGGGGGAAAGAGATGTGGTTTGCCCTGTTTAAAATGTAACCTGCATGTCTAAGTTCTGGGAATTCCTACATAACAATTTAGGGTGTGAAATTACCGAGGAACTCCATTTTCACAACCATTTCTAACAAATTTAGCCCAAATTTGGCTAAAAAAGTGGCTTCCACTTGCTGAATATGGATATCCATGGGAGGTGCAAGTGTGGCACAGCTAACCTGTACTCTGGTTAGTGATACTCTGTCCTGCTTTGCTGGCTGTGCAGCTCTCTCACTCGGGGCTTGTGATCATTGTCAGGGGACAGATTAATTCGTTCAGTAGGGTTTCTTAATTGAGGACGTAATTTCTTTTGGTTTAAAAGTCAGAAGCTGGTATTCCCACCTTGTCCAGCCTAATCCTGGCAGGAGTTAGGTGAGCTGCACTGCATGCTCTAGGGTAACCCTGCCGGGATGGGATCCTGTGCACAGCAGAAGGGATAATTGTGAGGCTGGAGGTAGTAACATCTGAGGTTGGAGTAGTTCAGTTGGAGTTCAGTAGAAAAGAGATCTGAAGCAGCAGAAAATGGTGAGAGGTCATCAGGCTGAAACAGAAGGGGGAGGGGAGAAATAATGCCAGCTATAAAATATATTATGTAAGAAATTCTGTTAGTTTTTATAGATTTTATTTTTGAATGGGGTAAAAATAAAGTTTATGGGAAAATTTCGTTGGATTTAGTTTACACAGGGATCTCTGTGCTGTTACAGTTAATGTAGAGAGGGAACACAGAGCACAGGAATAATCTGTTATTATTGTTGTTTGCTACAGTAAGTACAGAATAAGGAGGCCTGTTGCCAAAGAAAAGGAAATTGTATGTGTGGAATAAAGATTCTTAACAGGATTATCGGATTCCGTTTTCAGCAGCAGAGGCAGCACATTAAGTGTTCTGGTATCTGTGGGCTGCATTTCCTGGCTACAGTTGATTATGTTTCAAACCATGCCATATCAATTGCATTGCCTCGTGTCTACCTTAGGAAAAATCCCTGCAGTATCACGTCAGGAAGGGAATTATAATTTCATCTTTCATCCCACCTTTGGAGGGAGGAATGCCTTCCTCCTCCACGGTGCTTTCTGAGAGGAGGGATTTGTTTCCCAGGTAAATGTTACTTCTGGAGGATGTCTGGAAAAACATCCTGACAGTGCCATGGACCACAGTAGTCACTTTCCATTGGAGCCTTATTACTTTGGTATCTTCCAGGGATGCAGCTCCACCTAAAAGTTAAGGTTAAGGAAAATAACCTCCAGCTCTGTCTCTATCTTACTGTAGTAAACAGGGAAACACCCACATCCCATTGCTACCACAAGTCAGCTGTGGAGACTGGAGTACCCATGCTCTCTTCTAGGCAAGCTTTTTAAAAGCATTGTTTTTTCAGGGGGTTTTGCTGAGTTACTCACTGATCATGTTTCTTCAGGGGAGAAAAACTGCAAAATGCAGGCACTGTTTGCCTGTATGAGGACTAAGGATTATCCCCAAAGGCTTTAGCCCTACTGTGCCTGTGTCTGTGTCACGTTCAGTGGTGGCTCAAACGACTGCCACACAGGAAACACAAGATATACTGTTAAATATCTGTAGTGTATGGAGGAGGAAACTCTGGTCCAAGAGAACTTGGTCTTTGGTCTTTAATTTATACAGAGTTTTCCTCCTGCACCAGCGTGCTGTGGGAAGGAGAGGTGAGGAGGGTGTATTGCTGTGGTGGATGTGCCACCAAACTTGTGGATGTTTGTGTTGACGCTGAAGTGGGACCTTTTGCAGCCCAGAGATCTGGGAGTGCAGCTCCTCTTCTCATTCTGGCTGTACAAGGAATTCACATGCACAAAAGAAAGCCTCCCTCACAGGGTCGGGGAGCAGTCAGCACTGTTGGAGACACTTGGGAAAGGTAACTTTAAGTTCAGGGCACAAGCCATGCAATTTTTCTCCCCTTCTTCAGCTGCTGTCACAGAAGAACCAAATGGTCATTTCTGATTGCTGTAGGCCAGAGATCCTTTATGCACTTCCAAGTCTTAAAGCAAATAAAGTAAATCAATAAGGTGCTGTCATGCTTTGCATGTGGGGTAATTAATTCATAAAGTAAAAACTGTTAGAGTTTCAAAGCAATGAATCAAAGATAATTTCATTAGTGACTGATTTTATATTGTCCTCATTCGTGGTGCAGATTGAGTGACGTGAATTCTTGTTAATGTGTTTGTGTAATTGTCAAATCTGACTTTTTTCAGATACTTGGAAGGAAACCATCTGCCTGCTGTGCCGAAGGGGCTCTCTGCCTTCAGACACCTGACACTGATGTAAGAAACACGTGGTTTCAATGTCAGGAAAACTGCACGACTATTTCTGCACTGTGCTGTTGGTGGAACATAAATAATTAGTATTTGGGGGGAGGGGGGTGGAAAACAACACCAAACCCCAAAACCTTCTGTAATTTGAATTTGGAAAGAATTTTGCAGTGGACACTGCTGCCAATAAATGTTCATAAAGAGTGAGGTGCATGAGAAGCCCCTTGCTCTGCAGGACCTCGAGAGGATGAAACTCTCACACAGGCTGCTGCAGTTTCACTTGGCAGATTTATCTGTAAAGGTCATTAGCAGAGGAGACACATTAATTTGTGCTAGATGAGGCAGTATTTATAATGCTAAGGCAATGACAATTTGCATAGCTGTTTCTGCTATGAACAGTCATCCAGATAGAGACACAGCTAGGCTTTGTTCTGTAAATTGCTCCCTGAAATACACAGGAGTGACATTTCCTGCCTCAACTATTTATCAGGAATTTTCAAATGCTGTTGGAATCAGCTGTGCAGATACTCCAGTCAAATGGGTTGGACAACCTCAGACAAAAAGAGCATGGAGGAAAAACTGGAATTCTTTGTTTTAAGAGTGTTTTTTATTTGGAAACATCTCTAATTTTGCTTTTCAAGGGAGACCAATAATAAAACAAAATGTTCTGGTTGAGTCTAAAAGACTTTTTAAAATGAAAAATGAAATTTTGTTCTAGTAGCTGTCAATATGAAGAGCGTATGGAAGTGGGGTGCCTGGAATATATTGCAAAGCAAGTTGGAACAGTACACAGTCAGCAGTGTTTGTATCATTTCTTCATTTGTTCTTTTCACTGAATGCTGTATGCTGGAGATATGCCTTAATATTTTTGAGTCTGAGGCTTTTTAGGGGAGTCTGATGTGCTCTTCCTTTAAAGCTCATTCAAAGTCAGTCAGAAAATACACCAGTTGATAATATGTGACTTTTCAATTTCTTCAAGCATTTTGCTATGCAGATATTATGTAATCTTTTCAAAAAGGCATATTTCTTAATTCATACATGTAAATTATATTTTCTCCATATGTTTCTTCAGTGATTTGAGCAACAACAGCATCAGCGTATTGGCCAATCACACCTTCAGCAACATGACTCAGTTATCAACGCTGTAAGTAGCCCAAAGTTTTGGTAACAGTTTTAATTGCTTTTCCAACACCATCTTAGCTGTTGAGCAATTAGTGTATCTCTTGTTGCTTAAGCATGTGGCTTTCCATGCTTCTCTGTGGGTGAATAAGTAGAGAAATAATGCAAGCCAACACAGAGCTGTGACTGTGCTCTCCCCTCCTGCAGCATCCTGAGTTACAACAGGCTCCGGTGCATCCCCGTCCACGCCTTCAACGGGCTCCGGTCTCTGCGAGTGCTGTAAGTGCAACTCCTGCAACGCAGCTGAGCTGCAGCTTTGTTAGACTGCAGCTGGTGGCAGGGAGGGTTTAATGGGCAGGTGGTCGTGAATATTTTCACATCATTAGCTTCAATGTACTTGTACTCTGGTGCAAATTGCCTGGTGGAGGCTGGAGCAGGTGAGTGCTAAAGAAGCAATTTCATATTTGCAAGATGAGTGGCTTTTCTCTGAAAGCTCAGGTACAGGGGCTGTCATGAAAACAGGTCTCCTAAAGACTGCAAAGAGTCTGCCTCTTCTGCCTGAACAGTGTTTGGGTGTTCCACAGCAAAGGACTTTTCTCTTTGTCTGTAAAAACTTGGCCATACAGTGTGAGTTTCCACTGGATGCTTCAGCAAGAGTGTCTTTGTGGAAAACTTGTGCGTTTTCAGAATATTTTCTATTGATTCAGATTTATGCAGGCAAGCTTTTACACAAAAGAATGCAATCTGAAGGGAAGTTAGAAGCCTCCACACTAAATCAGTGGATAAATCAGGCCAGCGGCTGGGCACCAGTAATGCTGAGATGCCTGTCTCAAATGTCCTTAAGTTGTGAATGAAATTACACCTCGTATTGAGTGGGGGCCTACTCAAGAGATACCCATGTGTGGTTTATTTCTTGGGAGGTCCTTTTCTGCACTCTTCCTTTCTTTCCAGTGTAGCTGCTTTCAGCAGCTTTCTGGATTGAACCATTTGTTTACAATCTCTTGTGAAAGTCATCTTTATATTGTCTCGGAGTGCGGGCTGTGGGCCTGTTCCTCACAGCAAGAGCCTCCTCCCAGCTTTCCTCAGGCATCTACGGGACTGGCTCCTGCTTGTGTCTCAGATTCACTGCCTCTCACTATCAGAAACAAACCCTGGCCTGGGTTAGCTCAGTTGTTTTTGTGGACACCTGGCCCCACATGCAGCTGTCATGAAGGTGGAGAAAGCACCTTCCTCCCCACAGCCCAGAAGCACGAGTGGGTCACCATGACTTGCACAGTGACCTGAGGGGATAAACTAAACAGCTTGTCTGTGGTGAGATTGTTCAGTGTGCTGAAGGAGAAAGAGCTCTGAACACTGAAAGGTCAGGAACAGAGGAGCTGAAGATTGTCCTGAGTGCTTTGAAACTTTACATTAGTATTTTCTATGTTTAAAAAAAAAAAAATAGATGACGTTCAGATGCAGAAGTTTGTGTTAATTTAAAGAGCAGTGGTTGCTGTGCACTGACTCCATAAATGTGGAATCAAAAGTGTCAACATGGGCAGTACTGGGACTGTGGAAGCAATAAGGCAGAGCTGCTTCGCTGAGACCTTTCACTGTGGTTTCAGTGGTAGAACAGATATCTCAGATTCAACCTCCCAAATTACAAGACAGCTTTGGATTCCCACTTTTCATTAGTAAATACAAGAAAGATACGTGATTTGGATTTGTTTTTTTAAGTTTGGCTTGGGATCCTGATTTCTAGTGCACTAGGATGGTCACATTTGAGCTGTTACATGAGTCCTGAAATTCAGCCACAGATTAATATATTCTGTTTCATGGCCAAATAAATTATTCCATATGGAGCTGTCTTCTGGCCTGCCTCTGATATGCTAGCTAGCTTGATTAAAGCTCGTGTGGGGCTCTCTACCCTGAATTACAGTGTAGATAAACCGTGCCTCCCTCTTTCCAATAGCTACAATTTGTCTTTTCACTTCTGTTCTTGCTGGCCACATATGGGCAGAAACAGAGGGCAGTATTTTAATGACAACTGTTGTTTTTTGGCTTTTTTAAATGATCTGCTAATCAAATTGAAAAAATACCTTCCTCCTTCAAGGGAGAAACCCCCCACTGCCTTGCACAGAGCAATGAAATGAAGCCTAAATGGGAATCTCTGCCTGTGCTCCCTGCATTTGGAAGCCTCCAGATTGATTTGATTTATTATGGCCCACAAAACTCTGGTATCAGCTACAACTTCTGCCACGTGTCCTCTCTGTTGCTACTAAAAATCAATTCTCCAAAGAGAAAATGGTTTCCAAGAGACAATATGAAATCTGTTATTGTCAGTTTTTTATTACCCATGCTCTCAGGGGAACTTAAAAGAGAAAACATCAGCAAAACAATTTCCACCTTTTTTTTAATAAAAAGAATATAGGGATCTCATTACCTTTGGCTGTGCGTGCCTTTGAAGGTAGCAGACCCTTCTCATGGAGGCTTCTGTGTCTTCCAAATTCCTTATGTTTCCTTTACTTTTTGCCTCTCTAGCAAATACAGTAAATAAGTGCTTTGAAAATCAGAATAATCATAGCTTTATGATGCACTTGGTCTTTGACAGATATTTCATTCTCTCCTCCCTTTCTTAGATTTTTCAGCACAAGCCCAAGTGAGAAAACTGCAAAGTCAACATGTTTATGTTTAAGCCTTAATATCTATCAGTGTTTACACAATCAGGTCTTTAATCTCAGCCTTCACATGGTTTATCCATAATGGCAGCCAAAGGGTGCTGGGGAGCACACGACAGAAAGTCTGGAGAATTTTTTTAATAAGCAGAAATTGATATCAGTAGGTTTTTGAGCCAAAGCTATTACAGTGAAAGGTTGTGGGTTTGTTTTTTAGTTAATTTGTCCAAAGCTAGTCTTCTTAGAAACTAAATATAAACAGATTAAGGAAGCTGAGATTGAGACAAGTTATAAGCATTAGCACTCTCTGGAGGACCTGAACAGATTATTTTAAAGATTATTGTGTAATCACATATTTTTATATGTGACTTGGTTAAGAGGTTAAGTCCAGAAATCGAAATACTTTCTAAGGTCACTAAATAATTGTCCATGTTATAGTTTAGGGAAAAAAGGGATAAAATGGGATGAATATTCTGAATATTCTATTAACAGATATTCTAGTTTTGCTGAAAACTGGGGGATATTCCCTGCAGTTCAAAGCTCAGACAAACACTAATATGTGTGATGATAAAGCTGTCACCAATAATCTTTGGGCACAACTTTGGAAACAGTTTTTGCAGTACACTTTCACTGCTGGGTGCTGCACTGATTTGACCTAACAGAAGTATTTGGCTGTTTCTTTATTAATTTTTTTTTGCATCACAGAATGATTCCTTGTATTTATCCAGTTAATTTGTAAAAGCTCTGCTGTTGTGAGCATGGAGCAGTGACACTGTGGCTTCCCCCTTTCCCTGACATCTGAGCTGTGTTGGTCCCTGCAGGGTTTGGCACCCTCCAGGGTTCCCTGTAGGTGTTTGCCCTTGATGGGATGTGGCTCTGTGAGCTCGACCCTGTGGCCACATTTCTGCCTTCACAAAAACACATCCCCCTTGTGTCTGTAGTAACCCAATGCTGTGGACAATGGGCTGGCAGGCAGGACATGGGAAGGGTTCGTAAAAGAAAAACAACCAGAAAACCCCAGCCCAGAAGGATATGTTGAATTAATTTCCTTCCCTGAAGACAAAGGAATAAGTTAGTGAGATTCCATGTGAAAGGAAGTTTTAATTTCAAGAATCCTCAAGTGTTCTGTTACTCTGTCCTCTGGAGGAGATCCACATCACCTTAAATCCATACCCCTGCTGTTTACTGGAGTTTAGACAAGAGGATCCCTAGAAGTTGTGCTTTTGAGGGAGAATACACACATCAGTGTATGTACTTTAACTGTCCTAATGTTCAAATTTTATTTGACCATTTGCTTATAAGAATTTTTGGTATAAAAATATGTTCCTGGTGTTGATCCAAGAGGATAGATTTTGTTGCACTGTTGAATTCTCTTGCCACTGTTTATTATTGTGAGTTTTAAGGGGGGTTTAGCATTTGTCATTTCATTTTAGTTGCAGGAGTGATGATGTTGCTGACATGGTTTTTTTTTAAATTAAAATGCAGGCATTTGCATCCATGACACACATCAGTGTTTGGGACATGTAATAAAGCCAATCATTCTAAGGTTTTTATACTTGATGGGTTTGACTTCTTACAGATAAACGGCTATGTCATTCTTCAGCTTCTCTTGGATGTTTCCAATACACCTAGGAAAGAAAATGTGCCCCTTCACAGGATAAAAGTTACTGATACAACCCGAAGATTAATATAAGTCCTGTCATCTGTTAACAGAGAATTGTCTTGCAGATCTTGAAGCAGTTTAAAAAATCAGCAATAAGCTCATTATGGGCAGCTGCTTATTTAAATGTGCTCATTTCATTAAACAGTTTGATGGCAAGTGGTTGAGTAGGCCTCCTCATACCAACAAAATACTCCTTGTTTAGTAGCTATGGGGTTTGTCTCACTCAGCTGGTCATTCTGTACAGCATTAGTGAGTTTTATCTGGAGTTACTGTGTGGGACCTCATATCCTTCCTGTTCCTGTTCAGATTAATTTCTTGGAGATATACACATATATATGCCAAGTTACTATTAATAGTCAAAACCAAGGTATGCTTAAAAGGAAGTTTCAGGATCAGGACATTGGAAGGGCATCCCGTAGATCCTGGTGCAGCTTACAGTGGTGTTAGGGAAGAAAGGCTGTGAAGAACAGATGCTTTTGTTTTCATTTGGGACTGTTGTCCATTTCCATGGGTTGAGATTTAGGTTGTTTTAAACTCAATGTTTCAACAATATGTGCACTCACAGAAATAAAAAATGTGATTGCTGTGTCAGCAGATCACCAGGTAAGTTAGAAAATAAATGACTTGAGGGCAAGAGCTGCTACAAAACACACAGCAACTTTGTTTTCCACCCTCCTCTGCCATGTCTGGAGACTGACAGAAATTCCCATTTAGGCTTCCCTATGTAACCCACACACAAATGCATTTCTCAGAAAAGAGATAAAGTGGGTGCTTAAATTGTCCTGGAAACATTGGAGAACCCTTTCACTCCTTTCACGGGTCCTGAAAATGCTGCTGAAAATGATAGTTTCTTTGCACAGGGTGCTTTCCTTGGTAGCATAGAGAGGTTATTTTCTACTGTAAGAATGAGGAAGTGTGACTGTATTTACCCTCAGGGACCCTTGGTCTCTCTCCTAGGATCTCTCTGAAGTCAATACTTAATTTAACTTTCACAATTCTTATTTCCCCTGCTGTTTTTGCTGTGCCTCTGGCTAATGGGATTCTGTAAGAGAACACAGGTCTGTATGTGAGGGTCTACTTGTCATCAGTACACTTTTAACAGCATAAATAGGTTGTCACCTTTTTAATTTACAGCAGTACTCACCAACAGTTCTGATTGCATCGTTGTTTTAAATGGCAGCATCTAGAGGTAGAAGTGATAAAGCATGGAAGTTCATGAGCTGTGAAACTCATAGAAACTGTCGAAGAATCAAAATTAAATACCTTTCTTAAGCATCAGTTCCCTCAGTTGCAGGGAGCAGACAAAATACTGTGGTTTGATATCTTCCTGCTTCTCCCCCTTCTAGGACACTCCATGGAAACGATATTTCCAGTGTTCCTGAGGGTTCTTTCAACGACCTGGTGTCCCTGTCCCATCTGTAAGTACTTCTGCCTGGTTCATCTCTTTGATTGATGGTTTCAGATCTGTAAAACAGTTCGTATTGGTACCAGTGTAGGATTGTATGACTTTTTTGTTTTTCCTGCTCACTTTTTGTAATGTGCTCTGGATATTTGTAGTGCATCTGTTCAAAGGAAATTAAAAAAATGCTAGGACCTGTTGTTATTAGTTATAAAAATATTTTCTTAAGGAAAACCAAATGAGCAAGTGTGACAGTTTTCTCTGCTGTGGACTTTGTGTTTAAGGTTTTCTTTCAGCATTGTCAATGTGAAATGCAGAGCATATGATGGTCTGAGAGTGAGACAGGAAACCTCCCACAAAGAGCAAATATTAAGCAAATGTGAATTCTTTGCTTAATAAGTGTCATATGTTTTGCATACTGGAATGTTTTCAGTGTATGGACTTGTTGATGAATCACTACTACAGACATATATATTTAATCACATGGAAATTGGTCATTTCACAGTATTAATACTGCGTTCCGTAGTTTGCAAAAATTATTAGACATTTCAGCTTTTTGAGGAAATTACTATTGTACTGGTAGAGGGCCAGGAGACTTTCAAATGCAGTTTAGTTGATGAGAGAACAGGCAAAGAGCTGCAATGGCTCCAAACTAAACTTGAGTGACCAGAAAATGCTTTTTCACTGAGGTAGTGTGTGATACTTCACACTATTGGACAACAGAGGTAGGAAAAGTGATTTTGTGTAGCATATTTCTTGATTACTATCCTCAGCTAATCGGAGGCCTGGGCATGTCTTGGTCCCTGTGTGAAGGGAGTGGTTTCACAGGCTGATGTGGATGGTTTCTGCCCTGATGCTGATGTACACACAAGCAGATACGTGTGCATTTAACATAGGTTTATATCTATTTATTGTCTCTTTTCAACCTTTAACATGCCCTCCAGAACACCTCCCTGAACACCAGATTCCGTTTGTATTTATATATTTTCTGGATAGCAGATACATCCCTGGACTGTATGTTTCTGTGTAGCAGCTTTCTCTGTTCCTCTCTGGACAATAAAAAATAAAAATATCTCAGATTGGTAGGGACAGAAACCATGAGAGCAACTTGGGCAACTTGAGCAGAGAAATAATTCTCTCTGTTTCCAGCTTACACCCTGGTATAATTGGATTTGCACAAAATGTATTTGTTTTTGCTGGTCCCAGTTTAGTCAAGCCATTTTGTGTGTTCGGGATTGAAAGCCTGACTGAGCTGAAGACCCGTACCTCCTTCTGGAAGTGCAGTGACACCTCCCATACTGGGAATCTGGCTGCTGGGGGTATTTTTAGAACTCAAGAAATAAACATATCGTATCCCATTTGTTTGGATTTCCCTCAGGGTTTACATTCAATGAAGTGCAGATCCAGTTTTCCTGGGTAAACCATTCACCTTAGGGAGTGATAAAACCCCCTTTGGCCCAATACAATCTCTGCAGTCTTTCTGTTTAGATATATGTGCTGCCAGAAATGTAAAATACACAAAGCCCAAATGAACAGTAATAAATAGGATCCATAAAATAAATAAGACCTGTCTGGGGTGTAATTTGCACAGTTGAGCAGTTCAATTTTACAGTGCAATAGTGCTCTCCAGTTTCTTAAAGAGGATCCTGAAACTTTTAGCAACCACAATGAATTTTTTCTTCATATGCCAGAAAAAGCTGTGCTTACTCAAACCAAGTCATACATAATTGAAAATAAATGCATTTTGAGCTCCTCCTGATATACAGATCTTCAAGGAGAAAGCATGCACTTGGAGTCAGTTTGAAAACGATAGAAGGAGTTGCTACCCATCAAACTCTTAAGGCATGGAAAAACAAAAATTTGTCTTAGCTGTGCAAGGTGTGTGGCTGAGGGTGAGATTGGTGTTCTGGCAGGGGAGAGCTGAGTACCAGGGTGTGGAGCAGGGTGGTCAGCCCACGCCTCCTGTGTCAGGACAAGGGGGACATCAAACTAGCTTTTAGAATTGCAAAGAGATATTTGTGTAGCATAGACAAAACTACAGATTTTAGTCAGAGTCTTTTCCAACAGTTTGGAGTTGGTCTGTAATTGGAAGAACAAAAGTGAAATCTAGATGGTCCAGTCACTTTCTCCATAGCTGTTTAAAGCCTACAGGAAAATGTTCACCAGATTTCTTTTACATCATAAATATCATCTCACTGTAATGGCAATATTATAACAAACTGTGTGGCTTTGGCTCACTCAGTTTGGAGGTAGGTTTGTGTGTGCTGTACACTGCTTTTGTTTACTGTTTATTACTTTATTTAGTCGAATCCCATAATTGTCTGTTTAAGCCTTGACTCTACTAATGTTTTTAGTCCGGGGCAATGATAAGAATGCCTCAGCACTGCTGTAGGATCAAGGATAATATTACTTAAAAAGAACCCAGAATCTGCTGGGATGGAGCTGGGAGCCGGTTCCTGTAGCTGCTGCCCTCACCAGTCACTGATTCAGTGTCCCAAGGACTGCCCACACACAAACTGACCCCGTGGCGCTCCAGGGACCCCACAAACCCTCGGGAATGGATGATGCTGGGTACAACAGGTGTTTCCAACTTATTGCCCATAAAATGGGATTCCTAATCCTGCTGAATCATCTTGTCTTTACTCAAATTTTTATTAACTACCTATAAAAATAAGCTGTCCTCTCCTCTGTTTTTCAACATTATCATGGATAGAGTTTTTTAATTGACTTTATTCAGAGTTGCCTCTGAAACAAAGTAAGTGTCTGAACAGAAATATCTGCTCCACATTTTGAAAATTCTGCTGGTGGTATTTCCTTACAGCACAAGATATTTTTACCTTCTGGAAGTATTTTGCTATAATGGGCAAAGAAATCACAAGAGTATGGTAGAGCTCATGAATGAAAATACGAGAATTATCTCTGGTTCCTAGAAATAAATTTTAAAAAAACATCCAAAAAAACCCAACCCAACCAAAAGAATAAAAGGGAAAAATCCCCAAACAAAGCACAAACCACAACCAGAAGTGTGGAAGGATACAAGTGATAATTTCTGAAGTTGTCAACAATGTTATTAGTAATTATTTCTAGTGATTATAGAGCAGCTTTATTTCTAATGTAGTTTATAAATATTAATTAACATGGTAACAAGCTTTCCGTTGTCCTCCCACTCACATTTTATATATGGCAGTTGCTCAACACTAACAATTTCTCAGCTTTCACTGCTGCATTTTGTTTGACCTTGGACAAGTGAGCCAGTTGATCACAGTTACAGGGTCAAAAAGTCAACCCAGTAGTTTTTTTCCATTGTAAGCAATGGATTTACAGGAGGAGTGGATGGATATTTTTTAACGCTGAGCTGCAGTACACATTTAATTTTGATGAATGGCCCCAGACAGGGTTTGAACCTATGAACTCTCATTATGAATCTGTCTAGGGCACAGTGGGTTCATTAGTCACTCCAATAGAAATGTATCTACAAATTTACCGAGGTTTCTATCTTAATATCCTGCCTGATATGTTTTTATTTGAAAGAAGCTTGAGTTTAAAGTACCATCTTCAAAATAGTTTATAGCATGTGCAGAAATTTTAAAGTCTAAAAACCAGTTTGAATCATTGGTTTCTTTAGTATCTCTTCCTTGTGCTATTCTTTATTTAGTTTATTTTCCTCTCATGGCAATTCTGGTGTTGTACAGCTGAAGTCTTACATTGACTTTGAGCAAAATAAATAAAGACTTTCAGTGTGCATTTCTTCTCATTTTCAACAATTAGTTGGCTTCAAAGTGACTTTTCTGAAGTCTGAACTTTGTTTGTAATTGACCGATTGCCTGAAAGGCACTTTCTTTAAGAGAAAGAGAACTACAAATGAGTAAAGGTAGCACCTAAATTTAAGGTTGAAAGGTTGGTTTTCTTTTGGATAGATGTCTATGAATAAAGGAAAAATTCTGAGAATTATAATTTCACTATATAAATGCATCTTCTTCAATTCTTTGACCTAATTCAAATGGTGGGTCAAGCAGCAAATGTGTTTTCAAAGTCATAAATAAACTTAGCAGACACGGAGTTGCAGTTTGGAAAATGGAGGTATCCTCTCCATGTGTATTTTGTCTGGTGAGGAGTCATTAATGTGAGTCATCAGATCCAAAGTAAGTTACACAATTCAGTGTTAGAATATACTCAGGAAGGACAAAGAATTAAATAAAGGGAATCAGTGTGATAAATTTGATTAAAGCAATATGTCTGGTGACATTGCTCAAGCACAATTGTTTGAAAAAGAGATTTCTTCTTAGGTGTTTATACAACTTCCCTAACTAATGATGGGAAGAAAGGAGAAGAGCGGGAATACCGCAGGAGATAAATCTAAAATCCTTCCTGAATACTCGTCAGATCTTTCCCACACTGTGAAACAAAGCATCCCTGTCGAAATGTAGAACAAAATGTGTCTCGGTGAGATCAGAGCTGTCATCTTTGCCAAATAACCTGTGCTAATTGCTTTGCACCACAAGGGCTCTGGGCACCAACCCCCTGCACTGCGACTGCCACCTGCGCTGGCTCTCCGAGTGGGTGAAGGCGGGCTACAAGGAGCCTGGGATCGCCCGCTGCCGCGGCCCCGAGGCCATGGTGGACAGGCTGCTGCTCACCACCCCTACCCACCACTTCCAGTGCAAAGGTAGGAGCCGGCTGGGACCCCGTGCCCCGTGCTGCCCTCAGGGCTTTAGCTGTACGCCCCTGGTTTCGTGCGTTCGCGGGGAGGTGGATTTGGGTTTCGTTTTCTGAACCGTCGCGTTCCTTCCAAGCTGCGTGTCCTTGTACTCTTCCCCAAAGCGCAGTGAGCTGCTCCGCTGGCAGGAGAGGCAGGAGCCTCAGAGCAGGGAGTGTTCCTGATGCTCACACCAGGTTATGTAATGGCACGTTAACGTATAGAGTGCTGTTAGAACTTATGGGAACAAATAATTCGTTTTGGCCTGTGACTTACCCCCAAAAAATTTGGGAAAATAAGAGTTATTATAAAAACATAGAGCACTGCAGTTATTATGTACATTTACTTGAAAACTGAGGAACTGAGAATTCTTCTAGAAAGCAAATATTTACCGAAAGTACATTTTCATCTGCCGACCTGCAAACTGTTCCCATTGGCCGTGATTCAGAAACTGCAGGTTATGGAAAACGTGTCGTGTCTGAATTCAGTGTGCGTTCATTCAGGAGAGGGTTGAGGTGCAGCTCTGAACAATTTGGGGTACTCAGTGACAGGAGCGTACTGTGTTAGTGAGCAGTCAGATGACAAGGAGCACACTTTTTTGTGGGTTAAGTAAGTAGCTCATTAGTGAGTAGAGATTGAGACATAGCTGGATGTTCTCGTAAAAAAAAGTTTAGGAGGTTTGCTTAGCTTACCAGCAAGTACTTGAAGATGGAGCTATATTTATAGTGGAAAAGATGGATCAGTAGCCTCTCTTAGAAATGGAAATGAGGGCATAAAGCCTGTTTTTATGTGTCTCATAGTGCCATGCCCATTTACAGTAGTGCCTGGCAGGGTGATTTTATAGGCGCTGGAATTAAACTGCTGAACAAACAAATGATGGTGTTGGGGTGAGTTTGAAACACAGGTTCCCAAGGCTGAGCTGAATTTTATGTCCTTTCAATATATCTTTAATAACTGTAACCTTATAATTTAATTACTTTGAAATGTCAGTCTCAAAACTATCAGAACTCTGACCATAATTATCAAACCACGGACTTTACAATAGTCTCTCAAATGTGAAGTACAAATATAATAAGTACTAAAAATACCAAATAATGCACTTGTTCCTATGAAGTGAACCAAAGAAAAGAATTGATTTTGTACATTAAACAGGATCTGAAAATTTAACCAGAAAGAGAAGCTAGATGTCTTCTTCATTCTGAACCTGTGATAAATCAATAGTTACACTCATTTTCTCTCTAAACTAAACAAGCAACTCTTAGGTAAAAGATAAGTAAATCTGTAATCCAGGACATTAGATGTAGTTGTATGCTTCTTATGTAAATATTGGATTGGTCCACTAGAAAGCTGGTGTGCTTGCTAATATCCCAAAGGTCTCCATGGCTTGCTTTATCTGAACAGAAAAGGAGACAAAATATGTTGATTTGAAGTTGGTCTGTGCACAAGCAGAAACTGTTGATGGTCTGGACGAGTAAAGTTCAAGAAGTTCCTGGCCCTAGAAGAATTCACCTTTGCTCATCACAATACAAATATTTTGGAAACCAGTAAAGGATGAGGCAGTCTCACTGTACCCCTTTCCCTTCTCAGGGAGTGCCGAGCCCCAAGCCCCCAAAACCCTGGCTCCCAGCACCAAGAGTCTGCCCATGCTGGGCTGGGTACCTTGAGCTGCTGCACAAAGGTTGTGCTCAGATGTCCTCTGGGACCTCCAGGAACTTTTACATTAGGAAAAGAAAAAGTATTTTAACTTATTCTTGTTAAAAATATGTATGGTTTTAGCCTGTGAGCAGGAGGTTATGTCTCAGCAGAGCCAAGAAAATAAAAGTGTGTTATGTGCAAGTCATGCAAACTCAGCTCTGCTTTTTATTAACTTGCCCTCCCAGCTATGCAGTAGAGGAAAGGAATGTGCTGGGCTGAGGGCATTTCGCTATATGGATTTATAAATCAAATCCACAAGGGCAAAGTAATGAACTACTTAACTGCTAGGAACTAACACTGTTCTTATTAGCTCCTACATTGATTAGCTTTGATCTATGCCATAGAAATAAATGGAAAATGTACACGTATTATGAAATAAATAAATAATAGAACAAATTCAGTCTTCCTGACCTCTAAATCTAAAAGAGCAACACTGCTGCCTGTTTCGTGAGCTCTCAGAGGAGCCACCTTTGTTTATTCTTTGTATATTTTACCACGAAGACAAATGTAACTCAGGTATGTCACATTCCAGTCCCTCTCATTGCCGGGAATTCAGGTGTGATTTCCTCTTGCTGTCCTAACTCCAAGGTAAAAACATGTATGGCATGTAGTTAGACATAAACACGAAGACAGAATAGGATGACAGTCGTCCTTTATTTAATTTTTGGATTTTTTTCTTCCTGTG
This sequence comes from Gymnorhina tibicen, assembly GCA_013399875.1. NCBI lineage: Eukaryota > Metazoa > Chordata > Aves > Passeriformes > Artamidae > Gymnorhina > Gymnorhina tibicen. The sequence goes on from VXAZ01003899.1 coordinate 682,030, forward strand.
TGTTTTCCCTCGTTACTGCACGTGGCAGTCCCATCAGTCCCTGCTGGCACCACCATCACTACAGGACCAGGACACAGCCCAGGTGTTGTCACCTGAGACCCTTCAGTCCCCATTTCTGCCATGTTCTTACCCCTGTTGGTCTCTGCAAGTGTTCAAAGGAAACAGTGAAGGTTTACTACTCATGCACAACAATTCAAAGCAAATCCCTGACTGGAAGGGATTTTTTCATCCCTAGTTCTGGTAGCTCTGGAGCTCCACCTTCGCTTGAACATCAAATATAAGCTGCTTTTCTTCACTTTCAGGATGTTTCACAATTTACTTCTTCTTACCATTTATCATGCAGTAACAGAAGCTCTGTGCCCAATTCTGATTAGTACAGGACCAATTTTAAATTATCTTAAAATGTATTTCCTTAAAAATGAAATAAAATTATTTTAAGGTCTTTACTGCCTGATTTAATTTAAGCCACTTTAAAGTGCTGGGTTTTATTTTTTACATGTAAAAGCCGAGGAGTTAATACCTATTAATATTTGAAATGTAGCCATTTTAAAAAAGCACCATGTTGTAATTGTGAATATAACTGCCTAAATCAACTTTCTGTAAAATCTCAACCATAAAATACTGATTGGCTTGGGACTCCAAATGCAATTAGTGTTGTTTTAGTCTGTGTTTGTTTTCCTGCTCACCTACAAACTTCACTACGTCTCTGGAAGATTTCTTCTAAAAATATGAGGTTTATTAGATGGTTTAAATATGGCCATGTGTACTTACCTGCCTACATTTACATCTTTGCATATTTGGCTTTATTGCACTTTGCTGAGGTAGCTCAGTGTTGATCATTCTTCTGGGCAGAAAGGGAAGAAAACAAGTTTCAAACTCTGTTAAAATTAAGGATGGTAGAGCACTTCACACCTAAATATTCCCATAAGCCTCTAACTAAATCTGTCTTGTGCATGGTTTTCATTTATGTTATTGCATCTGCACTTTCATTCTTGTTATCAGCCATAGAAATGTCAGGTTCCAGTTCCCTGGGGTTGCTGTAGCAGGATTTCCAGAACTGAGAAAAGGAAAAATTGCTGAAAGCCGTATATATATATAACCCACTCCCTGGAGGTTCCTAACATGCTTTTTTCAGAGCATATGTTTGCATCTTCAGGAGAATGTAAGCATCATTGAGACTTGCCTAGCACTTGATTTAAGTACTTAAAGCCTCTCTGATCCCTGGGAATCCCATGGTGTCATGCAGTGCACCTGCAGTATGTGCATTTGTGCCAGTGCTTGGGAAAAACGTTTGTGTGTGCATGGGAGGCATTAATTTTGCAATCCAGTTCCCTGCTGATGCTCTGTGTTTGCCTCTCCAGAGCCGGTGGATCTCAGTGTTGTGTCCAAGTGCAACCCCTGCCTCTCCAACCCCTGCAAGAACAATGGCACCTGCAGCAGTGACCCGGTGGAGCTCTACCAGTGCACTTGCCCTTTTGGTTTCAAGGTATGACTCCAAGTGAACTGCATGAAAGCAAGGAGCTGTTCCCCATCACTTGTGGTTTTTTAATTGCTTTATCATGACAAGTTAATTTTACAGGCACCTGGGCTCCGAAGTTCCCTTGCTCAAGCAGGCTGTGTGTGACTTTTCAGCTGTGCCCTGCTACAAATTTCATCCCCTGCAGTTGGAATGGCTTTGCTTTATGCTGTGACTACACAGATCATCCTGAGAAACTTACTCTGGCTGACCTTGTTTTGAGCAGGGTGGTTGGACAGTACAATCTCCAGAGGGCACTTCCAGCCTTGGACATTCTCTGATTCTGTGATGTAGATATCCATGTAAAATGGCAAGTTGGTTTTATCCTCCTTTTAGTTTCTTTTTTTTTTTGCCAGCAACAAGATCACCATTTCATAGGCTTCCAGCCAAAGGGAAGGCAGTTCAGATGAGAATTAAGGGCCAGTTTGGTCCACAGTGACAGAATGTTGAAACCTGGCAGTTTACATCCACCTTACACAGACGGATGAGAAGAGAGGTGATCACTGATCAGACACAACCTCTAAATCAGCTGTCTCTGAATTCAGAGTACTCATGTCCACAGAGGGATCTGCAAATATGAATCCTGTGGGTGTCAGTCGTCGTGAGCAGTGCCAGCTTCCTGATGACACATTGGGAAATGGAGAAAGGGTCATTGAGTAAAGCAGTTTCTTCAGCAGTGATGGATAACTCCCCTTGTTCACACTGCACAGTGAGAGTTTAAGGACACCAGGGCACTGTCTCAGAGCTGATAGAGCTGGAAATCCAGCTCAGGAGTCAGTAGCTGAAGGATTAAGTATAAGTAATAAATGAGGCATATGATCTGTTCACAGCCTGGGGGGTTTCAGGTGTTATGGCCAAAGTAGGCTGCATCCTGCAGATTGGGATTTTATTTGCCTCTTTGGATATTTCTTACAGTCCTGGTCAGTTGAAACAGATGCTCATAAAACACAAAGTAATAAGAATTATAAGGGAAAAAAGAAGGGCAAAACCAGGCTTAGGGGTGGGAAGTAAGCGCAAGTATCCCTGTGTTACATTTCAGGCCGGATTTAGGAATTAATTGGTTCTGATGATATCACCATTTCCCTTCTCTGTTTGCCTGGGATACATCCCAGAGTAACTGTGAGAGATCCCTGAAACACTAGGAAAGGGAAGATGTAAAGCTTATTTCTTCTATTTCACCCAGTGCCCCTACACTTAGTACTCAAGAATAACACTTCCCCTAAATAATTGAAAAAGCATTGGAAATTTCCTGTCATTAAAAATCTTTCTACCCATTGGCATATCAACCAGAAATTTTTCTAGGATTTAAGAGACCATATTGTCAAAAATCTGTTAACCTGAAACTACTTGATAACAATCTGTTTATCTCCTCAGGTTAATAAGAGAATGGTCATTTTAATTTGATTTTTAACATAAATTAGGTTGAATTCTTCAGGTGGGAACTTGAAAAGTAAATTATTTCAGAACTAGCAGGAAAATACATAAATCTTTGTGTATGTCTTACTCTGTAAGACATGTATCATGGAGCAGGTGTCCAGGTTATTCTAAGTAAAAATGTGTTATGAGCATATCTTCTTTTTTGACCCTTAGATTTTTGTTTGCTGGTTGTTCTTTTGGTTTGTTGCTGTATTCGTTATTTAAAAAGTCACTGGTATAGATGCTTTTATACTGCTAGAAGACATGGTTATGGAGGGAAAATTTATCAAAAAGAATAATCAAGAATAATTCTCTAGTTTATTAGAACATTGTAGTGTGCATTAAACCCCAGGATGCACCATTTTCCTTGGAAGGGTTTTGGTAAATGCTTGATGTGACTCAGTTTAAACATCTCACAGAGCATCCGGCTTTTCTCCTCTCTCACTTTCTCAGGTGACATCAGTGTGTGAATGCAAAATCCAAAACCACTGTGAGCCCGTAAGCACCAAGCTGCCAGCCAAGCGTGGCAAAGAGCAAATAGAGCAGGCATGGCTCTTGGAGCAGGGTTTAAAATACTGACTGGGTAACAGCTCAGGGAGAATTGGTGGAAATTTAATAAGCAAAAAAAGAACTGTGTGTCTTTACCACAGGTTTTTGAATAAAAATGAAATATGACAGGTCCAAATGCAAACCATATGAAAGGAGTACTCCATCTACCACGCAGTTCTCCACCAGAGATTCATGCTAATTCAATAACAATACCTTGCTTCCTTCTCACCAGCCAGCACCAAACAGCTCCATCCATCTGGAAGCTATTTCCCAGACCTTGATAAATTGCCCTAAATCTGCCCTCTCAGCATTTGTTTTTCCTTGTTTGATGTAGATTTTCAAAAAATCCTGTGTGGAAGAGTGCATCAATAAAGTGAAAAACCCACCCTTTTCCAAATTTAAGCTGATGGCTTCATAATGTTCCCTGGGCAGGGACAGACATTACAAGCAGCTTTCTGGGGTTCCTGTGCTCATGCCCCTTCAGAAAAGAGGGCAGCTAGCAGAAAGTCACCTAAGTTACCAGTTGCCAAAGTGGTGCCTGATGAATTAGGACATTCTACCAGTTAACTGCATTCCCAAAAGCCTGTGATCTGGTTTTTGCTGTCACGCTGATGATGGTTCCATCTCTTACTTTTCACACTCACAGAGATGTTTTTGCTGTTGAATGTATATCTTGTAGGGTTTTTAGCCATATGTAGTGCTGCCCTTGATGGTTTGGGTAAACTCAGAAGTGAGATAAGTCATGGACCACCTGAGCTGCGAGGCCAGAGAGCCCCAGTGGTGTTTGCTGAGGACAGAAACAAAGATTGCTCACTCAGGAACAGCCAAGGCTGAGCTGATAATGATCTTTGCTGCTGCTCTTTCCTTAAAACAGGTGATGAACATGCTTGTTGAAGATAAGCCACGGTTGAAACAGTCCTGTTGTGGTTGTGCTGTGGGGAGAAAGCCCCAAGGAGTGGGATATGGCACCTCCAGCATCTGGCAGGCCCACAAGCAGGAGCTCCAGGGTGCCACCAGTGCTGGCAGGAGCTGGCTCTCCATGTTACAAAACTCGTGTTTTCATATTAAACACAGACATAGGTGTCATTATCCAGTGGGTTGGGGTTTTTTTCCTCTTCTCCATAGCATTCTTTGAATGATTATTTAGATAATATGTGTGGTTTAGATTGTAAAGTCTGATTGTAAGTAGAGAGATGGAGCCTTCTGCTGCTGGAAACGCTGCTGGCCACCTGCAGAGGCAGTGTGTGTGAGGACAGCTGGGGCTGGTACAGAGATAACAGGAACCCACAGCTCATTTATTCTGTCGAGTGGGTCGCTTGTAAGTATTCCCACTGATATTGCAAAACTGAGTCCAGGGGTGTTGGAATTCAAGAGATTAAACAAATTTGCAATCAATAAGCCATTGAAAAATAATTCACTTGAATAACTAGCAAAAACTAAGGTGAGTGAAACCAACACTCAGTGTATTTTGCCATTGCTGTATTCTGATAATGCCCTTTTGGAGTTTTTTGGCTGATTTTTGTCTTTTATACCTTCTTTTTCTTAAAACTGAGGTAGCAACAAATAGAGAATATTTGCTTTCTTTCAAATAGAATTATTTGTAGAACTGGGGAAAGAGTTTAAAATACATTTTTGTTTTGTCTGAAATGAAAGAACATTGCCAACCCAGAACAGGAAGCACAGTGCCTGCCTAGGAATCTCCAGTGCCTGCCTAGGAATCTCCACAGCCTCGCTGATCGCTCAGGTAAAGGAGGCGGAGCTGCTGGAATGCAGATGTTTGTCACCTCTGATGTTTGTCACCTCTGGATTCTGCTGTTACTGACAGCTGTCTGAAGTGGAAAGTGAAGATAGGTAAAATTGGCGCAGCTCTTATCCCACACTCCAGGTGCGATGCTGATGCACGTTTCTGGTAGAGTTGCTCTAAGTTTTATCCAAATCTCTTCACCTCCCCGTTGAGTTCAGCCAGTGTCCTGACTTTGCTTGCAGCACTGCAGTGTCTGGAGGGTTCAAGAAATTTCACCCATCATCCAGAATGACAGATACAATTGGAAAAATCCTGGGTAAAGCTCTCGGGCTTTGGAGAGACAGCATTCTTTGCAGCCAGACTCTTGTGGTGGGAGGCATTATAGTGAAGCCAGAACGATATTTAGTGAGGAAGCTGGCTCCAAAGTTCTGCTAGGAATTTGGCTCTTCCCCCTCCCCACCCCCGACGCCTGGTTTTCGTCCCTGGGAACAAGGTTAGAAATGGAGAGTCTCAGAGCAGGATGTCTCTGGGATATGGGGGATTCACACATATCCCGTGTTGTGCACTGATGCAAATTCTGTGCCAGCACTTGAGGGGGTCAGCGCAGCTGAGCAGGAGCTGTGGCTGCTGAGCACAAGGCTGACAGAAGGTTTTCTCAGCACTGCCCCCGTGCCACTGGTGCTGCCCTGGCTGTGTCCCTGGCTCGTGGGGGTGCACGAGGCCTTGCCTGTGCTTGGAGCACGGGAAGTTCCCGGTATTTGCACTTTGCCACGTCGAGGTTCTGCAGCGTTACACGAATAATCTGTGAGAGCCCTGCGGTAATGGCAGCGTGGGGAGGATCCAGCACGGAGCTCAGCGTGGGTGTGCTGGTGTTTGCTCACCTGCAGCTACCTGGGGCAGCTCGCACAGCTCAGGGGCCAGACAGCACCTTTATTCCAGCGGGGCGGTTTCTCGGTGATGCTGACTCGGGTGGGGTTGAGGGGATGTAACCCAGTGCAGAGTTTGGCTGCTGCTGCCTGGCTTGTCAGGCTGGTGCTGTGTGCGAACGTAGCTCTGTGCTTTTGTTTGTTTGGCTCTATTAACACACACGGGTGGGTCCCCATGTGCATCCTTCGGCGAACAAATAAATCCCCAAGCTGGAATTGCAAAGGGAGAAGAAATTGGAAGGGACTCTAAGCCGCCTGCCCTCATCCACATGAGCCACGAGAGCAAAAGTCTCTCTCTGCCTCCACGTGTTGCTCTGCCCTGGCCTCTCTTCTCTCCTGGTGTAAGGGTCGGGGGGACAGGCACTGGAATGTCAGCTCAATGCCAAGTTTTCATGTAGAAGGAATCAGTGCAGCAAAGTGCTGTTTGTGTGAGGTGGTTCTGCCTTGAACTTTCATTCCAATAAATTCTCCTGGAGTGTGTGTTTATGTGATCCGGGATGTTTTATTTTTGTTTGATCATTTTAACCATACTGAAAATGCTTATTAATGAACGTCGAAGAAGCATTTTCCACTCATAGTAAAATAAAAGAGAAAGCCTTTAGGGATGAGAGGTAATGGGTGGCCACATAACATGAGTAGATCTGTATTTATGTGTGGATTTTTAGGGCAAACACCAGTGTCAGCAGTAGGTGGTTGTAATTTTGTATAAATTTCTCCTAGGGCAGAAAAAACTGCAGAAATCACAATATTTTCTTCCGTGTGCTTATTCTGTAAAATTTACCATGCGTCAGTCAGACTTGTGTTACTTTCTTTTTGCCCTTTCTGTTGTAGTAGGTCTAAAGAAAATGGAGATTTCCATGTGGAAGAGCATAAAATGAAAGGCTTAGGGAGGGATTACTGCCCCGGTTGCTGGCTGAAGGCGTCGAGGCAGGAGCACACCCACCACAGGCCCTGTAAAAACCCGCTCGTGTAGTGAGGCAGGCCCTAATGAGGGCTCTTAATAAAGCCAGCTCTGAAGAAGTATTTCGATTTCTGTTAGGCCAACAAGAAAGCAGATGTTGAGCAGCTTCAGGCATTTGCTCTGTTTGTGCAGTGCTACATCAGGAGCTGAGCAGCTCAGGGGGCTGGGGAGCTGTACCCTCAGGTGGGCACTGTCATGTTCATTCTGTTGTCAGTGGGGATTATTCCCCCTCGCTTTGGTTTTACTACTGTTTTCCTGGTCTAGTTCTAAATGAGTGACCAGACTTCCAATCTTTCTTTTCCCAGGGTAAAGGAGAAGTTTTTATTGGCATTTAGTCCGAATTTCAGGCTCTTGTTCTTATGTTTGCCTGTTCCTATTACACTAAATAAAAATTTTTCTTCCTCTGTGGTTTGTCTGCCTTTCAGGTGATTGCTGGTTGCTGTAACTGCTTAATCAAGTTCTGTTTAACCAGGTCTTAATTTTCTGCATCTCACCATTTCTGCATGATTGAACCAGTTGACGTAGTTGGCCACAGCTGAAAATCCTTATTGTAGATTTCCTTGAGATTTTCTGTCATCTGTTATCCTTGAGGCTTTCTTGGCACTGACTGTACTCGACAAAATGGTTTTTGGGTTTCTTTTGTTGTCCGAGAACACCATCAGAGATTGTCCTGGGAGGTTGATTGCCTTATTTTCTCCTTTCCTTTGGTGATGATGGAATTGATGAAGTTGCTATAAGCAGGCTAAGATGAAAAGAAGAATAAACCCACTCCTGTTAATAGAAATGATCTAATGCCAGACTCGTTTGGGAATTAGATTGGGATTGGATTAGTGTGTATGGGTAAGTGCACAAACATTGCAGGTGAGGTTGTCCCAAAGCTCTCTGACCCCCGTGGTCCCTGGGGTCCCGTCCTCATACTGCAAAGAACCTCTGAAATAAATATTGTGCTCTTGCTTGTTATTATAGTGGGCATGCTTCACGTGTTTAGTAGTCTGAAAAATTCATGTGCACGTTTGATTCTGAAATCACTGCTGCCTGCCTGGGTTACCTGCCAGTCCAGCCCCCTATCAGATTGATACCAGAAAGGATTGCTGGTGTCTCTGAGCAGGAAAACCTTGTAGGGGAAGCTTTGCAGATCTTCCATGAGCAAAACAGATTACACTGGCATTTCTGCTGAAATAATGTGTACTTCAGTGTGAGACCTTTTATCAGCAGAGAGCTGTTGCAAACCAAATTCCTGCATCCTTAACAAACAGGGATGTGCCAGCAGAGGGTTCTTCCAAGGGACTGTGACTCTTCCAGCATATTTAGCTCTATTTATTTCAGAAACCCAGTGAGCTTTTTGGAGAGATTTTTTAATCACATAATCTCTGCCTCATGTTAGGCTTCATCGGGTTCCTGCTTGTAATGTGTGCCTCCTCTCCAGGCAGTACCTTAAGTATTAGGCATAGTTAATTTAAAATACAATAATTATATTTTATTATATTTCTTCAATCATATTGATAGTATTTTTGCTATCTATACAAATGTCCAGTCTTTATAACTTTCTCTACAGGGTTCACATTAAAAAAGAGGCACTGACTTTTGGTAGTATGAAAGGGAAAGTTTTATTGTCACTGCAAAATATACTTTAAACTAAATAGGCACTTAAGTATTTTGAAAGTACTAAAAACAGTGTTCTCATTCATGAATACTGGTTGAGTTAGAGACTACATAGGAAATATTCAGTGTTGGATTTACATCAAATATGTTGGGCTGTATTTTATGTATGGAGTCAACCCTCAGCAAAATTAACTATATTCAGTGTCCCTAATTTTCTTCTGCATCTCCCAAAATGTTCACACAATGATCTGGATCAGTCAGCTGTAACCTTGGAAGCTCTAGAGTACCTGCCCCATCCAGTTTGGCACCTCTGGACTCATTTCAGACATGTGCTGTGTGAACTGACTCCGTGATGGATTAATGACGTATCTCCTGTCATTGATTAAAAGCCCAAAAGACCATTGAAACCCAAAGTGCTTATGTAAGGAGAGGTTTAGAAGGGCAATCAGGATTTACACGGTAATTAATGTAATTACAAAATAAACCTCAGATGTCCACAGAGAATTAAAATCCATACTCCTAGGAGAAGAACCAGAGTTTTTAAAAAATAATATGATGAATCCTTGCACTTTGACTTTGACAGGCATATTCTTGATTACTAGCTGGAGAGGTAATGGAAGGTGTATTATACCCTGGAGGGTCATAAATCTTTCTGATTTAAATAAAATGAGGCTTAAGAGAGCAGAGTTTGCCTAATTTGCTATAAATTGACAATTTTGATTTATTAACAAGGACAAGGAAGTCACTAAGAAGTGCTGCTGCCATGGCTAATTATTGTTTAATCAGATGCCAGATGAAGCTAGACTGGCACAGGGGGTAACTACACAGTGCTGGCGGCTGCAAGTGATAAATATTGTCTGTGGTTTTATTTTTGATAATAACACTGAGAAAGTTTGCAGAGGGAGCTAAATCAGCTGAGGGGTGGGAGGGGTAGCACAAGAACAATATCAGGGTCTCTTCATAACCTGCCTTCTGTGCCATTTAGCAATAGTATTTCTCATGTTTATGAGCAGCAGGCAGCTCTGTTGTAGTATGGATGTGTCAGTGTAAGTACAGCTGTATAAACAGCAATCCTGAACTGAAAATATAAATCAGATTATGCTAGGTAAGTTCAGATTTATATTGAAAAACTTTTATTCCAAACTAGAGGTGGATGAAATAAATTAATTTTTCATGTTAAATTAATTGGCCTTTAAACAGCAGTCCTCAGAAGGCACATTTTTATTACCCCATTGGGACAGGTGATTGAAGAGTTAATTCATCCCCAGTGTGAGTGGGGATTCATCCCCGAGGTGTGGGTGTCTGTAGCAAGGTCTGTGTTGAGAAGGAGGAGTCACAAGATTTTTGTGAACAACAGATGATCAAAATCTTTCAACTTCCACCTGGCAATCTAAAAGCAGTCTGATCCAAAATTGCTGTGATATTATCCGTGCCCTGCCAAATAATTTGTATATATGCCTAAGCAGATGGATCTGACGTACGCCCTGCCAGCTCTTTGAGTTGTTTGACCTTGCCACTGAGCATCAGATACATCTTTTCCAGACTGAGGCTTAGCCCTTATGTCCGTGGCCAGAAAGAGCATGAACGGGGAAGACAGTGTCGCCTGGATGTACTGAAGAGCTTCACGCTGCTGTGTGTGGGTAACAGGGTGTGCCTGCATCTATCTGAGTATCAGTGCAGTCAGGAAATCGGTTTCAAACGGCCTCCCTGGTAAAATAACAGTCATTCCCAATGCTGTATGGTTTAGCCTTTCCTGTAAAAGAATTTAAGTTAATTTCATAATTTGAAGTTAGTTCCATTCTTCACACGGTTTACACATCTCTAATTGTTCAAAGGCATTCCCTTCCCAAAGCTGTGTTTGCAGGGATCACTGAGGTGTCCCTGAAGTCCCTCATGCTGCAGTTGGCACCAGATGCCCTGCTAGCCTTCATAACTGCTGTAAGACTTGCAGTACATGTAAAACTTCTGTTTATGATCCCTTTATAGCAAATACTGGGTTTCCCTGCCTTGAAAGGCTCTGAAATGCACAATCGTGAATAGAACTTGAGAGAATTTTCATACCAAACTTGTAACTTACTGTGTTGGCTGTGAGGCTGAATTCATGGTGTCGTGTTTCCTTGGTCAATTATGCAAAATTCTTCTTGTTTCTTCTTTGTATTTATGGCTGCTAAATGTATTTATTACAGGGAAAACTGCTGAACGCCTCTTTCTTTTTTCCCAGCTTAATTTTCTAGTGCAGTTGAAGTTTATGTGATAAAACTTTGTTCGTGAGACATCTCATTCCCTTCCTGCCCTGGAAAATTTCAATTTACCTTCCAGTTCTGACTATTTTTGGCAGAGGGATAAAGGTTTCAAGTGGTGAAAGAAGTCACTGGTAAAAAATGTTATTAGGTAGAAATTAGCATCAGTTTATACCTTATTGGATAGCTGCATGGCACAGCTTCAGGAAAACCTTTGATCAAAGTTCTCACTTTAATAAGCATAAAAGAAGTAAAACTCAAAGAAAAAAGCTCCATTCAAAAGCTCAGACTGAATTCTCTTTCTGTGCTGAGTGTCTGTGTCTTCTGTTGTTTCTGGATCTTTTCCCCCTCTCCTTTCCTCTCGTCCCATCCCATCTCATTCTTTTATACGAAGCATCAGGAAATCACTGTTACACACCACATTTAGCCCTTCCCTCTGCTGTTGGACCTTGCAGGTCTGAATTTAAGGGCAGGTCCCAGGCACATCCAGGTGTACTTAACACTCAAGTGTGTGCATCAACCTAGATCAGAATAATTCAGAAAGCTGATAAAATACTTGCCACGCTCTGTGGGAGCAGAGCACAGCTCAAGAAAGCGGCTGCAAGTGTCCATTTATTCTTCATTTCCCAGGATTAGGAGCTCAAAATGTTAAAGCTGGCAGATACTTGTAGGTTGGAATAACATTCCTGGATATACTCGTGGAACACAGTGTGCTTCTCAGTTATCTCTCTCTGAATTTTCCTTGCAGCCTATCATGAAGTGGAAGATTTACTAAGCCTTTTCCCTTAATGTAATGGTTTCTTATTAACTTCTGACCACGAAATCCATAAGACAAGTGTTTTAATGTTTGTGAGACTGAGAGTTGGATGTGGATGCATTACTCCCACTATTAGGAATGTAAAGGACAGAGTGTGCAGTACAGTGTCTTTATAGATGGTAATTTTGTCTGTTTTCCCTAAAAGCTTTAGCTGTATTTAGACCTTGATAATTAAGTTGTTTATGAAAATTTCCTGGTTCTTAATTTAAAGTCTCTATCAACTATATTTGTCTTCATTTAGTATTTTTACCAAACACATGAACGCTACCATCTGTTCTCCACATATACCATCTAAATAAAATTTATTATGAACACATTGTATGTTGTTAACAAGTCGAATAAACTCTGGTATTTCTGTTGTAGAGCTCATTTTTCCAGCATGCTGTGAAACACTGTGGTCATTGAACAGGGCTGTAATTAGCTGGAAAGAGGTCTCCCTATTCACAAACCGCTGAGGTTGGATAGACTCCTGCCTGTCTGCAGGTGTCTCCCTCGCTGCCTGGGCCGTGTTTCTCCTGCAGCCAGCAGGGATGGTTTTATGCACCAGGAGGTTTCCTGGAGGTGAGCTCTGTGCTGCCACCCCTTACCTGTGCCCACTGCTGACAGAAATGGGAGGAGGATCGTGCTGGGAGGGACAGAGTTCTAATCTCTGCCATGAGCGTGAATGAAACTCTCAGTCTACACTGACAATACTAATTCTTGAAAATTAATTGAAAAAATTATTGCAGTGGTTGAAACAGTGTCAAGACAAATGAGTGCTTTTTTTACTGTATTATCCCTTGTTCTTCCTGCTGAGGGTTCTTATTAGTTTTTGCTACTTGTTATTGGGTGTTTTATTGATCATGATATAATGTTCCCAGTATTGGATCCTTGTAAAAGCTGCAATTTGGCACAGCAGTGCTGAGGAACAGCTTGTAGATACAGTAATGCCCAGTATGGCTAATTTCAAACAAAGAACCGACTCTTTCTATGTATGGTGAATAGTTCTGTTCTCATTCACTGAAATATGGAGCTGGAGCAGCCCAGATAAAGTCTGGACCAGCTGAGGTACTTCAGCTTTAAAAGGACAGCTGGACTCTGAACATACATGTCTTCTAATAAGTTGCAGAAATTTCCTGTTTCAATGCCTAAACCTTTCCACTCCTACAGAAAATGAGAGAAAAAATATAAAAGTGTTTTGGATCTGATGCCTTCCTATTAGACTAGACAAAAATTTATTGTATCCTAGAAAAGCTCTAGAAGTAAAATATTGCACACAGAGGGACCTTCATCCTCTTTCTGTGAATTACTGAGACAGTCCTATCTTCTTGCCTGTCCTTGAAGCAAAGTCTGCACCTCTATATCTGCTTCCGACCTCATTAAAAGGCTCTTTAGTCTTGAAGCAAATAGACAATATTCTCCTTTGTAACAATAGTTATTTCCAGGCAATGGAACTTGAGGAGTATTTCCCAATTCACAGATAAATTAATTTTAGTGATGCTTGACAGCAATTCCATTTTTCCAGTAAGAAGTCTTACTGTAAATTGAGACTAGAGAATTGCATTATTCATCTGAAAGATGTTTCTAGAATGTCTTTAGGCTCCTCTGGGTAGTGACAGTCTCATACAGAAATAAAATGCCCTTGCTTTGCTGTAGATTTATTAGTACCACTATTTTCTGCAGCTTCTCTCCTCTCAGAGTTCTTTGTTTTCCAAAGTCTTCCTTATTAGAGAAGTTGTACTTGTTTTGTGAGCTCACAATGTGCTGTTGATAAAGTCAGCTCAGATAAGATAATCCTCAGAGAAGGATTAAGTGTTGTTTGCCCATTTATTACAGTAAGTAAACTGAGTCAGAGAGACTCTAGTTTTCTTAAAGCCACGTAGCAACTTAGTGTTGCAATTGTCTGGTTCAGCAGCACATTCTAATGGGTTTCCACGCTGCCTGAGGCCCAAGAAGCCAATAATTCAGCCATGTTCAGTACAGAAATGAGAGCAGAATTTGTCATGAGAAATTTCACGTGCCAGTGCAAGAGACTGAAAGGGCCTTGCTCTCATTTTAACATTTATCTTTATTAAATTTTTACAAGAACATTCAAATTAATCCGAGTAATTATAGTGGAAGTGATGGAACTGTTTTACATGGTGTTCAACTGTGACAAAACCCTTCAGAAAAACAGATGCTTTGCTGCTTGCTCTGCTTGGCTGCCAAGGGTTTAATATCTTAGTGGTACAGGGGTGAAGAGTTTGTATGAAATAGAAGTAACTGATGTTAGTGAAGTATCTTTATGATAATAAATTCTCCAGGCACACAGGAAAAGCATAAAACCCAACACCTTCCAGCTTCACCGCAGTAAGGTGGTAAACAGCCAGGGTTCAGGGCACAGATGGACGAGGGCCGGGCAGCGTTGGAGCAGGGCGGGAGCGGATCAGTGTCCCTGCTCACTGCGCTGCGGGCCACATGGTGCCAAAATAAAACCTGCGGGAGCTTCCCTCGGCCCCGTCCCAATTCTCGCCTGAGACATTTGGGGACTCGGGGTTTCAAATGGAGAAGGACAGGCTGCTTGGCAAGCGGAGCACGGATGGAGTGAAAGCCTCTGTGCCAGGCCTTGGGCGAGGGCCGTGCGTGCTGCCGGCACTGCTGCGCTGGGGGATGAACTCACAGCAAGGCACGGGGTGGCCAGGGCTTTCTGGTCTTCTTTGGAAATGTTTCTCTTCTGATTCGGCTGTGGAAAAGTCTGTCGCTCTTTCCTTGTATTTGCAGAAATTTTAAAATGCAAAGCTGCTTCTCCTCACTCTGGGGAATGCTGGAGACAGAGCCTCCAGAAATACAGCTTTGTTAACAAAGCTCCTCTGTGGTGTTGGATGAAATTATAGTATAAGAAGTATCATATATATATATATATATATATATATATTGCTGGAGGCCAACAGTATGAGGCTCAATAAGGTCAAGGCAAGGGTCCTGCCCTTGGGTCACAACAACCCCCTGCAGCTCCAGGCTGGGGACAGAGGGTCTGGAAAGCTGCTGGGAAGGAAAGGACCAGGAAGTGCTGCTCTGCAGAGACTGAACATGAGCCCATGTGCCCAGGTGGGCAAGAAGGCCAGTGGCACCTGGCTTGTACCAGAAATAGGGTGGCCAGCAGCATCAGGGCGGTGATTGGCCCCCTGTACTCGGCACTGGTGGGGCCACGCCTCGAGTGCTGTGTCCAGTTCTGGCCACCATCACTGCAAGGCATTGAGGGGCTGCAGTGTTTCCAGAGAAGGGAATGGAGCTGGGGAAGCGTCTGGATGGTCACATGAGAGGAGTGGCCGAGGGATCTGGGGGGCTCAGCCTGGAGAAAAGGAGGCTCGGGGGGACCTTCTCACTATCTACAACTCCCTGATGGGAGGGGGCAGCCAGGTGGGGGTCAGGCTCTGCTCCCTGGCAGCTGGCAATAGGACAAGGAGTAACGGCCTCAGGATGCACCAGAGAAGGTTCGGGTTGGATTATCAGGAAAAACTTCTTCACTGAAAGGGTTGTCAGGCATTGGAATGAGCTGCCTAGGGAGGTGATGGAGTGATGATCTCTGGAGGTGCTCAGGAAACAACTGGGTGTGGCACTCAGTGCTCCGGTCTGGTTGTCAGGGTGGGGATCGGTCAAAGGTTGGATTCGATCCTGTAGGTCTTTGCCATCCCAGTGATTCTGTGATAATCAGTGTGCCTCACGTCCTCACCATGAGTTTTCAGTTCTTCACACAATGGCAGCGTGTCCTACCTGCTGCAAAGTACTGAAGATTTCAGAGGTATTTGGAGGACTGAACCATATGACACATGAGGAAGAGCCGAGCACCAGGAGTGGACAGACCAGACTAAATGAACCCTGTACTAAAGTTCACACTCATAAGCTGATTTGGGTTTTTCATGCCTTCATTAGGCTTAATTGAGGCTGCACCAATTCAAAGATAAGCACTCCAGAGACAAGTTAAGACAAAAAAAAACAGCTACCTGGACTGAATTAGTATACCTCCCAAGATATTTTTCTTATCTTGACTGCAGTAATCTACCAGGTTTCCAGTAGATGAGCTGGCAGAGGTCCACTGCTAACAAGATCTTCAGCAGGAAGAGCAGAGCAATCTCTTGAACTTCTTGTGATTGCACAGATCCTTTGAGTATTGAGGTTTTTGGGTGGCTTTACTCCACCCTACTGTGTCAGTAACTGAAAAGCAAGACCAAACTCTTCAATGTATTTGCCAGTTTTAAAAATAGCTTGTTCTAATCAGCAGAATATAATGATCAGAGAAATGTATCTATTCCTGAAGGGCCAATAAAAAGTCAGTAGCAGTGGAGGTTGCCCCAGCTGGTGAGGTTCAGTTGGAGCTGAGGTATGTTCTAGGGCAATCTTTAAGGAGGGAACTGAGTCAATGATGAAATCTTGGTGTGTTCTGTGCAGAAATTCAAACTCAGCTCCCACCACACAAAGGGCCTCTCCCCCGTGGGTTCTGGCACTGGTAACGAGCAGCGCGTGCTGTTGCAGGGTTTAACTGAGTGCCTGGAGAATGCAGTTGGTGAGTGCTGACTCCACGTGGGCTCGTGCTCACTGCGTGTGGCCTCCTGCTTACCTTTGGTCTTGAGTCATTCTTTTCATTGTAACTAACATTAAAGTGTGTTAGAGTAATGGTGAAACCAGCTGTTTCCTTAAAACACTGCAATGAAAGAGTTCATCACAGTCTTGAAACTGAAATGATATGGAGATACCCACCAGTCCCACTGGATGGGCCCAAAGCAGTTGCCCTGCCAAGTTCTCACTGAAGCGATGAATAAATCTGATCATCAATAAAGAACATTAGGTGATGTCATGGGTCTGAAGACCACAGGCCTCTTCTAAGTGGTGCCACGCGTAGAGTGAAGGAACAAGAGACATTGATTCAGGTGACATGAGCCTTACTAACATTGTTTCTTTTCGATTTTCCCAAATAGGGTCGAGACTGCAGTGTGCCCATTAATTCCTGCATTCAAAATCCGTGTCAGAATGGAGGGACCTGCCACCTCACTGAGGCAAACAAAGATGGATTCAGGTAGTAGCTCAAAGTTCACTTAAAATGAGATGATAAAATTTAATGTGTTTTTGCTTTGCATTAATGCACTGTAATGGCTACTTTATAGAAAACTGCTGCTTGTGACACTTCTATTTGCCATACAAAACTATTGCTTTGGTTTCACTGGTGTGACATTTGGTTTCCTGTTAAAATGGCCTCCTTATTTCCTCATAATGGAATATACATTTAAGAGCTTTTGAGCGGTCTCTATGATCTGTATTGTGTTGCCTGTATCCTAATTTTCCTTGGGGCATTTCAGTCTCACATCTAAGCTGTTTTTGTGTTTGTAAAGTGAGCATCTGTTGCTTGACAACCAGATCCAAAATGTTTTCATACTGAAGAATCTTGCAGACAAACAGGCTTTAAAGAAACAATTAAAAAGCACGGGGAGATTGCCACATCTTAAGCACTGGGCCTGCAAGAGAAAAACCTCTGCAGCTGGATATTGTGGATTTCAGTTTGCCCATACAACAAAAATGTAGCATAGGTGGGGATACTCCAAGAGAAGTCCAGAAATTTTAATGACATAGCTGGGAGATCTGCACTGCTGCAGGCAATACTTCACAGCTAAGAAAACACAAGTTCGAGGCTTTGGTCAGTGGTTGTCGTTCAAGGTGATAGAAAGTTTCTTTTTTAAAAAGAGCTGCTGGAATTTTCATAGATTTGCTCCTCTGTATTTATGCTGTTTCTTGCAAAAGAAGAAGCAGTAAACAGAAGAAATGCCCCAACACCTCTCTGTGTGGCTGCCCATCCTCAAGAACTCCCCGCTTCCAGAAGCAGATGCAGCACGTCACAGGACACTGGTGATACTACAGTGGAAAAGCACAGGTTGATGGGGATGAAGAGGCACTGTCAGGCTCCATAATGAACAGCAATTGGAGGTTTTCCAGTGTGGAGAACAGGAGCAAACATGGCCACATCTCCATGAGAGACAGTTTAGGGCTCAGAGGGAGCACCTGTGACAGCCCCTGAGCAGACCAGAGGAGCCTCCTGAGTCAAGTGGTCCAAGTGGTCTCTTGCTTGACAGACTCTGTAGATTCTGATGAAACCACTCCTCTGATCTGATCTACCTCCTCTTGATTCAGATTTTAACAGGCTCAGCAACTTTTGGAGTAAAAGTTCAGGCTCAGTTTCTACTTGAGAGAATTTGTGGTCTGGTGGTCTTTGGTTCACTTTCCTTTCTGGTCACTCATGTACATAGCTTTTTCCAGCTTGTGCCATAGCAAAACTGTACCATATTAGAATATCTGGAGTTTGTCACTCAGTACTCATTTTTCAAAAATACAGCTGATACTAAAAATGCAGTAGTAAAACATTTTATAAAATACCCGTAATCCTAGAATGAGAGCCCTCAGCTTATATTTCAGATTGGGTTTTTCTTTAGCATTTTTGTTTTGTTCTGTGGTAGAAGATAAAAAGTTTCGAATGACCTGAATTGAGAGCTACTTCTGAATTTCTCTCATGAATTGAATGAATTTTACAATTTCAGAAGCTTTGCTTCAGTTCCAAATGAGCATTGTTTTTGAGATCCTTTATAAAACTGCAGGGGTGGTTTTGTTGCTGAACAACATTCGAAGCTTTTTAGGGAAGGATTCTGCTTTTATAGCTATTTATATAGTTTCAGTTGCTCTAATAAAAGACACATAAAACCATATCTCATCAAAACCCTGCTGCATGAAATTGGATGTTCAGCATATTCGTTGCTCCATTTTCTCCTTGTGTTTAATTCAGTCAGTCCACAGCCTCTGTGGCTCTGCAGGACTGTGGAGCTTTAGCATGGCATAGGCAAATGTGATGTGGAGATGGAACAGTGACAAGGAAGATGTAGAAACATTCTGAGATTGGATTTGTTTGGTTGGGTTGGGGTTTTTTGGTGGGAAATCTCTCCAGTGGATGGCAGCAGTCAGAGTTATGTGCATATAAATTGTGTTCGCCAGGATGGGAAAACGCTGCCCTGCATTAAGTGCTGTGAGGAAGCGGATGTCAAAAACATTTTCATGAGAGGCCTCCTTGGATTTTTTTGTTGTGTGGCCTGTAAAAGAAATTATATCTTCTGTATATTCTCTTCCCTAGGGAAATATATTCATACACAAGCCCTGCTGCCAAACTTGTCAAATCTTTACTCTTGCAAAAAGGAAACTTAAGCCAAAGCTCTCTCCCTATGAAATGCCAAGCTGTTTAACTCTCAAGTTTCTGTGGCCTTAGACAAGAAAATTACCATTTGAAATAATGCTGAGGTGGTGATGTTCCCCCCAAAGACAGGAAACTCTTAGTTATGACTGAGATTCCAGCCCGATGCCCCCGCTGTGCCTGGTGCCCACGACGGCTCTCAGCAGCAGGGGCCTGAGGCACTTAGGTTTGCTGGAATAGCAGATCCTGGTGGGACAGCCAAGGGCAAGGGTTCAGCTGGAGTTACTCCGTCCTCTTTTACCCTTGCATTTTTTCAATCCTGAGTAATTTTCATATTCTCTTCCTTCAAGTAGGGGCGACCTCTGTGTTGAAGAATAGGTGAGTGACACCATGTGGCTCAGAGGACTGGAAACGTGAACTTCTTCCTCCTTTTGAGTTGTTCTAATCTAATCTATGTCTGCCTTGCCTGAAGGTTGCCAAAAAAGTCACTTATTGAGACTGATAAAAGAGATGGCCAGTGAGACATGTCCTGGTGTTTCAGCATTCCTGGAAGGGAGCTCTGGCAGGAGCAGAGCTGTCAGCTCTGCTGCAGTTACCCACAGGCAGCAGCTGATCTCTGATAACCTGCGGAGCTGGGAAACAAAGGCTCTGGGTTATTTTAACTTTTCTCCATATAAAACCCCCTTCATTTCCCAGATCTGTTTTTTTAGCATTTTCCACAAACTGTAAGTGCCCTCATAAATGTAAAATCCTGGAACTGATTAACTGCCTAGTGTTAATTCTGCCTAGTTCAAGGAAAAACATTGTCCTTCCAGACTTACAGGCTACTCCATTGGGATCTAGATGTCAAAGGCTTCTTTACCATGAAATTGTAATATTCCTGAAAGAATTTACTATCTCTATTTAAAAGCTGATTTTTTTTTTTTTTGGAAACTTGACACACTGTATGGATATCTCTGTTAATAAACAGATGCTAAATTGTTTCATTATAGTTTATTTTTAAAAAATCTAATACAGTAAACTTTAAAAGTTGCCGGCTTAAAAAAAAAACTTACAAAATGCTTCGGGTCCAAAAGGTTACCCCAAAATGTTGCCATTAAGCTTTGTGTTCCCTTGCAACTTCATGAGGATAATGGGATGTTATTTAATTCTTTATGGGAGAGCACAACACCAATCCCTAAACAGGAGGAATAGGGAATTTGGACCTTTATTAGAACACAGCAACTTAGGAAACAGTTGTTTCCTGCCTGGCTCCGTTGTTTCCAAAATCCACATGAAATGCTGTCTCACACTGCTTCACTACTGAGTCACTGAAAAGTTTTCTTCATTGTCTCTGGAACTCATTTTCTCCCTGGGTCAGCTGGAACCCAAGTTTGATGACCTTCCAGTCACTCAGCAGACTTCATTTTTCTTCTAAGCTTTTTCTGGGAGAATGCATACAAACAGTCCCAAACTGCCACTCTTTCAACATGTGGTTCAATCCGGGTCCCAGGTTGTATGTTTTATCTTTTAATTTCAGGCCTCATATCTGGCACATCTGAATGAAAATCAAAATAAGGAATCATACATAAGCAATAATGTAAAGACTCCCTATACTACATAAGGACCAGTAGCCAAATGTCATCCATTATTCTGACATTTCCCTGAGTATGGAATGTGTCCTAATACTGAGCAATTTATGTTAACAATCCCAAATGAATTGTAACTAATGGTAACTCCACTGTGAACCATTACTGTGATAGTATTTAATAATGTCATTTTTAATTGCACACATCCAAGCTGTCCCAATCCTTTTGTGGAAGGAAAATGGTGTTACATTCACATAAAAAAATCACCAGCACAAAGCCACTCTTGTTGCTTTTCTTTAAATGGAGAGAAAAATTTCTGTTCCCAAACTGAGACCTTGTCTTCCAAGTTGCAGCCTGGAGCATATTTTTATGACCGAGTTATAAACCCCTGAAAATGGGGTTTTATAATCAAAAAGCAAGACATGATGAATGTATCACTGTATTTAATTAGATGTCTTTAACCCCCTCCCTGACACTTGCATTGCCACAAAAGATGGTGTGCCAGCTCTTCTTTCCTCTCCTCCTCCTGTGATCCTCTGGCTTTGGGTCAGCAAGAGGACATGTTTTATTAGCAATAATGAGCTTGAGACAGGAAAAGAAAATATTCCTTATTGATTTATTGTGTCCTAAATTGGATTTATTTGAGCAGTTTGTTTTTGGTTATTCATGGTGAAGGTTTTCTGACTCCCGTGACCTATGGATGGTCCCTGCAGAATGAAGATGACTCTGAATGTGACCAGTGTCCCTCTTCTGTACCCATTTGGAAGATCTTAGTGTTGTCGTGGCTCAAGACACATTCCCTTCCCGTTTTTTCTCCTCTTTCTTAGTCCTTTCTGAGATTGCACATCATGAAGAATGCTCAGGATCCAGCCTGGGACTACTGAGGGTGGATGCAGAGCTTTGTGCCATCCCTCCCTTGGGAGTCCCCGCACTCTGCTCAGGCTGTGGTACACAGGAGGAAGGGAAGGAAAAGTCCTGAAGCTTTCTTCACAGATTCTGAAGAGCTCCTTTTCCTCCAGGGCTTTCCCCATCTCCACCCCATGACACCTACATAAAGCAGGATAGCCACTTCACGTCCACCTTGTCCGTCGGAGCTGAAAACAGCACCCTGTAGCTGTGTCTGCATTGGAAATCCTCTTGGTTTCCAAAAGCAGTGGATGGCAATTAGTGTGACTGCTGCTGTGCTTTCTGGTTTTCATCCTCATCAATCAGTAGTGCTTTTTATTTGTTCAGTTCCTTTTCTGCCACCGGAGCCTGCGTAAGAAAGGAAATGAACAGCTGAGTGAATGTGTAGTTTGGACTGGAGTCGAAACAACCCTTTCTGTGACTACTGAACAGCAATGCTGGCACTTCAGAACTGACACTTCAAACATCATTGCTGGCTTCTCAGAAGCCACTGATATTACTGGAGCACTTAACTCATGTTTTTAGACTCTCTTTTAGGAAACTCTGGCCTCCACCTCTTCATCACTTACAGATAGTTTAAAATATAAAGGTTCTGTTTGTAACTGTAGCTTCTAGATCTAGAGAGGAAATGGAGATTGAAAAAAAATCAAGCCATTCTTCAACCATTTAGTTTGTTACACTCCCTCTAGGGACCATACATCACACTTTTGTGAGATAAAATGTCTGGTGCAATTATTCTTCACTAGTGTCCACATCCTCACAGAACCATTACCAGCTCTGCCATGGTCTGTGTTTTAGTTGAATTATCTGGGCATCATCAGCCCTTCTCCAAATAGATGCTGGGGGAGCTGCAGACATACTGAAATCTTACAGCACTTGTAAAAGCAATCATTCCCAAACATTTCTTGTTTGGACAAGTGACAAAGTAGTAATGAGAAGAAAACGCTCATGTCTGTAAACTCAACTCAAGCTGCTGTTCTTTGAAGAGGCCGAGGTATCTGAGAGCTGCCAAGTTGTCCTGTGATTGTGCAGTCCTCAGCAGGCAAATGTCCACATTCTCACAAAAACATTAACAGGGAAGCCAAGGATTTGAATATTGTGATGAATGTTTACTCTCCTGCCCTGGAGTTGCTTACTTCAGCTAGGGGCCAGAGTTATCAATAAAGCAGGCAAAGGGAGCATGGCAGAGGCTGGCTCCTGAGGATGATTTTTGTCTCATGTAAATAATTACACGACCCCAGGAACCATCAGACTGCATCCTTCACCAAACATTTGGGGTTAAATTGCTCTATGCCTCACAGCAGCAGCAAATTTGGCTCCAACTGACTTTTAATGTTTTACTTTCAGCTTTATACTGCCAACCTCCTGTCCCTTTAGATCCATGCTAACTTCTCGGTTTTTTTTTTTTCCTCCAAAGCTGTTCTTGTCTTCTTGGGTATGAGGGGGAGAGGTGTGAAATAAACCCAGATGACTGTGAAGATAATGACTGTGAGAATAACTCTACATGTGTGGATGGGATCAACAACTATGTGTGTCTCTGCCCTCCTAATTACACAGGTAAGAAAGGGCCACAACCAGAGAACAGGAATCCACGAGAAGTGCCTGAAGGGAAGGGTCCAAATTCATGTTTACTTTGTGCATGAGCATATAATTAACTGAAAATCTAGTCCTATTTTAAACAATCTGAATTTCTTCCTGGAAAAATGTTAATTCTACTGATATTGCAGTACATGTGCTCACAAACATGGCCACTTTCCTGAGTCAAAATACTGATGCCTCATTGTAAAATACATTAAAAAACAGTATTTAAGGGATCAGAGAAATCTCTACTTCAGTGTGCACACTCTCAGTATTGAGCTGAGCCTGGTAGACACCTGTCCTGAATCTTGGAAAATCTTGGCTTTGGGGGCATGGCTTTCACCTGAGATCTCAGAGGTCTGCGTGTGTTAAATACAGTGAGCCTGACGATGTGCTGCTGAATTCCTGATCTCCATCTCACAAGTGGGGAAGCAAAGGCTGTGTAAGAGACTGCAGGCTCAGGTGCTGTCTTCAGTGTGACCCAGGTCAGGGAGCAGGGTCAGCTGCTGAGTCCATGGTCACAGGGGTGGGTGATGGAGTTAGAAATGGGATCAGTGTCTCCAGCATCCTGCACGGCAGATAAATTCCTTCCTAAACCTTCTGCGAGAGCAGAGACTCTCCTAAGTGGAATCTAAAAATGGTTTTCCTCAAGCCATTCTGGAGCATTCTGTGGACTCGCTCACATGGTGTTAGCCCAGCCCTCCTGGCTCAGCATGGAGGGTGAGGAAACACCTGCAGGAGTTCCTGCTCCAGCCTTTGAAATGGGGTTATTACCTTCTGAACATGGAGAAGCAATGAAGGGCTTCTTGTACACTGGAATATATTACATGTCAGGGGATTTAATGAGGATCAAGCTTGAGTGGCTGAGTAAGGCAGGAGGAAAGCTTCTAAAATTTCCAAACTCTTAAAATACTTCTGTGGCTGATACAGAGGAGGCCCATGTAAATCTTCAGCTGAGAAAAGCCTTATGACTCAAATGTACATTTATTGGGTCTCTAAAATGATATTTCTGCCAAAACCTAAAAAAAATCGGCTTAGCAGAGTAAAGAGTTTTGCTTGTAGGATGTTGAGCCCATTGTGCTTACTTGTGCACTATTTATGTCAGCTACTCTTGGGTGGTTCCTAACAGAACTCAATGCAAGGAGGCAGAGTCTTTCCATTTACAACAGGAAATGGATTTGCCCAGCCAAGAAAAGACATATCCAGTAAGGAACTGAATCCAGCATATATGCAAATGCACTTTCCTTTCCACAGGATTATTGCAAATTTTTTTTTTCCAGACGATAAAGGTAGGAAAGAACTAGATTGGGATTTCTTCTCAAATGGCCATCTGGGTAAGGGCCAGAGAACTCATGTAATACTTCAGAATCAGTTTGAAATATTTTTAATCGACTTCCTGTGGTTTTTGTTTTGTTGATTTTTGGCTTTGTTTTTTGATTACCTGAACGTTGTCTGTGCTGTGCCTGTGCTGATTAGCAGGAGTTTTGGTGAATACCAGACCTCAGTGTTGCCGTGTGGGTATACACAACCACACAATAAGCATGTGCCATCATAGTGCAGGCAATAAGTTTGATTACAATTGAAACAAAAGGAATTTTTGAAGAAAAGCAGGAAATACTTCCAGCAAATATGATATGAATCATAAGTGAAAAAGGTTGCAAAAATAAGGGTGTTGCTTAAATTAGAATCTGAAGGGTTACAATAGTTCTTGTTGCTTAAAATAGGAAGAGTTTAGTGAACTGTGATACCAGAATTGCCTTAACTTGCTTTACCTCCATTTTGGAGGGGGATATTTCATCCAACCTGATCAGTCCCCTGGAAGGACTGACTGCAGTGCAGCTGGCTGGGCTGAAATGTCCCTCAGAGCTACCCCTGGCCTCAGAGCAGGACAGGGAGCAGCATAAAATGGCTGGAAGAATTGAAGCCATCAGCCAAACAAAAGTACATACAAGCCAAGCAAACCTGAGAAATGGTTCTGAGGGTCCTTAAGAGTTGAGTCCAAACACAGGAAAAGGGGCATCATATGAAGTTGCCCAATTGACTGAACAGAAGTGGAGGAAATGCCATGGAAGCACAGAGGCAAGTCATGAAAACACACCTTGAAATGGTTTGTGTGTCTGACCTGGAAAGAGAGGGATCTACTGACCAAAGAGTTTGACTGAAGTCTCCTGTGACATCCAGGGCATCTCTGTGTATATTCTCTTTAGATAAACCTTTTTGTATGGAAGGAATATCTGAAACTACTATGGCAGCATCTATTAAAAACAACAAAAAAAAGTAGGAGCAGATGAGTTCAGTATTGCACAGTGTACGCTCAGAACAGGGAAGGCCAAGAGTTCAGAGAGAAAGCATTTCCCTCCAGGGGTCAGGAGTGCTTATTCCTGTGCTCAGAACTGTGCACGGAGGTACCTGCCTCTCTCTGGTGCTGACTGTGCTGAATGTTGTGTTATCAAACTGTGTGTGCTCCAGCGTTGCCAAGTGTATGGATTTGATCTACATGTGGATGAGCAAAGAGTGGATGGGGGGTACTGTCCAGGGAAGCAGTTTTCCTGTGAAGTAGTCTGGGGGACAATGAATTCTCAGTGCCTGAAAGGGCACAAACATCCATAGCTAGGGTGCATCTAGCAGGACAGAAAGTGCAGGTGCTATCTCTTTATGTTCTACCCAAATATTCTCCTTAGTTCTGTTGTTAACAAGTAGTAGGCAGACAGAGCAAGCTTTTTTTTGCTTTTTTTTTTCCTCACCAATGCTTGTGCAGAAAATAGAAATTTCTTTAAAAAGTTCACCATCTGGGCTTTGTGGCTGAACGAATCCAGACCATCCATTTTTATCAGTGTAATTATGCAAGAGTGGTTGGTTCTAGGTGCAAATGGGATTTCTCAGCTGTAGGTAACCCCCATGTTCAGTCAGGAGTGGTGCGTCTTGCACTGGAGCTGTTTCTGCACTGACAGCCTGGGATGTTTGTAGTAACCTGAGCTAGAGGTGCCCAGCTCAGTTATTGCAGATTCCTGCTTTTCTCCCCTGCCAAGCAGGGAGCCCGAATCCCTCATCACTCCTGTGCTCTTGGATGCCCCAATGCTGGTAACGCTGCAGTGATATTTCAGTAAACTCTGCATGTACAGAACAAATGTATGCTGTGACACCAAAAACAGTCAAAATGCAGGGAGGAAGAAGATCCAAGAGCGTGTTTGTGTGTTGTTCTATAAGAAATAGTCAGGGTCCCCCTTGGCTTAGCTGAGTAATGGTTAAATCATGATAGTAAATCTTGTGTTCCTAAATGAAATACAAATTAAAAATGAATGTGTTGAAAATTTTGACTGTTGACAGAGTCACAGTATCCAGGCTTTGGTTTTTTCCATACCTTAGTGTTTTCCTGCTCTATCTGCTGTCTGCCTGGTTTTACTTGTTATAGCCTTTTTAGGGAACAATATCCCAAATTATGATACATGAATTTTGCTTTCATTGGTTGGAAAAATGAAGGCCAAAAATCTTTCTTCAATTAATAAGATTTTGCAGTGTTTTCTTTTAAAATTCTTTTACAGTCTTTCCCCCTACTCAGAGTAGATGAAAAATGGCCAATTTGTTAAGTGACTGCTGAGGAAGGAATTTCCCACACTCCAGCCCCATTTCACTTTCATTTAAAAAAAGAAAAAAACCCACACCAAAAAGCAGCCCACACTCACACAATAACCTCCTTCCTAGTTCTTTTCCATCTATTAACTTTAAAACAATGTGGAATTACAAATGGATTCCATGAAGTAGTAAATGCAAGTTAAAAAGACAAAACTGAGAGGAGTGGAGGCAGACAGCTGAATGCCATAAAAAAGCTTCAAGCCCATACCCACCATCACCAGGTCTCCTCACCATTCTTAAAGTAAGTATTTTCAATATTTGTTGATTTGTTGCCTGCATTTAAATAACCAAACCAACACTCATGCTGTGTAGCAGAGTCCTGATGGCTTTAATTGTCACCTGATGCCTTATTTTTCCTCTGCCCAACTGGTTATTTTAATCCTGAAGCTAAATTATAAACATGTAATTCCTCCAGGACAATCATGTACCCAAATGCAGCCAGGTCTGAGCAGTCTGGGGCTGGTTTACGACCTGCTTGGACCTTTGGTGGTTTACAGCTCCTCCTTACAGTTTTGTAGGCTCTCCTCCCGCTCAAAAAGAAACATTCATAGGGACATCAAAAGAGAAAGATGTGAATTAGATCAGCCACCATGGTTCTTGTCTTTTTTGTATTTTTCTAATCTCTGCCTTTTAGCATGGCCTGTCTCCAGCTATTGATACAAACATTGTGTTTTCTCTCCAGCTTTGTCGTGTAGGAATGTAGGGCAAAATGCAGAGAGCTTTTCCCTTCCATTCCTTTTTCCTGTTCACTACTGTTCCAGACCTCCTTCAGAGCCATCGCTGCTTTGCTCCTAGATTCAAACACAGAATCTCATCCCTCCAAAGAATCCAAACACAGAATCTCATCCCTCCTGTCCTCAGCCTCACTGCCCTCTGTGCCTCCATGTGAGGAGGGGTCCCAACACACACAGAGGAACAAATGGGCAGCACCAAACACGTCCTGGGTGCTTTGAATGCTTTTGTGCCTTGCCTGCTAGTTTTTTTGGTTTTGTTGTTTGCTGTGACTTTTCCTCCTCCTGTCTGATTTTAGCAGAAGCAGAAATATGTAGCACTTACACACCAAGAAAAGCCAACCAGGAAATATATTCCTATTTGCCAAGGATCCTAAAAAGCCTGAACAATACCCACACCTCTTTGTTCTGAAACCTAAAAAAATAATTAGTGGCTTCCACTACTGAAAATAGGTCTTTACTAAAATACACAGTAACCCATGGCAGAGAGAGGGCGGGAGCAAGTGTTTTAAAATAGTTTGCTTCCCTGGGAAAAAGTTGCGAGCAGTTTGTATCACTGAAAAAAAAATCTCTCTAAAAATAAATAATACTAAAAAAAAGCTAGGAACTATTTCTGGTTTGATGTGTTTGGAAGAAAAGGCTAAGATTTTTTTTACCTTAGGGGACCTTGTGGTGTCCTGTGGTAGATGGTATCTGAGATTTTTGCAGCTCTGCTACTTTTAGAGCCCAATTCCCTGTTAGTGATTATGGGCCCTATTCCTGGAGTGTCCCATGGTGGCAACTCTGCCTGGCCAAAGCCAAGCACCCGCTGCGGCCAAACAGCTCCAGAGACAGCAGCTGGGGGCTGGCCTGGGGCTGTCACTCCGTGCTGGAGCCCTCCCATCGCTGCCTGCTGTGACACCGATGTGGCACCGATGTGGCACCGATGGGGCTCTGTCCCCGAGCCGGGCACCAGTGACCCCTGCACAGGCTGAGGTGGATCATGGCACTGAAGCTGCTTTTTCCCCCCTGAGTTTTTGCCACAGGAACAAGGAGGTTTGAGGTAGCGTGGTTCAGCATTGTGGTTCCACAGGGATCTGGAGTGCCTAATAAATGCTGGAGGCTTAAACAAATACTTAACTATCAACTTGTTTTAAATTTTGGAACTTCAGCCATAATTTCCTCAAGACAGAGAAAATTGTGGTCAGAGATTGGTGTGTTTTCTTCCTTTTATTTGAAGGAGTTCTGCCTTACATGGAAGTTTCTCAGTTTTAGTTACTTGGCAAATGTGAAGTGTACTTTCTTTCTGTTTGAAACATAAAAAGGCACCCACATTTCCCAGTTGTGCAACTTGGAATGAGAAGTGCTGGAAGACCTGGAAGGTTTGGGCTTTGTTCAAGAGCCTAAGCCCATTTCCATCCCTGTTCTATTAAGAGAGAACCACATGTCGTTGCTATCAGATTGGACTCTTATCTGACTGTACTGGAAGGAAATAGCACAGCAGCTGGCAGTGCTGCAGCCTGTCTTCAGTCTCAGTGTGTGTGTCCTGCTATGCTGCAGTGCTCAGCTCCAGCATCTCCTCTGGTCAAATTCCCATCTGTAAAATGTAAAGAGTCATGTTTGTGGAATAAGATCTACCAGAGAATTTCTCCTTGTTCATCAGGACACAGCACGTCTGTAAGAAAATGGAATGTCAGCTACTGTTGTCCTTTAGGATGAGCGGAGTGAATCCATCCCCAAATGGGATGTGTGAGTTGCTAAATCCAGCCTGTCAAGAGACACAGTGGGAAACAAGCAAATCAGCCTGCTCCTGAAGAACTGTGTGCCGTGGAAGGGACCCACGCTGGAGCAGTTCTTGAAGGGCTGCAGCCTGAGGGAAGGACCCACGCTGGAGGAGTCCATGAAGGACTGGATCCCATGGGAGTTCTGGAGCAGGGAACGGGATGAGGAGAAAGGAGTGGTGAAGACAAAGCAGTTTTAACAGGCTCCAGCCCCCATTCCCCACTCCCTGCTCAGGCCAGCAGGAATCCACTGCGTGTCCAGTGTCCTCTCTGCCAGCCCGGGAAGGGCATCTCAGATAACGTGTGGCACCCCAGGTGTGACCGGCTGCACTAGATTCTGTGGATAACTTAACTGATCCCTAACAGATTCCAGACAAATTGGAAGACATCCATATAAATAAATACAGCTCACAAATGTAGGGTGTCCAGCAAAATGAGGATCTTTTCCAGACACAGTGGTTCTCAGGAATAATGCTTTAGGCAGGTCACCACCTTGTAGGGGCACTGGAAACTGTCTGGTTCAGTTAATGTTTCCCACACCGTATTGTGGGGCATTTCGGATGCTGAATATGGTTTTTCATACTTCAGCAGTACAGAGAACACATTCCTTCCTCAAGATTCTGAAACAGTGAAAGGACCATTATTTCCCTGCCCAGATCTGGTTTTACCCATTCTCCCTTTGTTTAACCTTAAGGTTAGAGATAATTGCTCCTTGAATCTGAGAAACAAGCCACAGTGGGAATCCCAGTGTGGAGTCGAACTTAAGGGTTCCCACTTAACAGGTCAAAACCTGGTAAGTGAAAACTTGAGAGTTTTTAACAATTAAGACAGGATAAAAAGCATAAAGTAACTTTTTGCCTACTAAGTACTGCGGGCAGTGTTTGTCAAGCAAGAGCAAATTTCAGTGATCATGCAGAATTCACACTGCTACAGTGCATTCCAGGTAATTTCTTCCATGTTTTTTGTATCTAACATGGTAGCATTTGCTGCTGAAGGATTTTCACAGAGTTTCTCATTTATTCATTGCAGGTTGAAATAGTTTGGAAGTAAAAAATTCATTTTTTTATTTTCTTAGATGAGCCTCAAATTATTTTCATCAAACATCAACAACATTCCTTACTGAATTACTTCCTTGGAGGAACACCCTGTCTGTTCCACCCAACCATTTTTAGGTTCAGTGTTCTGAAACTTCCAATTGGCACTGACTTCTTTTTAATGACTGAAAAGAGAGAAGGGGAAAACAAAACACAGAAAACATTTCTTCCGATACAAGTTATTAGATATAAAATGAGTAATGTCTTATGAGAAAAACAGCAGAGTGTTTTTTATTAGCAGCAAAGAGACGAGTTCCATTCGGACTTACCTGGCAGAGCTCAGAATGTTGCAACACACTATTTAACCATGCACCCTGTGCAGCCTGGAAGGGTTCCCTCCATGGATACAGCCCAGGCCTTCTCCTTCTCCATTCTTTCTTCACCATAAGCACGTTCCTTTTCTCAAGCAGTGTTGTGAAATTCTTGACAGCACATTTACTGCCAGTCTTGCAGGCCCTACTAAAGCTTCTCTAGCATTAAGGACAGGAATATTTTCTATGTTGTTTTGTCAGTATATTACACCAAAGTATCACCCAGCTGACACATGGAACAAAAGAAAAATCTTTGGACTCATTGGTTGCAAATTGATGCTCTACATTGCCTTTTCTGAACTGCAGTTTCACTTACAGATAAATAAGTAAAATACTTTTACTGCATCCAGTTTCTCTTTTACTGATTAGAGAGGAACAGTGTAAGTTGGATCCTGGTTTTAAAAGTCTAATGGGGCATGAAATAAATAGCTCTCATGACAGCACAGAACGGAAAAAAGATAGATGATTATTAAACTGTGTGTAAAAGTCATCTTTATTGCCCTATTGTTGTTTTGGCTTCGTTCTGAGACGTGGGGAAGGCTGCAGAAAAGACTAAGCATGTTTCTTGGCAGCTCTTCATAAGCAGTGAGCCCTGTGGAAAGCCCCATGAAATTCATGATTCTGTTGAAAAATAAGACCAGGAAAATGTTGCATGAGGCAAAAAAAAAAAAAAAAATTTAAAATTGCTGTGGTTATTTAAGACAATGAACAATGCTGGTGAAGGGGACAAGGGAGGTATGTTTGAAGGGACAGAATACCTTGGCTATTGTTTGGGAATTTTTTTTCTCTCTCTCTCTTTTTTTTTTTTTCTTTTTTGTTTTTTTTTTGCATGAGTCACCAGCGAAGGGAGATCCACCTGTTAGAGTTCCACCTGTCAGTATAACTTGGTTCTAATCTGAAAACTGCAATATTTTGTGGTAGATCAGACTGCTCCCTTCATCTGTCCAGTGTCTGCTTGCATGTTACCTATTCTCTTCAGCTTTGATTAAAGAGAATAAGTGTGCCTTGATGGAACAAAAAGCATTATTTGGGAGTAAAAGAGTTGTTTATCTGATTTGAAAAGAAATGCAGCCGTGGTTTTCCTGCCACTTTTATGGAAGCGCTTCAGAAACCCGTGTGTACCCAAATTGGAGCTGTGATTTGAGAATATGTAGGAGAGAGGAAAACGGGGAGGTTGGATGGTTTTCTGCACTTGGGAAAGCATTACACTGAAGTTTTCTCTTGTTTTAGCACGATCAAATATCCTGCAGAAAGAGAATCAGTGCTGCTAGGAGTTGGCCTAAGATGAATGTCCGGTTTGTTCTTAGGTTCACATAACTATCCAGTGAGAAATTTGGACTAGACCTTTAATTGCTGCACAGAGAAGCAGCCCTGTGTCACTCCAAAAAAAAGAGGATCACATTTTTCCTCTGATACTGACATTAAAGCGACCAATGAATATTGAGCTCTCGGGCCTGAGGGCAGATTTTTTGGCCCAGATACTTTCTGAGTGAATAAAATATGAGAAAGACATTGTGTAGCTGGTGCCTTGGGTTTGCTTTTCAAAAAGTGTTTTATTTCCCTGGCATGCTTTCTGCAGCATCCACTGAACATTGGTGGAGCCTGAAATAATGACCAAGAGGTATTTTCTTCCTGAGATGAGGCTGCTCTAGTTGCAAGGCGTTCCCAAGTGAGCTCCCTAATGAGTGATAGATGGGAAAAATAACAGGAAGGATCCTTAAATGTTCCAAGTTTTGCATGAAAAATATCATTTTTTTGGATGCTGTGTTTGGTACCTAGCCTAGAATTCTCCTACATTTTGATAGTGGTGTCTTCAGAATGACACAGTGAGTCATAATATTTGACATTTGGGGAGATTTTTACTGGATCTCTAAGCACTTGTCAAGACTGTTCAGAAGAATACTTTAAGAAGAATTATGGTTTCCTTTGAGAGTTTTGATACTGTTCATATTTTTTTAAAGCCTCTTTCCTTTTCTTCAAAACAAAACGAAAGAAAAAATAGAAACTTCAAAAGTATGTATTGACCATTTTTAGTGAAAGCGTAGTTGAAGGCATCTATCCACACGCTCTTCAGCTATTAAATGGTCTTCCAAAATTATTTCCAGCTTTAGCTCATTTGAGCTCTTTTAATGTCACCAGCCAATTAATTTTTTTTGATGTTTATTTTCACATCAGGTTCGTAGCACACGAGGGCCATGGGGAATGTGAAGATGCCAAACTGGCAGTTCTCCAGGCATCGTAGCGAGGTCCGACCTGCTCACGTTCAGGTCTGCCCAGAGGCTGAGGGAGTGCCTTTGTGTGTTAGTTACCGGGAGGGTTGGGGGGCTGTGGATTTGGGGATTGCAGTAAACAGACCTGTCCCAGTTCTGCCACCCCAGAATGTGTCGATAGCTGTCCCCAGTGCTCATAGCTGTGAGAACTGAACATCTCTCATTGCTTTTGAGGAGCAACGAAGTACAGTGGCAAACCTCAAGCCCAGTGAATGATCTGTTTCCCTGGTTCCCATGGATCTGCAGTGTTCAGTTTCTCTGGCACATCCCCCTTCCTGAGCTGGATATGTTCATATTATTTGCACAGGGTTTGTCCAGGGCTGTAAAAAGACTTGGTAGCATTTAACAGTGGTGGCTTCCTGGGATTCCTTGGCTCCAGATGGAATTGCTTGTCTTATAACTGATGTTGTGAACAATGAACTGCAGGTTGCCATGCCAGACTCCCCTGGTACTGCCAAACCCAGCCCACCGTGAAGTCCAGGAGGGTGTGTATGGCCCATGAGGCTGGAGTTTGTGCTGGCAGTGCCCCCTCCCATGGCTTGTATTCCTGCTCTCATTTACACTTGACAGCTCTCAAAAGCAGATCTAGGACGTGTTCCATGTTTGAAACACACAAAAACAATTGAGTAATTTTTTTTCAAAAATGTATTATACTTCCATTCTAACAGGAAGATTCATATCAGGAGCTGTGTATCTTGTACTGGAGGGAGGCTGGACACGTGGGAGCAGTAACCTGACAGAGCATTAACAAACCACGCCTACCAGCATCAGAGTCATCCTCAAAATTGTGCTCTCGGCCAGCCCGCCAGATCACAGAACTGATAAAAGATGGATGGTTCTGATTTGCATTTTCCATCTGAATTTTGATGTTTGTGGTTTGCTCGGCTTGTGTTTTCAAATGTTTCTCTGTGACCACTAGAGTGTAGAGAAATGTAAGGATTTTTGAAAATGGCATTTCTCCCAAGGCAGGTGGAGCTGCAGCTCCATGAAAACCTTCCAGAACAATGCCAGCCCACCAGTGCCTCCCACGTTACCCTTTCCCCCACCATTCCCCTGGCCTGTTGCTTATGTGATGGTGTGTACCTTGTATAGGCACAGAAAATGTGCATAACCTTGAAACCCTGCAGATGTGCTCCTGTGGTAGAGCTGCACAGGGGACTTTGGGACTGTAGCTTTTGGGGGGTTCCATGTTGAGACCACCTGACCTTTGCTTTTCCTGAAAGGCTTTGGGAGGTGTGGGGTAGGTTTCTGTCGGATTCTGGGGAAGGCAAAGATTTCTGTGGTCTTTGGCTGGATCTCAAATCCTGGGGTACTGAAGTGTGACCTAGTAATTTAGGACTCAGAGAAGGATTGTATTTAAATAAACTATCACTGTTTGAACATTCTACAACTATTAATTATTAAAATTTATACAAATCCAGGGAGGTTCGTGGCATGTTATACACCGTACTAGAAACAGCTGAGCTGGGCTTACATGAGATGGACTTTTTTCTGCAAAGACATCATCTCCTGTGAGCACAATAGAGCTAGTACTTCTCTTATAAATAGTGAATGTTTTATAATTGCATGCAGTCCTAAAGCTGGTTCCTATTATGGAGAGTCACAGAGGTTTTGGGGGGAGGGTTTGTGGGTTGTTGTTCTTTCCCAGAACAATGTCCAATCAGCTTCTTTGGCAGCATATTAACCATGGCTGAAATATGTGCCCGTGTGAAAATGTTATGGTCTAACGAGCAACTTCACTTTTGTGTCACTTTCTTGCTTTGAAATAAGAGGTTCTGGGTCAGGAACTGCCCATTTGATCCCTTGTCTGTCTCCAAGTGGAATTTATACGTCAGTACTTTTTATACCAGCCTTTCAAATCCGTGTGATAGAAAGAGTGTGGTCACTGCAGGTCAAAGGAGCCGATTTAATGAAGTCTCATGTGCCCTCAGCAAGCAATTTTGTCACTTCCTGCTGAACTACTGAGCTGTCTCTACTTAGGGAGATTGGCCATCCCTGGACATCATGGGTGTTCAGGATTGTTCAAGTTGTGTTACAGCTTTTTTGCTTTTCCTTTGCCTCAGGTGAACTGTGTGACGAGGTGATTAATCACTGTGTTCCTGAGCTAAATCCCTGCCAACACGAGTCCAAATGTGTTCCCCTGGACAAAGCAACCAGGTAAGACTGTGTGTGTGTGTTGGTCTCTACACACTGGGCACATCCATCCCTTGGCTTGACTGGGGTTGTGCTGACAACGAGTTTGGAGCAAACATCACCAAAATTAACACAAATGATGCAAGACTATCTATACTTCAGTCCATGCCACATTTTAACTTTAATGCATCCATACATACTTTTCTAGCTTTCTGTGGTTTACTTGAAAATAATGGATGTACCCTCAGAGCAGAGGAATTATTCTGGAATAGAGCATGGCAATAGGAGAATTTATGGAACAGTCACTAGAAAGTACTTTATCCTGCATCAGAAACCAAGGACAGTTTTCTTATGTGTTCCTTAGGGCACTTATAAATTCAAGCAGCATAACTGGAGCCTTAACAGATCCAGAGCTAGATGGCTCCCACTCAGGAGCTGCCTTTTCCATTGGCCTTGCTTGGCTCATCTGGGGTTTGGTGAGGTCTGTGTTTGCATTTTCCTGTTGGGAATGACATTGACTGTTTCACAGGGGCGAAATAAAGCCTCGTGTTTTGGATGGCAGTAAAGCACCTGGAGGTTTGGGCTTGGGGAGCTGTGAGAGGTGCACAGAGGCAGCATTCATCACTTGTCTGAAGGGGGACTTCCAGAGCAAATAGAGACAGTCAATTGAAAAGTCAAGCTCTGTGAAGAGCTTGTCAAGAAAAGATCTTTGGAGACCAATCCAAGAGAGTTCAGTGCAGAGTGAGCTGCTCTCTGCACCTTCCCCTAAGGCTGTTTTCACAGCCACGGTGCAGCCCTGGGTGCTCACTGGTTCCCTCCTGGGGTTCTGTGCAGCACACCCAGGAGAGGGAAGGGAGCAGACTTTGTTCTTCTGCTAACTTGCAGTTGGGGTCAGACTGTGTCCTGTGAAGCAACCAGCATGTCAGAACAGTGTAAACTGACACACAGGACATTTCAGGAGAGTTAAAAGGAAATGAACCAAAATTTTAGAGAGGGTGGCTATCTCAAGGGCAGCTGACTCTCTGGTAGATAGGCAGGCAGTGCAACACAAGCCCTTCTTTTGGGGGAAAAGCCTTCAGACAGAAATGTTTCCAAATCTTGAGGAAGATGAAGCTATTAAATGATTAGGATGGTTCCTGAACTGATGTGTAGGGATTGATAGGGAGGTGTGTGCCAGTGCATAAACAGTCCCTGATGTTCTTTCCAGGTTTCATTCCCACTTAATCCATCATTTGGTCAATCCAGTACCTTTGGTTAATTCAGTAGCTACATCATGTTATGAGGTAAAGGCTTGTAACTCAAATTGCCTTCTGTTGCTAGAGCATGAAGGGATGGAGACAGCTGTGGCCCTGAATGGCTTTCCCCTTGCTGCAAGCATTGTCATACCTGCCACCCAAACAATTTGAGTAAATAAGGTACTTTTTCTCTGCTAGAAAAATGTTCTTCACTGTAGGGCCACTAACCCTTGAGGGGAGCCTAAATAACTGCTTTTAAGTATTTTTCTACTACTGTTTGTTGTGTTATGCTTACCACTATTCATAGAATGCTACAGAAAAATCCATTATTTCTTTACTCCTTCTATCCCATTTTGCTTTCTGGCAGCCAGACGTGAGAGGTGAAGGAGCCTTGAACGTAGAGGTGTCCAAGTATTGCTATTTCTTTCATACTTTAGTGGCACCAAACCATTCAGAAATGAGCCCTCAGCGGTTGTGCAGTGATGCGTGGATGCTGCTGGGGCTCACTGAAAACAGCAGCCCCATGTCCTGTGCTGTAGCTGATGCCCTGAGCAGCCTGATGTCCTGATGGTGCAGGTAATGCTGCCTGCAGGAGGAGTCAGGCTCCTGTCTGTCCTCTGTCTGCTTCCAGAGGCAGGGAGTGGGAATGGCAGGGCTCGGGCTGTCCCTGAGCTGTTTGTGCCCTGGGCATGTGAGCAGCACACACCAGTGGGGAATAGCACAGCACCAGTCTGTCTGTCTGTCTGTCCTGCCCCAAGCTCTAGTCAGTCTCCAGCTCTGCAGAGGGAAGAAAAGATGACAAAGACAGGAAAAAAATAGGAAGCCAAGTTATTTATTGACCTGGGGAGGGAAATTCCATTCTGGCCCTGCGATAGCAGCTGTGATTCACTGCTTTAATACAACAGACACTGAGTGCATGCAGATGCAAATCCCCTCAGATAGGCCAACAATTTAAATACCACTGGACGTGTTTTTAGGCTCTCTGTGATACTGGGAATGTTGCCATCACTACAAGGCTGTAACAGAAAACAAGATTTCAACTGCAGTGGTGTCAGATGGTCACTGGGAAATGAGATAACTATCTGATCATGTCAATTACTCTCTTACCAGCATCTGAACATGAAGGTTTCTTTGCCACCTTCTTTACTACATCAGACTTTTACTGATAGACACTCAGCCCCTTGCTGGCACTGTATGGGACTGTGGGATAAGGATGGAATTACCATGCCATCATCCCCTGGTGGGACAGACCTTGGGTTTCTAGGCGGAGTCTGGATGAAGAACTCGTGGGGCTGAATTTCTCACTTCCTGTACTTCAGGCGGGCATTTTCTGGTAGCTTCAGCCTAAATGTGACACACCAAGAGCTCAGAGAAGACAGACCCAAAAGGAATTCCATGCTTCTAAAGCCAAGCTTGGAAGCAAACTGTCCTGTTTCAGTGTGTCTTTGGCTGCACAGAGCTCTTTGCTTTTGGAGTTAAATTTGCAGGTGGCTTTCCTCCCTTCCAGCCTCCACATCTTTAGTGTGCTGTTACTATATAGAAGAAGAGTAGCTTTCTGTATGCCAGAAAACAAAGCAAAATAATAGCCTTTAACACAATGAAATTACTTCCAAAAAAATAACTTCAAGAAAGGAGCATGTTTTTCCATTCACTGTATTGATGTTGGAGCATGATATAAATATACTTTATTATTCTAAAGCTTGGAATTATTACCTGACAGCTCAAAATGCTGATTTAATGCAGCCCTGCAGAGAAAAGTGGTGGTTCTGTCATTACTGAGATAGCCAATACACATCATAAAATTGATGCATGGCAGCCCTGAATAAGGAACTGCACATTGTTCATTATTACATCACTTTATATTAGGACTGCAGGGATCAATAAAAAACAACAGGATTAAATGCTGCCAATTCCCCTCACAAAGTCTTTTGATTGACACTATTTCCTTGCAGGTGTGTCTGCAGTGCTGCCAGAAAACATTGCCCATTTCTTAGGGTTTGAGGAAGGAACATTTTTTGCTTTTTGCTCTTTGCTCTGGTTTGTCATCTGCATTATGTTAATCACAGTATTCCCTGAGCCACCAAGGTGTCAAAAAGCAATTCACACATGCAGAGCTGGGACGTCGACCCTCCTGTGGCTGCAGAGGCTCGTGGTGGGGCCTCTCCTGCAGGGAGGGTGGGGTGTCTGCATGCACCTAACCCAGCCCATCGACAGCCGCAGGTGAACGGGCTTTGCCCTGGTTCCTCCGGGTTTAGCTGGCCACGAGCCACGCTCTGAGACGGAGACCGGAGCTCCCATTCTCTGTGCCCGAGCGGGACGGCTGCTGTCCCCCGTGGCAGCCGCTCCGGCACTCGCGGGACGCTGCTGCGTTCTGGGGAGTGTCACCGGCTCCCTGCCTCGCTCGGCAGCGGCCAGGAGCCGCGTGCTGTCACTCGGAACGGCAGCCAGCACAATGACTGCTGCCTGGAAAGTGGAGATGTTTTTCCCTCATCGCTTCGCTCCCGTGTGTCCAGTTTCTTTGAAGAGGCTTTCTACAAGGTGCCTCCTCCTGCATTTACCCCACCAGGCTGCTGGCAGGGAGGAGGAGGAGTCCGCCAGCTGAATAGATTGATGGAGCAGTAGTCTCTCTCCTGATGCTACATCCTCCACTTTATAATGTCTCTCCTCTTCCAGCTCTCGGTGACAAGCACGCTGGGTCCAACCACAGGCTCCAGCAAGAGCACAGACCTCTCTTTTATTACTGAAATTAACTGTAGCTCTTCCCTTGATTTGGTTGAAGTGGGATGCCTTTTGTTTTCCAGATGTGCAACAACATCCAGCTGGGAGGAGTAAAATGTGTTTTATGGACTAAAGAGTGTTCATGACTAAACATTGTCTACACTATAGATTCAAAAAAAGGCTGCTCAGCAATCCCAAAAGATCTGATCCAAGTCAGAGACTTTGGGATGCATTTTCTATTGTCAGGTTATAAAGATTTATAAATAGAAATGCTGATGCAGCCTTCGTACAGCAAACTTGAGAATTGTATAAAGTAAAACCAACAGGCAGTGCCTGCAGGCTTGGGTGCATCCCAGTGTGCTCCTATGAACAGGGTCACCCCGCAGCAGCAGGTGCAGCGACACCACGGCAAAGGACACGCTGCAAAGACAGCTTTCCACTGTTGCAGCAGCATTTTGCCTTGCAAATGAATGGAAAGCAGGTGGTGGTCTCAAAACTTGGTCTTTCTCTTTAAATTTGCTGTTTTATGGCTTGCTTGCAGATTGCTTCCATTTGGAAGGCGGACCCTTCCTGTGCTCCGTGTAGCTGCACAGGGCCAACCTCAGACACCCAGCGGTGTGCAGGCATGGGCAAAATCACAGTCTGGGGCATCCAAGGCACTGCCCTTGCAGAATATTGCCCCTTGAGTCTATAAGGTCAGGGAAGGCATTGCCGTCTTTAGCACGGCTGGGAGTCTGCCAGGTGATCACCCTTCTCCACAGACTTGGCTGAGGAGAAGCTGCAGTGTGGTAGTGCCTTTGCTCGACTTGAATTTCAGCAGATTGCAGAACCTCAAGTGCAGCCAGCCAGGAGGGACCGGAGCGTTTCTGACGGCAGGAACTGTGCCTGATGCCGCCAGGAACAATTGCTAACACCTCCCCACCCCAAATCCAGCAGGTGCTAGGCTGCCTGTGTGAGCTGCTGTTGGGAATGTTGAAACGAGCCATTAACAGGGATGTTCCTGCGTTTCAGGTGCGAGTGCTTGCCGGGTTACAGCGGAAAGCACTGTGAAGTGGATGATGACGACTGCGTGGGCCACAAGTGCCGGCACGGAGCCGCCTGCGTGGATGCGGTCAATGGCTACACGTGCGTGTGCCCGCAGGGCTTCAGGTACGGCCGGGGCCGCGGGGCGGGGCCGGGCTGCTCTCCGCAATCGCTCTCACCCTCAGCGGCCTCTGACACAGCACCGCTCTGTCCTCCCCGTGTGAACGGCTGCCTCAAGTCCTGTCCCTGCAGGAGCTTTTAACAAGTTAACCGGACCCACGGGGCTGGCGATTCTTGCTTGGAAAGCAGCGATTTTGGGGCAGTGCCGTGTTAGTGTGCCTGCCCCAGCCATCCCTGCTAACGGCACAGCACCTAATGCACTCACATAAGTTATATGGAGATAAACCCTGCATGTGCAGAGTGAGCAAAGGATAATAAAATTGCATTTACGAACCCTCAGAACTGGCTGCAAGAAAAACACGAGTCTGAAGATTTGGTGGCAGTATCTCTGTGCCTCGTGGATGAGCTCAGTATGATTTGGGCTGTAAATTTCCAGTCTCTCAGTCTGACAGCTGCCAATATATCTGACTCCTGGAAATCTCTCTGTCTGTCAAAGATAAGTGTGCTCCTCCAAATGGATTCACTAATCATTGCCTGAGGCTGGATACTGGCTTCCTTCCAGCTAAACCTTTTCTGTGTTTGAAATACACACATGAGACAAAGAAGGAGTACCTGAAAAGATCAGTCTTGACAAAGCAGAAATTGCATGAACACTTATAAATCATTTTCTCTGCTTTGTATCTGCAACTGTTTTCATTCTTCTTGCTTTCATCCTTGCTGGTTTGGGTTTTTTTTTTCTTCCCTCTCAACACACATTTCTGTTGCAAAGCAGACAGCCTTCCCTGAATAGGCATTGATATATAACATGATGTCAGCCCATGGTTTCACAGAATCAGACTTGTTATTTACAAGGTATCAGATATCCTCTGAATTTCAAATTCATACCCTTTTCTCCATGTTTCACTCTCTGCTTCAGTCCGTTTGATGGCCTTAGGGATCTTGCAGATTGGTGACTGGTAAGGCTAACGTGACCGTGGGACTGTAAATCTTCAGTGTTATCTAATTGTTAGAGTTGAGAAATGGGATTGCAAAGCCATGTCTGGAGTCAAGGGTAACTCGAGCCTGTCATCAGATGGGATTGACTGGGAGACTTTTGCTCCAGGTCCTGATTTTTGAGGCATGTCAGCACTAGGCAGTGATGAATGTGAGGGTTTTTTTCTGGGAAAGCAGAGTCACAGTGTTTGGCAGAGATGTTCTGAGTTGACACAGCTGGGTGGAGCAGCAGGAGTAGGTGGGAGGCTGGTCTGGTCCCTTGCCATGTACCAAACAGCTCTACTGGCAATTTAGGCAGTGCCCCAGCTTGTCTGGTCTCACACCACGGGCACCAAGAGCAGAAACTGGAACAGTCCAGTCTTCTCTCTTGATCAAATGAGGGGATCTCATTCCACTTAAAGTCCTCCAAGTAGGGGAAGCATCTTTCTACACAAAGCTCCAAAACTCAACTACCAGCTTAGACAGCACTTCATAGCCCAAGGCAGCCAGGGGCAAGCAAAGTAATGCCACTGCCTGTCAACAGCACAGCCAGGATTAACTTGAGTTCTCCTGTTCGCTTTCTTTTTTTTCCACTAGTCCATGCCACTTCCCTAAATTTCCTGTGCAAGATGCAAGGAAGACAAGGGTCTTAGGGGAGAAAAACCTGACGCTGAACACTACCATGCTCCCGCTGCCAAGGCAGACAGCAAGCTGTCTTTCTTTAGAGAAAGAAATTTATTTCTTTAAAAAAAGAAATTTTCTTTAGGAGAATAGTGATATTTTTAAGAAAATGAAAACATTCTTTCTATGTTAAAGCTGGAACCCCATGTGTTCTCCATGCAGAATGGTCCCTGGTCTTGTTTGATTTCAGGATTAAAATTCTGCTAACAAAATATGATCTCATTATTCTTCCCATGACTCAAGCCTTTTGTAGTTTAAAGGCCTGCTGCTCTGAAGGGGGTTCTGAGGTTTGGGTTTTTTCCTGTTAAGATTAAAAATGCAAATATGGTGATTGACAGAGTTCAGCCTTCTGATGTTCAGGGTTACAGGCTCTCCTGTCCTCGCAGCTGCCTTGGGCACGGTGATGTGTGGCAAGGAGATAACTCTGCAAGTGTTTGAAGGCTGCAAGTGTTGATGAAAAGGAGAGAACACAAGGGGTGGTCTGACAAAGGTAACTAGGAGACCTAAGATGATGATTAATAAAGTTTTTTGGCTAAGTATCAGGAATCATTTCCCAGCAGTGAGTTTGCAGAGTGCCCTCCCAATTATCCAGAGCTTATGCTGTTGCAATAAACGCACAGACCCGTAATGATTTTATGGTTGTCACTACGCTGTGTGTCAAAGCCATTTGGAGCCACGCATTAAAAAGATGTTAAAACTTACATCCTCACACGGCTGAACAAATGGCACGTGGGTAATTCTGAACAATGCAGGTAGGGCCTCATGCACAGTGAGGCTCTCGTGACAGCCCCAAAAATCAATAGTGCCACCATGCACACACTCTCCTATCTCATAATTTCCCATTCACTGGTCAGGTGTAGTTGTGTTCCTTGCAGCACCTTTCCTTAGCACTCGTCAGCTTCTCCCAACTGCATAATATGCTTTCTTCCTGAAAAGTTTTCAGTGTTTTCTTCCCAAAATAACACTCATTTGCCCCCTGCAGATGAAAACATTTTAGAGCATTTGTGAGCCCCGCTGAATAAACCCCAAGTTCTCAAAGCTTCCCTCCAGCAATCAGCCTCACAGTAGTGTTGCCTGATAAATGCTGCTCTGGTGGGGAAGCACACATTAAGCTGCAGAGCCTGATGGAAGCACTGCTCCTCTGTGGTGCAGATGCTTCCGAGTTCTCCACTGGGACAGATTGCTGCAAGGAACTCGCAGTGATTATTTAAATAAATGAGATCTTACCAGGCAGAATGGACTTGGCCAAGCTATGCAAGTCAGGCTGTGTTCCACATTCCACTGCTGGGGAAATAAATCCTATTAATTTCTAAATATATACTTCTAAAAAATTTTAAAATTAAAAAAAAAAGGGCCTTGCCAGCAGACACTATTGCTAATGTAATTTCTAGGTGCCAGTATCAGGAGAGCTGCCCTGGTAAAGCCACACACCAGAGGGGTTTCAAGGGTGTGCAGGAGCCATACCAGGAGCTTGGGGAATCTTTCAGAGCAGCACTAAGCACAGACACTCTGACTTCTTCCGACATTTGCTTTCTTTTAGTGGAGGCTGTTGCAGGTCACATGAAATTTTTTTTATTATTATTATTATTATTATTATTATTATTAACTTCCACAAAATTACAATTATATGCACTGACTTTTCCTTCTGTTTTCTACTTGCTGCCAAAGACAAAACAAAACAATGGGC
Source organism: Gymnorhina tibicen (assembly GCA_013399875.1). Lineage (NCBI taxonomy): Eukaryota > Metazoa > Chordata > Aves > Passeriformes > Artamidae > Gymnorhina > Gymnorhina tibicen. Next base: position 725,404 of record VXAZ01003899.1, read on the forward strand.
ATTAGGTAGAATGAAGCTCACAGGCTGGGTTAGCAGTGCTCTGTTCTGCTGGTACCTCTGGAAAGGGGTTCCCTTGCTTGCCACTTACAGCAGCAGAGTAGACTCAAACCACAGATCTAGGATGGGGAAATCTCAGGTTTAGGCTTAAATGGCTCACAGATTTCACTGGGAACCTCTGCAGGGCACAGTATGGGTGGCAGCTCTTTGAGCCAGGCTGCAGTGCCTTGCAGAGCTGAAGAACCAGTGCAAAGGGCAGTACAGGCTGCTTTCAGTGCCTGCACTGGCTTGTCCACAGCCAGCACGGGGATTCCTGCCAGCACTCAGCCGTGCTGCTTTCACACAGGGCACCAGGCACACGGTGGCTGAGCCTCAGAGCCGCTACTCCAGAGTAGAGCGGCAGCACGTGAAATAAAGATGAAAAAACGGGAGTAACTGAGGCTGCTTTGCCTTCCCCTTGCCTCTGCAGCGGGCTGTTCTGCGAGACCCCCCCGCCGATGGTGCTGCTGCAGACGAGCCCCTGCGACAACTACGAGTGCCAGAACGGCGCGCAGTGCATCGTGGCGCAGCTCGAGCCCGTGTGCCGCTGCCTCGCCGGCTTCGCGGGCCAGCGCTGCGAGAAGCTCATCACCGTCAACTTCGTGGGCAAGGACTCCTACGTGGAGCTGCCCTCGGCCAAAATCCGCCCGCAGGCGAACATCTCCCTCCAGGTTTGTCCCGCGCTCCTCTGAGCGGTAATACCTGTACGTGCGCGCGTCTCGTGCTCGCAGAACGGGGGCTGCTCGCCAAAATCCCGGAAAAATCAGTCAGCTTGTGAGCCACTCGTCTGCTCTAAAATCATTGGAATGGGAAGGAGCAAGTAAGGCACCATTGTACCTTTGTGGGCACACCTCCTGCCTCCAGAATCTAGCTACTCTGATTCCCAGACTGGCAGCACAAGCAGGGATGATTCAGGAATCCTCCCTCTCTTCCTACTGATTCACGCCATTGTGTTTCATCCTGTACAACTTGGTGTTTAATGTCAGGACACTTCTTAAAACAGGCTGCTCTGAATGGCCTCTCCAGACAGTATTTTGGTTATTCAGCAGACAAAAGGCCTGGGATTTTGTTACAGGCCTAAGGTTCAGAAGACAATTGAAAACTGGTTCTCATGTGCAATGGGAAGCTGACCTCTTTGTGTGAGCCACCCAAGGGTACCAAGACCTTTTTGTGCCTCCTGGCTCTTGCTCTCATTGTTGCTCACATGTATGATGTATCAAAGTATATTTGAATTGCATATATGATTTTGGTTTGATTTTAAATATAGGTTTATTTCTTTTTTCAATCATTCTCAAGCAAGCTGACGTGGTTATGAATGTTTCACAGGTAGCCACAGACAAGGACAATGGCATTTTATTGTACAAAGGAGACAATGATCCTTTGGCTCTGGAGTTGTACCAAGGACACGTGAGGCTCATCTATGACACCCTGAACTCCCCACCTACCACAGTGTACAGGTAAGTGCTAAGCTCTCCCAAGACAGTTGATTTCCGAAACAGATGGAGGAGAGGTAGAATTTTTCTAAGCAATGTGCATTGGAGAAAAGACTTTTATTTTACTTCAAGGTATCTCTTTTATGCATATAATTAGATAAGAAAGTTGGAATAAAGATGTGGCTAGAGGCTGTACAGTTAAAAATTGACATTTATTGGCAATACCAGTCATGATGTGTCCTCCTGTAATTGTAGAAAAATGTATTTTCTAATCTACTGTAAAGATTCAGTTTCTGGTGAATTTTGTCCTTGAAATAGTTCCAATTAATCAGTTTCTTTGTTGATATTTAACATTAAGTGACTGTACCAAGACAGAACAGTGACTGTGCAACTGCAGGGTTAGACTGCCTCAAATAGAAGGAGAAGGGCTGAACTCCTCTACAGGGTGAATATTTTAAGGACTTTCTTGCCTGTATCAGTAGTAACTACACAAACCACAAAAAAGCACAAATGGCAAAGGTAAGTTGTAGGGTAATTTGACCTTCAGACACTTGGCTTTTGAGGATACGAAATCCACAGGTTTTATTCATTAGTCACAAGAAAGGAAAGCAAATGTACAAGTGAAATCCATGCACGGAGATGTTTCTGTAGGAAAGAGAGGTGTGCTACTCTTGTCATCCACGGTTCCTTCACATCCCTCTCCCCTGGTTGTTATTTCAAAGCCCTGCTGCTGCAGTTTGTTCTGAGCACAGATGCAGTTGTGACCACACAGAGCGTTTTGGGCTCAGCACAGACTCCTGGCACTGTGTGCAGCAGAGCTGCAATTCCCAGCCCACCTCGGGCTATAGGGAAGAGCATCCTGCTACAGCAAGGGACAGGATGGACGTCACCACACGTCACCCACCTTGTACTTTCCTCAGAAAGTCTTCTCAGCACTTGCTAACACTTGAGCCTCCCAGGACATTTTCTTTAGGAGAATGGTGGCATTTTTAAGAAAATGAAGACATTTTTTCTGTAATTAAGCAAACTGGATAATACCAATGCAGACATGTTCCCAGAAAGAGCACTGGCTTGTCCCCCGTAGCAATGAAGGAACTAGTTTGCCCATGGTTTTCGCCAGCTGGATGGATAGGTGTGAAAAATGTCTCTGTGTGTGGCAGCTGATCCTAATTGATCAGCTGCTGGAGCAAAGCTGAAGTTGTTGAACAGTTTAATGCCGCTAATTAGAGCAGGGGAAAGCTCGTTAGGTGTGTGGGCAGCACAGGGGTGGCGAGTCCATGTGGATGTTTGCTGGCTATCGGCACGGCAGAGTGGGGACAGGAGCTGCCACCACCACCACCACCACCACCCCGCTCCACGGATCCGGATCCGCTGCCTTCTGGCAGAGCTGCCAGGGGTGGCGGGTGCGGTGTCCTCGTTATCCCCATGCCCTTCACATGGATCAAGGAGGAGGGCTCCATTCAGACTGACACCTCATTACCATAAGATTAATGGCCCATTCACTACATTTTGTTCGCCGTGATCTGTTGAGATGGGAAAGAAGCTGCTTAATACGATGCCCTTTCTGAAATGTCACTCTAATCTTTTATTAGTTTAAGGAGTGGAGCAAAATGGGATTAGCATGGAGCTTGATGGGAAAAGATTAGGTTGATTGAGAAAAACTGCAGCTAAGGAATGTCAGAAAGGGCCTCTAAATAGATTAAAAGACTTGTTTTCCTTAAAGGCTGAAGAAGGAGCAGGAAAATCTGCTTCTCCCCTTACAAACATAGGATTTAAGGGTAGAAGGTATAAGTGGATCTGGTTTGACCTCCCTGTATATCCTGTTTGACTTTTAGCTAAGGCATCAGCTCTGTTTGGCTAAGACATGACTTCCAGGTTGGCACAGAGTTTTGACACGAAAACACCAAATAACAGAAAATCCCCTATTTCCTTTAGTAGCTTGGACAATAGTGAATTATTTCAATTTTCCAGGCATTGGCCATTGTTTCTAAGTTGTGTCACTAAAACCTTCTGGATTGTTTGGAGGCTTTCTCAAGGGAAATTAAAATCTATTTATACCTGGTCCTGGCTCCCATGAGTTTATCTGGACTTTTATTTGCATTTTCTGCTAACCTGCATTTTGATGAAATGAATGGCTGGTTCAGTGTGATGCATTTTATCTCAGCCTGAAGAATTTGGGAAACTTTTCTGCAGCTTCTACAATTTTCATTTGGCATTTAAAACAAGGTTTCCAGGAGAACCTGCAACATCCAGATCTTGGCCTCACCACGGGTAAAACAGTTTGCCTTCCCTATTGCCTCCTCCCTGCTGTCCTGTTTAGACGCCTCATTTCAGTTTCAATCTCAGCAGAAGTGGACTGTTTCCCTTTGCAAAGCTCTGTTGAAAGACTATTAGATAAATTTTCACAGGCAATATCATGTGCTGCTCCCCTCCAAAGCAGTCCACTTTTTGGACTAGATGAGCAGGGCTTTGGCTCTTGTTTTTTCCCAGAAGAGTCTGCCAGAAGAGGAGGAGGCCTTAAAATGCTGCCTGGTGGGAGCTGTGCCAGCTACAGCTGCAGGAAATCTGTCACTGACCTGGTCCTGGGCTGTAACAGAGATGTTTTGCTGGCTATTTCAGGTACTCCCAGGATGGGATGTGGGAAGTCATTGGCAAGCCACATGATCGGTAATTCCTCATCAGAGTCCCCATGATAAGATTTATTAATAGTACTTGAGAACAGTAAAATTAGCAAAGTACTTGGCTAATACAGGTAATATCCTGTAGGGAGGAGATAAAAGCTGTTGTTTGGGAAGCCAGCAGTGAGTAAGGCATACTTGGTGGTATTTTTCCATAGCATTCAGCAAGGATGGAGCATGCCATGTGTTCCAGTGCCAGGCCGTCCCCAGCCCCGTAGGACAAAGGTGGGGGAAGGTTTGCACCAGCCACGGGGGCTGCTCTCAGCTCGCTGTGAATTCTGAGAGTGGCTTTGCTGCAGAGCTGCTGTGGGGGATGCAGGGCACGGATGTGCCATAGGAGTGGACTGCCAGGAAAGAGATGTTCATTTTAACTCCTCTGGGAAGGCAGGTTGTCCCTGGCTACCAGAGGGGACCTGTTCCTGTGTTTTAGTCGCTCCTCTGAGCAGGTTGAACCAGAACTGCTGTGCAAAGTCAGTCTGGAAAAGCCCAAGATAACTGGCTGTACATTCAGGTTTGCTTAACGTGTGTTTGTCCCTGTGGTATGTTTGGACAGAAAGGTTAAAGTTGACATTGGGCTTCTCTTTCATTCTGGTCATGTAAAGGTCAGCACATATCCAATGGAAACAACTACCTAAAATTCACTGTCATTTATCATCAAGTTAGAGAGGAATACAAGTTAATCCATGAATATAATATAATGCAAGGACAGAACTCAGCCTTTGAAAGAAAATCTGACTGGTCTTTTACTGGAACCTGTCACTTGTAAGCTGCAGAAAAATGGTTTCCTGCATGTCATAGTAAAGCTCTTACAGAAGATCCATTTTTGAAGTAGGATTCCTAGTTGTTGTTTCTTTTATTCTATTTGATTATTCTATAAACGGACAAATGAGAACAGAAATCTTTTTCTGAGTGCTTTATTGCCCTGCTGGTTTCTGCACTGCTGAGAGTTCCTCTTCCATGCCATGACAGTACTTGGTGCCACACCAACAGTGAGTTCTTGAAATGAAGTAAATCTTTTAGCCAGATGCTGTACCTTAATTTAAAGATGCCAGCTGGCAAGGAACGTGCTGCTTTTATTTGCCACCACAATCCAATTGTTAAAAGTTTGAATTAACAAGGAGCAGTTAATCCCACAGTTGCAGCATTCAGCCATTGACACTGGTATCTGGTTAACTGTATTCTATAGGGAGAGCTCCATATTTTCAGTCCTTTTTCCCACATCTGTTCCTTGAGCCAGAGATAAGACCTTACTTGTAAACTTTTCTCTGATAGATTTTATGTTGCCATACAGTCATATTGATTTGGATGCTGAAATAATCCTTCCTAATAGAAATGGAAAACAGAACGTTGACACAAACTGCTGATGTAATTCCCTCCAGAGTTCCCAGATTGCCATGTTGCATACAGACTGTCATATCTGGTAAAGAGCAAGATGCAGGCGTCATTGGTGTAAAATCATATGTTTTCACGCAGGGTTCCTGACAGCAGTGAAAAAGGAGGCAGTTAGGAAAAGATAAGCATGAATTATATTTGTCTTTCTGTAGAGACTACACCCAAATTGCATTATAATTCCTTTTAAAAGTATCCTTGCATAATCTGCTTTCAAAAATGCTACATCATTAAAAATATTCCTTGTAGATTGTATCATGCAGTTCTCATGGTCTGGCTGACTCTCCCATAGCATAGATGGATGTTCATGTGGTTAAAGCAAAAGGCCTGAAATAAGGGAGCTTACATTCCTACTGTATCTGTTTCAGATGTGATGACTGCAAGATGACAAATTAAATCTGGCTCCCTGTGCACACTAAAAAGTAGAGAAAGGCACAAAAAATAGAAAAGGTGTTTCAGAAATGTGCTGCAGGTCTCCAGAGGGTGAGGTTCCTGCTCCCCTCTCCCTCCAGGCTGTAGAGCAGCACAAGGTTCTTACCCTGGTGGCATCTGCAAACTTCCTGTGCCCTTCCACTGCCTCGGGCTCTGCCCATGGCGCTGGAGCCCACGAGCTGCTGGCACTCGGTGTCCAGCACTGTCCCTGGCCATGCCCCTGCTGAATGGATGCGCTGCTCCTCACGGACTTTGGTCCTCTACTCAAATTTCTGCTGGTGCTGAGGTTGAACAGTTGTTTGGTGGTGGAAGAGTATCCACACCTTCCAAAGAGACTGAGGATGGGTTTTTGTGCCATTGTCTCTTTAGCTGCATTTGCTTATCTGCAGAAAAGCCTGGGAGGCTTCACCTTTAATTCTCTGCCTTCTGGGGAGGAATGTGCTGGAGGAGTGAGAGCATTAATTATTCTTAGGATCATTATTGGAGCTTGTCAAACTCAGTTTTTGGCAAAAGTGTCTTTGCAGAGTGCACTGCATGACTGGTCCTTTTCTTCCTAATACCTTCACAGTCTGCAGCCTGTGCTGTGCCCGTCCCTGGTGGGATGCCTGTTTGATACTCTGGATGGGCTCTAAATAGACTGGTTTTCAGACATTTCTGTGAGACATCACTGAGCTCTTTACAATTCTGCATATTTGCAATTCATTTTATTCTCTCTATCGCACACTCTTATTTTTTCAGGTACTCCTTAGGGATTCTGCATCAAATATAATGAAAGAAACTGGCATTAGTCTCTGACCTGCACAGGAAAAATTGTAAAATTTGAATGTACTTATACATCTTGCATCAGCCAAGGCAAAGGACAGCTGAGTTATTTTTTTACCTTTATAAAGGGCTCTGGTGTACTTAAATGGGAGAAAAATGGCAAGTGTATGAGTTCTTGTCAAGCTACAAACATTGCATTTCCCTAGTTTTTCCTGGATTTTTGTGTAGTAGGATAGTGAAAATGTAAGGTCAAGACCTTAAAATATCGTTTAACTTTTATCGTTAGGTTCAGAATCAAGTATTTGCTTTCATGAAATGCAGAAACTTTTTCCTGCTGAGCTGAAGCTTAAGAAGGGTAAAGTTTTGTCCTTCAGGCTGACGGAGGACTTAGCAGGCAAAATCTTGTTAAGCTGAATTAATTTTTTTCTTTGTAAATCTCTCCAGCATCTCTTGCGAGAATGACAGTTTCTCATCTCCTCTGTCTCTCTCCACCCAGCTCGTTCTCTTCAGTGCAATGTCCAAGTGCCCAGAGGTTGCAGACCCACACTTCATGTCTCACACACGTGCAGAGTGTTTCAGAGTGAGCTGTTTTACCAGAAGAAGGCAAAACCTTTCACAAAGTGAGCCAGTGCTGGCCTTTCTGTGTACCAGGTACAGGCAGCTAGGAATGGGTCATCTAAAGCCACTTGTCCTGTGGTAATGACAAAAACTAAAATTACAGTCCCAGAGTCCCAGGTCACCTTATTCAGGGGCTAAAATCTGGAGCTGTGGGTCTAAGTTGTACTCAGGCATCCCCTGTCAGCAGAGGCCAGGCTGGAGAAAGGTGTGTAAATGTTTTAAAGGTATTTTCCTGCTACACCACAGGTCTTTGGTCCAGTAGTACATTGCCAAAGTTGGTTAATACTGATTGCATCAGAGGAAGGTTGAAGTGTTTTCATAATAGACAGTGATAGAATGAACCTAATCATGGTCAAAATGACTTTCTAAACTTCCTGTGCACTAATGACTGGCTCACGTCTTGAATTGTGAGGTTTTTGCCTTACAACAACATGTAGCAAGCTAATATGTTTATTTTTTCCTGCCTGTAAATTTCTTGTGAACATGATGAGTAACACAAAGTTTAGATGTGTACCATGTGTGATAGATTCATATCCCGTCTATCCCAAGCACCAGGCTCTGGATCCAATCGATGCAGCCTCTGCTGGAAGCAGCACAGGCAGACCTGGAGCTGAGGGAGATTGTGGAGGTGCAGGATGGGTCTGTGCACGATTATTTCAGTGCTTCTTCCCAGTATGGAAATGGGACCCACAGCTTGGTGTTTGCCAGCACACCCCGGTGCTGGGGGGAAAGGTGGGCACGGCAGCTGCTCTTGTGGCTGTCAAACAGCGATGGGTTTGGTCATTCCTGTGGAAGGAGAGGATCCAGCTATAGGTATGTTGCTATAAAGGAGGTGGAAAAAATTTCTAAACAGATGTGGTTTTTATTTTCTTGGGGCTTAGCCTCCAATTTCAGATAAAACCCATTGTTCTCTGTCAGTCTGGCTGGGTGCCCTGTTAATTGTACTCTGTAGTGGCCCTGCTCCCTGCTGCTAACTGGCACATACCTTCATATTTTCCCGAGCTGAAAGGGGGATGGATGGTGTAAAGTATTGCCCGATGTAACAACTCTGTGAAGGCACTTGGTGGATTTTCTCATCAGAACCTGCAATTTGATAACCAGCTGAAAGGCAGAGCTGTTTTGCTAGAAGGTGACCCCACGCACCCTGCTCTGTTCCAAGCCCTGGTGGGACAGGGGCTGTGTCACAGCCTGTCCTGGTGTGTGACACACAGCTCTACTCACGCAGTGCTGGGAGGACGTGGCACTCGGGCTGCCACCGCCCTGCTGCTCTGCCAGGGCCTGCCTTCCCCTCTGCTTTCTGCAGTGTCATTTTTACAAGGATACCAGATTTCACACCAACCCAACAGCACCACAGAATCTCTAACTGACTGGTTTTTGCACTCTGTATTTCGTGGGTTTGTTATCTTGTCTGATGCCTGGCACGGCGAGGACACCGGGACGCGGTACCTTGTGACACCACCGAGTGCAGTGACGAGGCAACGCATCCTGGTGGAGAGGCTGGGCAGGGAGCAGCGCTCTGATCTGTCACTCGGGAGAGGCCTTGGACTTGCAGAGTGCATTCCAGCTGCTTTACTGCCATTGCACTTGCTTTAACAGATTCTCAGCAGAAGGAGGTATCCAGCTCTGCTGGTGCGAGTGCAGGAGACAGCAGCTTCTGCTCCCAGCAGCTTCTGCTCCCAGCAGCAGGGCTGGAGGGAGGTGTGGGACCTCACCCGGGTCAGGGACACTGTGAGAATTCACTGCAAACGAGCAATGCTTGCCCTGGCCGGGAGTCTGACCCTTTTATGAATCATCTAGGGAAAGGGGTCAGGATTGTGTTAATTGCATGTTGCAGGGGTGTAAAAAAGGTCCTTGTTTTTCCCGTAGAAGGTCTGTAATACAATGACTTTCACTGCTGGCAGGGGTGCTGCAGGAATTGAATTATGACTGGAAATTAGATATGCATAGCCTGGCCAAACGATCATTAAGGGAGATATGGTAATCAGCTGCCAGTGTTCAAGGGCTGTAAACACCAAGAAGGGAAAGATGGTTTATTTGGGTGGTCTACCAAGTTGTATGTAGGAGAAAAGGTATAAAACCAAGCAAATTAAAATGAAAAAAGGAAAAAACTCTTAATGTCGAGTACTCTCAGCCTAAAAGACCTAACACTCAAGTCATGTAAAACAGGATTGAACATAACAAAAGAGTATATTTCAAGCTGAAAGTGAACTTGAGTGCTTTAATATTCCTTTCACCTCTTATTTCCCTAGTCCTGTGTTTCATTAGCATTTTTCATACTTTTTTCTCAACATGTGGTTTTTATTCAGCTCCTGAAGACGATAGTGCTTCAAGTGATGTGTTATTGTGGAGGTAGCACAAACACCACTCCAATTATGATTTTGCCTTTGTTGCCATGGAGAAGTTTCAATCTATTTTAGGCCAAGGACTGATTATAGCTGGAACTAAGGGTAGGAGGTAAGTGTAGCTTGGAAAGGTGAAAACCCATCACTGCTGATCCCCCCAGTCAGCCTGGCACAGTGTGAGTTTCACAGCTCCAAACTGCTGACATCTCAGTGCAGCTCCCTGCAGCTCTCACCTTGAGTTTTTGATTTTGGTACCTCTTCTCTGGTTCTTGCTCCTCCCATGTGCTGTAAGCTCCTTAAGCTCTTCTGGATGCGTATTTTTGTTTATTCCCTTCTACTTTGAATGTTCTCAAAGATTATCTAAGTTCAATGTTCCCCATGGCCTTCACCCCCCAGAGTCTCTTACCATCCTTGTGATTCCTTTGTTTTGTGTGTCAAATGAGGCATGTCCCCATTAAGACAGAGGTCAGGAAAATCTGGAGACTGTAGCTAATGAATTAATGTTCTCATTTGCATAATTGATGGTTATATATCTCCTCAGTGACATGGTTTGCTGTGATACTTAAAGCTATTTTTGTTTTTGACTCCTCTGCCCTGCTGTTCTCTGCTGTCTACAATAAAGGTATATTACTAGTCAGTGAAAAAAGAACTGACCCCAAAGCCCAAATTTTACAAGTTACAATTGAATGCTTTAATCCTTTAATGCATTTCTGTTCACTGGCATATTTATAGTGGCTCAGCTCTAAATCTCTCATGGGTATTAGAGCAAGGGGAGTCAGTGTTTAAAACATCTGTGTGCTTGGGGCTGGAGTAGAGGGGAAAGAAAATATATACGAGGGAGAAGAGAAATAGCTGAAAAATGAGAGTGGAAATCAGCTCTTTCCTATATTCCCTGGGGTTTTATGTTTAATGCACATCCCTTTCCCTTCATTTCTTTGTGTTCTGGAGCCTAAGCTCCCAGCAGAGGCCGTGTCCATGGCCTGTGTGCAGTGCCCTGTGCAATGGGTCCATGGGCTCATCTTGCTGGAGCTGCTCTGATAGAAGAGGCCAGCTCCCTCCCACAGGAAATTTTAATGTCTCTTCCACAGAGCCCTCCCTAGTGGCCTCCCTTCCCTGTGAGGGGCAGCTCCAAGGGAACAGAAGGTGCTGGACCCAGGGCTTTGGAAGCTGGGCTCTCCTCACATCCCAGATTTTCCTCTGTTTTTGGCCATATTTGACTAGATGCCATGGCCAGCGCTCCGTGAGGGTAACCTCAGTGAGAGCGATGTACTGGGCTGTTCGAGGCATGTAAAGTGGGCTTTGAAAAGACAAGTGTGATGGAGAAGAGAAAGGGGAGGGATGCTGCAGAGGGGCACAGTGGGGGAAATGCCTGAGCAGGTGGGTCCTCACCAGCTGCTGACCGCAACCCAGAGCAGCAGTGCCTGGGTCCTGAGGAGTCATTTCGTGTTACGGGAGACTTCCGACTCCTTTTGCTGCTTACTTTTTAGCAAGTTTAATCATTAAGTTCCTGGAAATCCTTGCTTACACTTCAAGTGTTTAATCGTAATTCCTCCCTGTTTTCAACAAGGATACATAGGAAACTATACAATATCCAATGGTGGTGGCACAAAACGCTGCGGTTGGAAGTCAGCTAAAATTTCCTGACTGCATTAATGCCTTGGAGAGATCTCAGGAGCGGCACATGGTTTGTTAGCGCCCCAGGAAAGGCAGCTGGTGCGGCTCCAGCTGCTCTTCCTGCCGCACCTTTCGGCTGTTCCTCGCTGTGCTCACCCGGGCTGCTTTGGTTTCACCGTGACGCGGGGCAGCCGAGGCGCTGCGGGGCCGGGAGCGGGGCCGGGAGCGGGGCCGGGAGCGGGGCCGGGAGCGGGGCCGGGAGCGGGGCCGGGAGCGGGGCCGGGGCTGTCCCNCGCATTCCCGGTCCCTATCCCGCATTCCCTGCTCCCACCCCGCATTCCCGGTCCCTATCCCGCATTCCCTGCTCTCACCCCGCACTCCCTGCCCGTATCCCGCCACGTTCGGAGCCGGCAGCCCGGTGCGGGGTGCCAGAGGAACCCCATAAATCCCGACCCGAGGCGGGTGTCTCCATCCCGCGGGCGGTTCCAGAAGGAAGAGCCCTGTAAGAGCACCTGATCCCCAGCGAGAATTCAGCTAAGGTTTTAACGAGACCCTTCGGAGCGGCGGGGGTGGCAGGGCCCCGGTGCAGGGCGGAGCGCAGCAGCGTGCGCTGCTCAGCGCCTGTGGCCGCCCGCCCTTCATCCCCGGCCAAGCCACTGTCTCCAGCTGTCTCCGACGATTGCCGGGGCTCCTAAAGGCCCGGCTACAGAGGAGGCTCTGAGGAGAGTTCGTGCAGCATTTCTCTCACCGCTGGTCTCTCCCCCGCGGTTGTCTCCATCTCAAAATCCTAAGGCGTCTGAATGCCTTTCCGTCAGCAGCAGCAGTAAGTGCTCTCACACAAGTATCTGCCGGCTGGGGATTTCCTGTCATCCTGGCTGTCCACATTCAGCTTTTCTATCATATCTCTGTGTCTTCTCAAACAGCAAATGAGTGCTTTGCCTGTTCTAACTTTATCTGCTTTACAGAACTGCAGTGTTGGGTGATGGCTATGAGTTACTTAGTTTCTCAAAGTTCAGGCACAGATTATTTTAATTCTGAATTAAAAAGTGAAAGAATCAGAATGGAGTAATACTCATCCATGTGTTCCTTCAGACTGGGACCTCTCACTCCCTTTCCAACAAAAATACCAGCTCTGGGTGTGCTGAAAGGCGTGAGCACCATGTGGGGTGGCTGCTTCCATCCCCAGGACTCACAGACTTTTGTTTGCCTGCTCGTCCAGGCATAATCTGGAAAAAGCACACCCTGTGGAGGATAGGTGATGAATGCCTGTGAAATCCTGGCTCTGGGAAGAGCCAGCCCTGCCAGATGTGATAATGTTGTCCTCTGACAAATAGCCATAGCTTGGCCTTCTGCAGATAACCATGTGGTTTGTGTGTTAGCTTCAGCTATTGATCCTGCTGGGGAAGGGCTCCCTATCCTACAGCCATCCATCCCACCTCCACAGTGCTCAGCTCTCACAGCCCATGGGGTTTGGCTCCAATTCTCCCTTTCACTGGCACTTCTGCACGGACTAACAATTACACGTGTGCATTTCCATTTATCTCGCACCTTTCAGCTGGAGGTCCAAGTACTTCCCCCAGGGGAATCCGGCACTGCAGAGAGCAGGGAGATAAGCAGGGAGCACAGAGGGATCGCCCAGTCGAGGTTGCTGTAGCACAGCTGTTCCTTGTAACGCAGCAGACACTTAGCAGAATTCCAGAGTATCTAAACCCAAAGCTTGGACCAGCTGTTTTCAAACTTATTTGAGTTGCCAATCCACCAAGTGCCGTGCTCGAGGTATGGCCCCAGGGTGTAGTGAGGACAGGCTTGCCCTTCCCAGGGGCACCGGCTCAGCCCCTTTGGCAGCGAGTCCAGCACACATCCTCTGCTTCTCATCCTGGCCCACACAACTCACTGCCCTCGCCAGGGCCCTGATACAGCTGCTCTGATCCACAGTGTCTACTGGACCAACTGCATCTGCATTTTTGTGCAATGTCAAGCCTTTATGTTTTTTCTTTAAAACACTTTGAACAGTACCATCAGCTCCAAGTTCTTGAGTTCTCCCCAGGGCTCTCTCACCATCTTGAACACGGGCAGCAGCCACAGCCCAGTGCTTCCCTGCAGGTCAGGAATGAGTAATTAAGCCAGCAGAGCTTTTCTGGGAGCTTTTCTGTGGCAGAACTAACTCATTTATGTAAAGCCACACCATAAAGGTGCTCATACACTGCTGTCTGTCACCTTATGACCTGTGTATGACCTTACATGAACTTTTAAAGGCCTGTGTATTCGTGATTCGTCCCAAAAACCTGTGGGGAGAGCAGCACTGCATAGGCACGTTAGCTCCAGTCTGGAGCAGCAGTGTGCTCTTCTCAAACAGCACATCCCCAGAAATGCCTGCAGTGCTGACTTGCTGCCTGACATCACTCAAGTATAATTGGTTATGTCAGGTCTACCATAAAACACTATAAAAATGAAACTTCTTCCAGCAACAACTGAATTCCAGTAATCTCCAAGGCATGTAATTTGTTTCTGAAGTCGAGGTCCTATTTCCTCGCTACAATAGCCTTACACATCAGTTCTGCAGGACTGGGCACTAAAGGTGGGCAGCATGTCATCTGGGTTGAGAGCTGGCCACATCTAAAAGGTGATTCACCCTTAGAGATGAGTGTGTCTCTTCGTCTCCACTGACAGTGAAGAAAGTGTGGGTAAATAGCTCAGTGACACTGACCTTGCAACTTTACAAATCACCTGAAAGGAATCTGACCTGTGAATTTGTAACTTCCTGTGAGAGGAGGCTGCGCTTATGGGCCTTTTGAATGAGCAGAAACCCAATCTTGAACTAACGTGGACACTGTGCTGTGGCGTGCACAGCAATCCCAAATGTGTGCAGCAATCCCAAATCTTGTCCAAGCAGTATCTCAGGATGCCCAAAGCTGGTGTGTTCTGTCTTTACCCACATAAAGTTCTGTCTTTACCCACACATAACAGCACCCCCAGCCTGAAGGAGGAATCTGGAAAGGGGTGCTCACAGGCAACACTGTGCATGTGGGAAGTTTGCAGAGCCCACAGGCTGGTTCCAGACTAACCACTGCTGTTACCAGATTCTTACTATGCCTTGGTGTCTGAGTGCACACAGAACAGATATTCTGCCTTCTAACTGCACCTACAGCAGTGGATCTATAACTACCCCCCTGGTTTGAAACCCTCTTTGCTCAAGAGCAGGTAATCCCACCCTGCTTTCAGGAGTGCATGAAGCCATCAGGTTGTTTTAGAGAATTTCGCCATGTAGCATAAAGGTTTGAGAGCTGAAGCTGCCCTGAAAATAAAAAATGATAGCATGATGCAAATGCAATGATGTCACTGCACCTTTTAATGTCTGGGGGACTGAACAGGAGATGAAGATTGTTTGAGGTGCAGGCTAGGAGGTTGCTGCAGGCTTCATGCATCTGAAAAATCAGTGTTAAAAACAAAGTAATAAATACACACTCCTGTAACACCTTGTCTGCTCAGATGGCTGCCTGCTCCCTGCCCCACCACCCCACAATTCCTACTGTTTTATCCTCAAGCCTCAACCTACACCTTAATGTTTCTCAAAGAGGAGTAGCAATTTGTCATTTTCCCTTGTGTTCAGGTAGGACTGTCTGACACTGAACAAAGCACTCTGGTCATTTATAAGCCAAAACCTCCTGAATTCCTTCTCTGGCTTTAGGAACCTCAGCCTGTCCTTATTGCTTGGTACATAGTTCCAAGACACTTCTGCTGTGAGGAGGTGCTGGTTTCAGAGGTGTCTCACCCCAAACTGCAATCTCTCCTGACCCCTGTGAGATAATTTGAGTTTAAACTACCCATACAAGAAGAAATTATTTCGGTGATCCAGCCTGCAGCACGAGCACCAAGCAGTGTGACAGAGGGCAGCAAGCTGTGGCTGAGAGCACAGAAGGGGATTTTTTGGTAGTTTTGTCACCAAAGCCAGTGTGTCATGTAGCTCCACACTTGCTTTTCTGCCCTGGGAAAAACAGCTAGAGTGGCTGCTCTCCTGATCAGCCGCCCTCTGAAGCGTTCCACGTGTGTGGGTACTGCCTGCACAGGATCAGCTGTGTGTCAGTCTGTACCTCCCCGCTGGAGGAAATGCTGAGAACACAGTGATTGCAAACTCCAGAGCACTCCAGAGCTGTGCAAGGTGTACTGCTGGGATGTCACAGGATGTCACAGAAGCAGAGGTTGCTCCTTGTTCATCTTCTAATTCTTTTTTTTTTCCCTCTTACTTTCTAGTGTGGAAACAGTAAATGATGGGCAATTTCACAGTGTGGAACTTGTGATGCTGAATCAAACTCTGAACCTGGTGGTGGACAAGGGGGCTCCCAAGAGTCTGGGAAAGCTCCAGAAACAGTCTTCTGTCAGCCTCAACACACCCCTCTACATTGGAGGTACTGTGAATTGCTCTGGAGGTTTTAATGTGTCTTCTCAGAAGCAAATCATCTTCCTGGAGAGGGCTGTCACACAGCCACAGCAGGAACAGCCCACTTGGCATTTCAGAAGCTTCCAGAACTGGCTGGCACCAAGGTGTCATGGCTGGAGTGGAAGTATCGGGGGAGTATCACAAACTGTCAAATGGCAAAAAAGCAAATCAATAGTCAGTCGGTTTAAATATACCATAACTGAGCAATATTTCTGCTGGAAGTTTTATAGAGGTCTAAAAACTGGGGGGAAAGAGGTGTGTGATTAAAAAACACATTAACACAGAAGCTAAGAACACCTTGGCTAATAGTCTTCTCATTGGAAACTGAAGCCACAGTTTTAGACAGATATTAAAATTGACTAAACCTCAGTTAAGAAGGTTTTTCACATTAAGTACTGAATCTGGGGGTAAGAAAGAGGCCTAATGGAGTGGGGAACAACGCCCAGAATAATGACTATACCACTGATTAGGTGTCTGGTTACAAGAGACAGAACAAAGGCTGGTCTCTGCCCAATGGATTGTTTTTGCCAGAACTCCCCTAGTTCTATTCTGGACTGAATGTTGAAATCTCTTTCAGTGACACGGAGTTCTTGAATTTTTAGTCAGCCTATTCCAAATACAAAAGTCAGCAGAATGGTAACAGACTTAGAAAGTCTTTGGGCTTTTTCTAATGAGATCACTGAAGCCAATAGTAGAAAATCTTACCAACTTCAGTTGGTGCTGGTCAAGGCTTTTCTAAATAATTTTCTTTAATAACACTTTTTAAAAAGAACCCTGAATATTGCCCTTGTGAAACAGAAAACTGGCTAATCTTGCTGTGTACAGAGCTGAGCTTTTATAATTGGCTCCTATTAAGAATGTCAAAGGCTATTACAGAGCATTGTGCATCAAAGATAATCTGCTGGTGCAGAGGCCGTCACAATTTCTCCCTTTAGCACACCACAAAAGATACCAATCCTGCAGCAATTTATACACAGGGAACTTGGGAACGAATCACGTGGAAAAGTTTTGTTAATGGATGAGTACTGTGGATCGATATTAATTCCCAAAAGATACCTGCAAAAATTCTCAGGAAAAAACCTCAGGCCTGGAATGAAGGACTATTGGATGCCAGGATCCATGGCCTCAGTGGAGACTTCTTCTGTTGCCCATTAAAAGTCTTGCTTCTTTCTATACCCTCACTGTTCTGCATGTGCCACCTCTCCATGTGCAGCACTGCCATGGAAGGCAGCTGCCCTTCCTCTGCAGCGGGTTTAGTTAAAGCAGCTGCCTAAATTACCCCAGAGCAATTGTTCCTGACCTACAGTAGTTCACACAGAGCTGAGCCTTCACGTGCTCACAGTTTTGCACATCTCACAACCACATCACCTGCTCTAGCAGCTTTCCTCCTAACACACAGTTAAACAGATGCTGGATTTGGTTTCAGACCACCTTTAACAGTGGCACTACTTACGGACAGCGAGTTCAGAGGCCTCACACGGCTGGAAATGGAAGCACTTACCTGTGCTAATGCAGCTGTACATCCACGCTGGTGTCACTGGGGAAGGCATAAAACAACATCCAAAAGAACCTGCTGGCCATCCAAACGGGAACTCTTCCAAGCACCTGAACAATATGGGAGGTGCTCGCCACAAAGCCTTGGCCTGGCTCTTGAAGTGCTGTTCCCTGTCTTTAGAGCCTCCCTGCACTACTTTCCATGGGACGCACTCTTACCACTCCCTCTCTTAACACTGTGACCCAGTAAAGCCAAACTGCCTTGTTGCATCCCAGAGGTGGATGCTACCTGCTGACAAATGAAGGCACCCTTAAACCTTTCAGAAGAATAATTGCTATTAAACTGTAGAGAGAAGGAACATTATCTAAGGACAGAAACAAATGGCCATCAGGAAAAAAAATGGTTTGGTTTGGTTTTTCTTTTTTTTGGGTCATTTACTTCTTACAGAAGAATAGGCAAGTGAGTTTATTTTTGTTTCTTTCCATTTCTAGAATGAGGACAATGAGATTGTGCTACCTTACAAAGGTCCTATGCAAATTAATTATTCAAAGATTTTAACGGCTGTGACAAAAGAAGCCTTAGCAATTATAATTTATGTATTATCATTGTAAGTGTAAGTGAACCTTCCCCTTTTGCTTTTATCTGAAGGGATCCCAACCTCTACTGGATTATCATCCCTGCGGCAGGGTGCAGATAAAACACCAAATGGTTTTCATGGGTGCATTCACGATGTCCGCATCAACAACGAGCTGCAGGATTTCAAGGATTTACCACAGCAGTCCCTGGGAGTCCTTCCTGGCTGCAAATCCTGTAACATCTGCAAGCACGGGATTTGCCGATCCCTGGAGAAAACGAGTGTAATTTGTGAATGTCACCCAGGCTGGATGGGCCCTCTGTGTGACCAGGAAATTGGAGATCCATGTCTTAACCACAAGTAAGCTCAAACAAATGCTGATGGTAGAGCAAAAGCTTTACAGCTAATGCGTATTTCACATTTCACCTTGCAAAACCACATCTGACTGTTTTTGGAGGTGCTGGGTCCCCACATGAGGTTATTGACAGCTGTGAGTCAGCATCCGGGGCAGCTCTCAATTTCCACGTCTTGTTTGGACGGTGCTGACTCACCAAAGCAGTTCGTGGTCCTGAAGGAGCTCAGGTGTTAATGCTGCAGGTCATACCTTCAGCTGTGACTCTACACATTAAAATACAAAACCTCCTGTTAATGGGCATGGCTTAACCCCAGGAGGTGAGTGCCTGCACAGATCCAGAGCAGAGTGCCTGTGAGCGCGAGGTACAGGTTTTAGGGGTTTTCTCCCAGCGGCACTGGACCCAGTCTTCAAACTTACTCCCTGAAGACCATTATGCACTCCAATGTGAGCAGTTTTAAATTTCCCAAATAGCTGACTTAAACATTACACTTTGAAAAGCCCTTTAAAGTGCAAGTTTAAAGGATGGTATGGTGTTGCATGTGAAGGGAGCATGAGTGTAAAGTATTTACAGTTCAAAGGCTCAATAACCACATCTCCATCAGAAACATGGGGTGAATAGCTTTCTTATGGCAAATACACAGGAAACAGTCCCGTGCAGAGCAGCAGGCTGCATATTTCAGTGTTGTTTCATAAGCAGATGGAAGTACTTTTGTTTTAGAAGTTACTTCAGTTGCTGTCTTGGAAGGCGCTTTTCATGAGCACATACTTTTGACAGGTAAATTGATGCAGTGAATAATCACTCTCAGAAATTTAACCTGGCAAAGGTACCATTTTAAACTTGCTTCTGGTTCTAAT
Organism: Gymnorhina tibicen; assembly: GCA_013399875.1. Taxonomy (NCBI): domain Eukaryota; kingdom Metazoa; phylum Chordata; class Aves; order Passeriformes; family Artamidae; genus Gymnorhina; species Gymnorhina tibicen. Next base: position 744,425 of record VXAZ01003899.1, read on the forward strand.
TCTGCAAAGTACTGAAGCCTGTGGAAGGTGTTGAAAAGCGCCTGACAGCTTACAAACCAAAGGTATGAAGACCCAAATGCTTCCTTGAATTCCCAATGTCAACACAAAGCTGTTGTGGTTGGACATAGGAAAAAAAGGGAGTTCCAGATGTTTACATGATGAGGGATTGTTTCTCTCATAATCCAGGGAGGGTAAGGCAATCATGAACACAGCCCCTTGCTAAGGAAAGTTAGCTGTGTGTATTTTTAATGCTGGGACACTGTCCCACCTTCCCTGGAATCACTTCAGCCTTTCGGAGCTGTCTCCTTACAGCCACGCCCGGTGTATCCAGGGGAGTGTGGAGCGCTGCTGGCGGGTGTCTGCTCCAGCACTCACAGGTTAACCTCACTGAGGAAATGCACCTGTAAAGATCAGGTAACCTCTGGTTCGTGGGGCAGAAAATACTGCTCTATACAGACGGACTCTCTGTATTACAGTATTTTGCATGTTGACCTGACTGAAACTGCTCTTAAAATTTGTCCTTTTTAGTTCAAAGATTGAAAATTAAATGTAAAAAAATTCAACACAAACAGGGATTAATTTTAAAGTACTAGAAATAAAATAAAAATAAGAGAGACATAGGTTTATGTCAAGTTATGTTATGCTAATGGTTTATAAGCCCTGAGCAGTTTTTCCTTGGCTGGAGAGAGTTGCTTTCCTCCCTGTTCTCAGTCCATTTCAAGTCTGTCCCTGTCCCAGGAGGGGGGACGGTGTCAGAGAACTTGCTAAGGATCAACACCCCACCCTGTGGTATTCCTCGGCAATGCCAAAGCTCACTGCAAACCCCAGGAGCCAGGGAACCCTCAACTACAGCTGCCCGCTGATAAATCTGTGCATAGCTTTGCCACAAGCACCTTCATTTATCACACTGGCTTTCGTCACCTGATATTATTTGTACAATAACTCTGCTCAGGAAGCCTGGGCATGCAGCTTGATTGTTGGCACTTAGTTCCACGTGCTGATGCTGTAAATGTGAGCTGTCTTGTGTGGATGCCAAGCCTTGGTCTGTGCTCACGGAAGAGCCTAACGTTTTCCACTTAGGCTCACAAATTCTAAATGTATTCTCTGAACGTTATTCGGAATTCCCTGAAAACTCACAGTTCTCTCCAGAGTGTTTGACACTGAACTGCTGTTTTTGGATTAGAGTCCTGGAATTAAATGGGCAGAAATGCCAAAATCAAACATTTCTGGGAAAAGGAACTTGCACATCTAGCAAAGACCAGCTCTAAATGCTTCTGTTTCTCCAGGTGTCTGCATGGTAAGTGCGTGGCGGCCGGCGCTGCTTACACCTGTAAGTGCATGGAGGGCTACACGGGCACCTACTGCGACAAGAAGAACAATTCCTCAAACCCCTGCAGGACTTTGAAATGCAGCCACGGGCAGTGTAAGGTCTCGGAGCATGGGGAGCCCTACTGTGAATGTGACCCCGGCTACAGCGGAGAGCTCTGTGACAGAGGTAGGCCTGGCCCCGGGGCCGGGAGCTGTGCTGCTGCATTCCTGCTTTACACCTAATTTACACCTGCTTTACACCTCTCTTCCCTGCTGCTCTGACTTGGGGGGGATGGCAAATAGCAGAAGATAAAGCTAAGCCAGCCTCTGCAGAGAGTACAGGAGGGGACCTATCACTTAGAGAAAGGGGGACGTAGCAAAGAGTTTTATTCTCTGTCTCCTGAATCCTCAAGGTTTGCTGCTCGAAGGATTTGGGTGGGATGTTTAAAGTAGAGGTTGTTGTGAGGTTGACCCTCAGCAAGCAGGGATCAGTTATTTGCACTGCTGGGAAGGGAGGTCTTACCAAGGAGGAGCTGCTCACCTGACGTGGCATGAAAGATTCTCAGCTCGCTCCTTCAGATGCAGCTGGGCAGGTTTCCAGGGGAATCTCACAGATCATGCTGGACTTCCCTATGAGAGTAGAGGCCCAGCTCTTCTGCCCTGACCTGAAAAGACTCCCTGGAAACTCACTGAGTTTTAACTGCATCCTTTCTGCCTTTTTTTGTTCCTGTACAGAAGGAAGGAACTGGATTATATTATTTTTATTTAGGTTGTCCCTGTCCTGTGGATGAACCACAGACCTTCCAAATTTTACACATCACCAAAATGTATCTGGCTGCTGCACAGGGACTGCAGAACAGCACAGAGGCTCTCAGGTATCCCAGACCACTAGTGTCACACAGAGCAGGCTGACCTTTGCTCCTGAGAAGCAGACATGGTAAAACTAATTCTTATTTTGCAGGAGTGTTGAAGGACTCAAACACTCAGCATTCATTAAAACACTCCCAGGCTGCTGATCAAAGCCAGCAGGCCTGCTTGGCCTTGGCCTCACTCCGGATATTACACATTTGTGTAGCACAAGCCCTGTTCTGGTGGCAGGTACAAAGCAATAAAAGATTAAGGTCCTTCTCATGCCATCTGTTTGTCTTGAGTCAGAATACAGGGCTGCTTGCTGATGTGCAGGGAATATCCGGCAAAATAAGTTACCACGCTTTTTTCTCCTTTCCGTCCCTGTCGCCCCAGCAGAGAACCTCTGCCAAGGAGACATCATTCGAGAAGTGGTCCGCAAGCAGCAGGGCTACACATCGTGTGCCACGGCCTCCAAAGTGCCGCGCCTGGAGTGCCGCGGCAGCTGCGGCAGCAGCGGGCAGTGCTGCGTCCCCCTCCGCAGCAAGCGGCGGAAATACTTCTTCCAGTGCGTGGACGGCTCCACCTTCACGGAAGAACTGGAGAGACATGTGGAATGTGGCTGCTCAAAGTGCTTATAAGCCATTCTCCGGTCTCTTGCCACTTTAATCGACTCAGAAGCGCTATCAAAATGGGACCTATTTACTTTCAGAGTGAAGAAGAAGAAAAGAATTATTAAGTATATTGTAAAATAAGCAAAAAATAGAACTTATTTTTATTATGGAAAGTGACTATTTTCATCTTTTATTATATAAAGTATCGCACCACTTTGGGTATATGTATCATATAGTGAGCTATTTTTACCATGAAACTTTTTTAACAGTTGTAAGAAAAAAAATTTCAAAAGCTAAAAGGTTAAAAAAAATATATATATATATAAAGAAAACATAGCCTAACAGGAGGAATGTGGGGTGACTTTAAGTGTATGCACAATGAACAGACGTAAAGGTGTTCCAAGTCCCGCCACCGGACTGATACGGGCTGAAGAAAGCTCCGAGGCCCTGGCTGGGAGTTCCAGGTGAGCGAATCCCCATGACCGACTGCATCCAGGCACCTGGAGAGCCTCCCCAGCCCCTTCCCTTCCCAACACTGCCGACGCTGGTTTGCTCCTGTACAGTGGCCCCGCTTGCTGTTCGTGAACTGGTTCCCTGGAGCACACAGGCACTGCCGTAGCTTGAGGCTAATTACATTATTTGACTATTGTAATACTATAATACATTTTTTGCTGTGTATGTTGTATTTATCTGTGTTCAAGTTATATTCTGCAGCAACTGTATCTATAGAGCACGGGCAGCTTTATCCAAAAGAAGGGTGCGAAGGGAAAGGAAGTGGAGAAATTTATGTTGCTTTGGGTAATTTGGGGGCAAAATGTGAAATAAGTGCTAAGTGATGCCTAATAAATGACATAGTACTTTTGTGTAAACTCCTCAGCTATGTTATTTCCCAAGTTTGTGCCTTCTTGCTCCCAGTCTTGAGCCCTTTTTTGTATATGAAATGTAAGGAATGCACTGCTACATAGTTTATCACACCTTGACACTTTAACTTGCAAAGGTTGTAAAGAGCATGAAAATACCGCAGGTGCCAGAACGCACCTGCAGCGTATCGGCTTTTACTGCCACTGTCACTTGAGCCACGGGTGTGAGCCGGGCTGTGGCTGCTGCTCAGCCACACGCTGGCCCTGAGCAGCTGCCTGCCTCCCCACAGCTTTCCGAGCGAGCAGAAGTTGCACTATATCCGTGTGAAGGTATTCAGCCGACGCCTGTCCGCCCCAGCAGCGCTCTCCTGCGCAGGGAGAGGTGTCACAGCTCCACCCAGGGCAGCCTGGCCAGCTCGGCCAAAGCGCTCCGTGTCCTGCACTTGTGCCTCCCAAAGGACCCCCACCCACTTGAGCTGTGTTCAGAGCAACTGCTGAGTAGGAAATGGAAATCAACGCAGGGATAAATTCTCACCGTGGATGTGAGGGAAAAATTGACTCTAGGAGTGAGTTTGATTTTTGAAGGGTTTTTGTCAGGGCTGCCTTTCAGGGTCAGGACATACATGCAAAGAGCACCATGGATACGCTGAATTTTCTCTTACTGTAAGTTTCCCCATCAACAACTGTTCTATTATCTGTGTAATTTCTCTCTTTCTCTAATGGAGTAAGTATTATGATCCTTTATTTGAGTTCTCTAAGAAGGGTAGCCAGAGATGCTTCCTAGCAGCCATAAAGTCCTTCTGGGAATGCTTCTGGTCTCACCAAAAGACTTTCAGATGGGGATTCAGCAAAGGATGAGTAGGAAAGCTGAATCAAGATAATGGGACTTTGGTTTGCTTTTGGGCTTTGGAAGGATGCACAGAATGCAACCCTGCCATGACAAGTAGAAATGTTTATTTCCCACTGAAGCAAAGAGACTATCGAGCTATAATACAGCCAGAAAGCTGTCACATGCTTATTGTTCTTCTGCTATGTCAGTCCCTCCTTAACTGCAGCAGTTCATTCATATTTCTCTACTACGACCAGAGCAATGTAAGCAGAAGGGACATAACCAATGTAACAGCCATCTCAAAAAATCATCAAAATAAATATCAGTACATGGAGCTGGCAATCAGTGAAACATAAAGGAATCACTAGTTAATGTGCCAGACTCTGACTGATACATTACAGCTCAAAAGCCAGGGAAAAAGTAACCCTGGTTGCAAGTACCATGGACTGCTTTTTATTTTTGATACAAAATCAGCAGCTCATAGCAGCTGGGGCTTGTGGTGTACAACAAAAATCACCTAAACCACAACCTACGCATTTTAAAAATTCATGTAACTGCAAACACTTGTGCAAATATGTGCCAGGCACACTACTACCATTAATGTTTCATTCCTGCTTAAAAACATTTTAATTTCTAAAGAAGCAGCTGCTGTGGTGTCAGGCAGAAGAAATCCAGCCTAGCAGTGGCTCACCAGCCCTCAGATTTGTAGCCACTCGACTGCCAAGGCCTGCAGAAACACGGCCCCTCTTGAACCTGTCCAAACTTGTGTTCACTTTGTCACTTGAGCGGCAGCACTGTGAGAAAGAGGGTGACGTTTACGGGTGGCCTCACACCTGCTGGAGGGTGCTTTGAAAACAATGGCCTGCCAAGGCAAAAGCCATCAACATCATCTTGTTAACACTCACTCTGGGATTTACTTAAACCAACCTTGCAGCAAAGTGACCAGCAACAACTCAGCAAGGCCGGCCTTGTTCCTGGCCCTTTTCTGTCATGGCACTTCAGTGTTAAGCATTGGGATAAAGAACTAAGAAAATAATCTATTTTGTAACCAAATGATGCGATTTTTGTATGCTTTTAGGCAGCACTTGCCACTGGATAGTGATGCTTTATGTCCATGATTCTCTGACTTGCTATAGAATTATTTTATGTTAAGAAGAAAATAAAAAGCATTCAGATGTGCCAAAAATGTGAGGTTAACTGAAATGTAATTAGGTCTGAAAGTTCCTCTGTAACCTGCCTAATGTTACAATAGATTTCAAGAACTGTGGGTACAATGCAGTAGTTTTTACCTCCAGAAAGTTTTAATATAAAGTGAAGATGCTTACCCTTTAAAAATGGCAATGCAGACTGGTGTGAACTGATGTATTTTATTATTAGATTCTCATTGTGATGTAAGTTTAAATAAATTGTTGGGTTATGGAAGATTGTAACACTTTGTGATGCCAGTTCTTTCTCTGTGTATTTGAGGTATTGAGTCCAACCTTCTGTGTCCATGAGGTAGTTCACAGGAAATGATGGGGGAACTACAGACATTCCTTTTGGACAAAGTCGAAGAACAGCTGTAGTTAAAGGTGGTATGAACAGTAGTTATAAATTTTTATGGCATCACAGTCTAATATTTTAGGAGTCTTATATGCACAGGCTAATTAAGCCACATAGTTTTTGATCCCGGGCATTTTCTTTAATTAAATACTTTAGTTGCTACATTTTTTAAACTGTTTGAGAAAGGCCTGCAGCAAAAACACACTCATTAATTAATGTTAGAATAAATGAAGAAATATTGGGAATGGAGCTGGAGGAGGTAGAGCTGAGGAAATGGAAGTCACACAGGCAACCATGGATGGAAGGGATCCTGTGATGTCGACACACATACACTCCAAATCTGCTGCCACACTGCTGGAGCTGATCATTATTAGTGTAACATTATCAGCTATAATGGTCATTATTAGTGATCATTATCAGCTGTAACAGACTTCTGCTATTCATTGCATTCCAGCCTTACCATAGAATAAAATGAAGCTCCCACCTAGTCCTCTGCCTTCCCTCACCCATGCCCCTGTGCAACAGTCACATATTGCTAATTATGCTTCAAACTATGGCCCTCAAGAGTTGCCTTTGCAGTTCCATGCAAAACCGGTGACAGCAGTTAGCCAGTAAAAACACTCAACCTTAATGAGCATCATTAAGTCTGAACTATGAAGGTTAATTACATAATTGTAGCAGATGGCAGCATTTTCACCTAAAGCAAACCCAGCTGAGCCCACTAAAAAAGCTAGCAGGGAAGTGTTCAAAAATGTCTGGTTTGCTCAACAGTTTATTTGTATTGCTTGTGGCTGTGCAGCGTGGGGGTGCCTGAGCAGGCACTGAAGGAACTGCAGCCCGAGGATACAACGCTCCTGTTTGTGCTTCTGCTTGCAGTGCCCCAGGTATCTCTTTTCAGCCATTGGTACGCAGCAAACAATGCTGGGAAATGGTCTATCCCATCTTCCTTTCTCTTTGTGTTTTCCAGTCGGCAGGGAATAGTTGGATGGAGCTGCTGCTTGCACGGTGGTTGGCTGCGGAGTTTGTGTTGTTCTCTGGGGTCCTGTCACTTCTGGTCTCTGTAACCTCTTTTAGGAGTTACCTCCCAGTCTCTACTCCAGCTCACACCAGGCAGCCCCGTGGTTCAGCGGGCTGGACAGGCAGAGTTGGCTCAGGTTTGCCAAACCCGAGGTGCTCCCGATGCCTCGGTTTAAGGCTCAGCGAGATGTCACACTAGGTCACTGGGAGGCCAGTCTGGTGTGGTTCTGTGTGCGCGCTGAGCCAGGATGTTTTCCGGGATGTTTTCCAGATGTTTTCCAGGATGGGCCCTGCAGCTGTCGAGGACAGCGGAGGTGAGCGGGCTCTGCCACCAGGTGGCGCCGCAGGGCGGCCTGTCTCGGGATGGGATGGGGTGGGATATTTCAGTGGAAAGGGACCCACAACAACCATTTAGGGCCAACTGTCTGAGCAACTCGGGGCTGATGGACTCACAGCCCGTTGTTGAGGGCATTGTCCAAATGCCTCAAGCACTGCCAGGCCTCGGGAATGACTGCCTCTCCAGGAAGCCTGTTCCAGGCTTTCCAGAAAAAATGCTCCTTGACATCCTGTATAAACCTCCCTGGTGCAGCACTGGACCATTCCCATGCATGCTGTCTCGATCCTGGGGAGAAGAGCTCAGCACCTCCCTCTCCATGTCTCCTCCTCACAGGAAGCTGCAGAGTACAATGAGGTCACCCCTCAGACTCCCTCCCTCCAAACTAGGCAAGCCCAGAGTCCTCAGCTGCCCATCACAGGACCACATGTATATGTGATACACGGATCTTCTGTAAAGTTTTAAATAATAAATGTTCAGGTTTTATTGATCCTGAGCCATCAACTTCCTAGCATTGTTCACCTGTGAGGACAGGAGTCCCTGCTGTCCCCACAACATGCCATGGGAGCACCATGGGTTTACCCCAAGAAACTGCATGAACTGGCAGCAGAGGGGCGGCCCTGCTGAGCCCCAGGAGAGCATGTGAGACCTGAGGGTGTCCGACACTTCATCAGCACCATCCCTGGCAGCAAGAAAAGGGCTCCATGTGCTGGCATATGGGACAGCTTGTGCCTATTCACTGTGGCAGCCTCAGGACAGTGGCCTGACGTCAGTGTCACACGGCTGCTGTGGATGTTGATTATTTCCATGCTAGCACCTTATGGAATAACAACTGATTCTGCTTTTTCTACCCCAATTCTGCTGCTGTTTGCTCACACACAGCGAGGCAAAACCACTGCGTGCTTGCAGAGTTCATTGCCCAGCAGGGCTCTCTGAGCTGGCAGGCGCACACTCCGCAGCCTGTGATACCTCTTGTCTGTGAAGAAAGCACAGCTGCTCCTCCGAGCACCTTCACCCTCCAAGAGCCCTGCAGGCAGCAAGAAACTCCTCGGGCATGAACGGAGCACACAGGCAGTACAAGCAGTACCTATTAGTATGAGGAGCTTACACTTACCCCGTGACGCAGGGGGCACCCCACAGTCTCACAAGCAGGAGGAACAGAGGTTGCTGCGAGACTCGCACAGCTTTGTATCTTGTTCCTATGTGATCTCTTGACCTTCTCCTTTCCCAGGGCTTCTGAGCTTTCAAAGTACAGTGATGCTCAAGGTAGTCTGGGGATGACCTGCCCTTCTCTGACTTGTCTATGAGGTTTGTCCCCACGGCACAAGGATCACTCCTTTTCTGTAAAAATAATCTTTTACAAGGCTGTGTCTTACCTGGGGAGGAAGAGTACACATCCTGCTGCCGAGGTGTGGGAGGGGGGAAAGCAGGTAAATGAGTGCTCAGGGGATAGCTCAAAACTTACAGGGAATCAGGCCATTTTCAGTGGTCCAGCCTTCAAGCTAATCTTCCATCAGCAGCATTTAACCAGCTCCTCTGCTGGAGCAAGGGGGGGTGTTTGTCTTCCCAAGTCACTGCCACATGTGATGGAGCCCTGGTCCCCTGGAGATGGCTGAACACCTGCCCACCCATGGGAAACAGTGAATTCATTCCTTGTTTTGCTTTGCTGGCATGAACACCTTTTACCTTCCCAATTAAACTCAGTCCAAGAGTTTTCTCACTTTTACCCTTCCAGTTCTCTTCCCAGTCCTGCTGACGGGGGAATGAGGGAGGGAGCGGCTGTGAGGGGTTTGACTGCTGGCTGGGGTTAAACCTTGACAGGCAAAAGCCTCAGCCCTGCCTTTGACACTTCCTGCAGAGCAAGGTTACAGGAACCAAATACCACAAGGTAATTTAGGTGGGGACTTTGCAGTGCACGAGATAATATCAGGCTTTCACCTAGCATGTGATAAGGGCAGGCACAACAGGCAGTTCTTATAAAGCAGCTTAAACTTCCTTAATTACATGCCAGCATATTTTGCATCTCTTAACCTGCCCTAGTTTCTCCTGGTAAAGCACTCATTGAACTGTTGGGGGGTTAATATTTTTCTTACTTACTATGTTGAGGTAAACATCAAAGTATGATTTACAGCACCAAGACACAGACTGAGTTGGTCACACCAATAAATAAATTAGATTCTTATATAGCAATGAAAGAATTTTCATTTCACCCAGTAATACTGATTAAAAAAAGAAGTCTTTGCCTTCAGGTATATCATTCATATGGAATCCTCTCATCTGGTTTCATTTCCCAAAGATACTTTGTAGTACTTTAGGACAGTAGTTATATAAGTGTGTGTGTGTGTGTGTGTGTGTGTGTGTGTGTGTGTGTGTGTGTGTGTGTGTGTGTGTATTTATATATATGTACACATTTGTATTTATATAGCAAATCATACATTCACCTTCAGATTTATTTATTCTTCCTTAGGGGCTATTCCAAGCAGTGTATTGACTGACATACAAATAAATACTAAGAGTTAGGAGTCTAAAAGTGCTCATAACTTACAAATCAATTGCTCTGCAAATTCATGAACGTTCTCAGCCTCTCACAGGCCTGTGTTAAACTTCTGGTTTGAGCTAAACCTCAGCTCTGAGATGGACTGAAGATAGCTGAGCATCGATCTCAGTTTTGTTTTCTGGGGTTTTATTTCATATATTCTGTCTTAGCTGTGACATTCAGATAAAACACTGCAGCTTATTGTGAAGAAACTGAAACTTCAGATTTGCTGATCTTGTTTTCAGCTGAACAGCCCTTAGTTCATTAATGATCATAGAGCCCTTTATCTATTCCCATTTTTCACGTGGGGAGATGAGTTATGATGATTTCCTTGATACAACAGCTTGAAGTGAGCATCCAGTGTATTAAAATTCAGAACTTGCTCCTAAAACCCATTCACCAAATATGCATTTTTGTCCCTGACAGAGTCAGAGGCTGGGTAAGCAGTCAGTGAATCTGTATTGCTGGAAAGGAAGAGTTATCATTTCCTCAGTGGAAGGCTGGGTCAGGAACTTTTCTGCCTGTTTCAAGACAGCAGGAATCAGACAGCTGTCAGGCTGTACACTATGTTTTTTCTTATTTTTCTGGGTTGCATATATATATTTATTACCAGCACTTCCCTGGGATGGTATTTCATTTCCTCTAGAGTTAGAAGGTGTGTAGGAAACATAGAGTGTCAGTGCTGGAAAAAACGCCTCAGAATTAAGGTAATAAAAAACCTCCCTGCAGATCCGTTTTCCCCAACCCCACCAGAGATGTCTGCAAGACACCGGATAGCTCATTTTACACCAAACATTCCACGCTGCACAGTCTGGTGACAGGCAGGAAATTAAAGACTCTTTTGCAATCACAGTGTATATTTACGAGCAAGTTAAATTCCAGGTAGCAGCTAAATTCTTGTATTGCCTAACATATATGAAAATGCTTGTGTTTAATGTTTCAATAGTAAACTACATTGCAGTGAAAAACCACAAAACCACACCAAAATTTCCTCACTTTAAGACTAACACACGGGAATTTCCACAATTACATGTAGCTTACAGAGAGAGAGAAGTTCTGCAGCCTTGCTAATACACTCTGAACTTCCTTTAAACGATGAGAAATAAACACTTAGAAGACTTCAAAGTAAGTTTTCCAAACACAGACATTTCAGAAAGGAAACATGATAAATGGGAGAGGGCATCCACATGAGAATTTCAGCTTTTTAATGTAAGATTCTGGATTAAAATGAACAATAAATATATGACAGGTTTTCATGTTTAGGAGCAGTGGGGGAATGGAGGATGAAAAGACGTGGTTCCTGTTGTTATACAACAGGTTCATGAGTAAACTCCATGCCCAGGAAATTGAGCATTTAGTCTTTCCTTGGTTTGTGAACGGTTACTTCAAAAGAGACTTTTGCCAAAGCTAAACTCCGGACACAAAGAAACTTCAGCTTCCAAGACAGAGGTTATGCCCAAATCCTCCTCCTAAGACCAGAGCTTTTAGGTTCAACCTAGGTCACAGTAACTGAGCTATAATTATATGGCACTTTATCACAAGAGAGAGGGGAGAAAGTGGGAAATTATGAATTCTTGCTGGAAAGCTCAGAGTTGTGAGCAGTAGGTGGGACACCTCGCCATGTCCTGCCACTGGCGGTGGGCTTCCCTCGGGCTGCAGACAGTCAGGAAAGGCTCCACAACCCTCGGAGGGGGTGTGACATGGACTGACTGTGCTCGTACCTTTGCGTACTGAGCGTGGGCCAGCGTGTGCCCAGTGACATCCTGGCCTGTGTCAGGAACAGTGTGACCAGCAGGACCAGGGCAGTGATTGTCCCCCTGTGCTGGGCACAGCTGAGGGGCACCTCGAGGCTGTGTCCAGCTCCGGGCCCCTCAATTCAGGAAGGACATGGAGGGACTGGAGCAAGTCCAGAGAAGGGAATGGAGCTGGGGAAGGGTCTGGAGCACCAGGAGCAGCTGAGGGAGCTGGGAAAGGGGCTCAGCCTGGAGAAAAGGAGGCTCAGGAGGGACCTTGTGGCTCTGCACAACTCCCTGACAGGAGGGGGCAGCCGGGGGGGTTGGGCTCTGCTCCCAGGGAACAGGGACTGGACAAGGGGAAACAGCCTCAACCTGCACCAGGGGAGGTTGGATATCAGGAGGAATTTCTTCACAGAAAAGGTGATTAGATATCGAATGGGCTGTCCAAAGAGGTGGTGTCCAAAGAGTCACCGTCCCTCTGCAGGAATTGTTTAAGGAAAGATGGCACAGCACTCTGTGCTCTGGTCTAGGTAACACGGTGGTGTTTGGTCATAGGCTGGACTCAATGATCTCAGAGGTCTTTTCCAACCCATCTGATTGTGTGATTAAACATCAGCCTATTGTACCAGGTGAGGAAAAGTTTCCTGGGAAATAAAGTTATTGGTGCAATCACTGGAGTTCAGGCACCAGCACAGGAAAGGAGCCGTTTCCCAAACAGCTCTGGTGCTTAATTGTGGGAGCACTTCAGTCACAGCGAGGGAAAATGAAAGCAAAATTCATCTGCCCGTTTTATTTAGCGACACAAAGCATTCGCGCGGCTCTCGCGGGCCCGACACCTGCTGCACGTGAAGGCGCCCCAGCACCGCGCGGCCGCTGCCCGCTCCCCCTGCCCGGGCCCCGCTCCCCGCGGCCCAGGCGCGGCGATTGGCGGCGGGGCCGTGGGGTGAGGGCCTGAGGCCCGCCGGGAGCTGTAGGCGCGGCCGGACTGCGGCTCCCGGCGCGCCCCGCGCC